>JACCEG010000523.1:11728-95132 GCA_014065205.1 Tuber brumale
GGGATATAAATATCGAAGTGCCTCCCAAGCTTTACAGACATCATCAAGCAACGGAGAAGAGATCTTATCAATATAATATTGTTTACGCTTTAAATCTTTACCTTACCTTACTTTATCG
Source organism: Tuber brumale (assembly GCA_014065205.1). Taxonomy (NCBI): domain Eukaryota; kingdom Fungi; phylum Ascomycota; class Pezizomycetes; order Pezizales; family Tuberaceae; genus Tuber; species Tuber brumale. The sequence goes on from JACCEG010000523.1 coordinate 11,847, forward strand.
AGACGAGCCTTCCTCGACAGATTCTCCGATCAAAGATTTCGGGCCTACATCCCTCAGTTATATACTTGAGTTTGGCTTCCACCTAACAATAACAAATAGCGCAGTTATCTCAATGCAAGAATGCTGTTCCGTAACTGTGAAAGGGTGTGATAAGTTTCAGGGTCAAATGGTGCTCGCACTTATAAGATTCTGGAAGTTTGCGTATTAAAACCAGAGTGGTACTTTGAAGGCATAGTAGTTAGAAGTAGTCCACGAACACTCAGACGCGGGATATAAATATCCAAGTGCCTCCTGAGCTTAACAGACATCATCAAGCAACAGAGAAGAGATCTTATCAATATAAAATTATTTACTTAATAAATCTTTATTTTACTTATTTTATCGAGATGTGCCTTCCTCGACAGATTCTCCAAACAAAGATTTTAGCCTATGTCCCTCAGTTATACTAGAGATTGGGGTCCGCCTAACACTGGACCAGCTAGTGCCAATAGCAAGTCCGAGCCCGATGTGTCAACATCTTGAGGGTCTTTGACTTATCTAGGTCTTCTTTTCTAAGCATACTTCCCCTTGGTCTGCCAGCCTCTGTAGAGGAGTCCTATTACTAGGACAAACCAACCTACAGCTGATCTCAGAAGGATATGGGTGGATTCAGTATGCTCCTAATAGCCTCTGCTACTGGGACATCCTCTTGGAGTATTTTGCCGAAAATGTCCCATCACCTTTGGCCTATAGTTTAGGAAGCCTAACCTTTAAGCCTACTATCTCAATGCGCCTCCCACGGATTTCTTCCGTTCTACTTCCTAGATGTCACTAAAGGTCCCCTCTCGTATACCCTGCGAGCAGCATGTAGTTGGACAAACAGTGGTGACGTATATGGTGTTGTAAAGTGGGCTTCATTCATGTGACATTTCAGTTATGGGACGCAACTCTTGAAATCTCACTAATAATGTGTGGGCCCTATAAGGGGGCCGGAGAGGGGTGTTGGCACTCCGGAAAATCGAGGGTCTGTGCGCATTTACCCTACCGTGAGGTCTGTGCACTTTTTCTCAGATTTCTATATGCCTAACATCGACCTCTGGTTTCTCCACACCGGTAGTCTAACCTGCAGATAGTACAGGAGCGACGAGAATTGATTTTTTGTAGCTAGTGGGGGAGGTCTTCAGCCAGATGAGTAGTCAGAGGCTTAGTAGTATGATTATAATCGGAAAAGTATAATCGGTTAGATTTCTTCTCGTATGTTCGACATATGCGAACACGTTTTGGCTTTCCACTGACTGTAGTCAAGGCTAGCTGCTTAACCAGTTGCTGTAGAAAGAGTTCTGCAGAGTATTGCTGTGCAAGTTGATGGAGTAAAATCTGATCCGGCTGTATCTTCCCCTTGTCCAATATCTTATTAAATTCTTCCACTCATATATGTACATGCAAGACATGAGAATTAACACATGATATATCTAGCAAAAAGTAAAATTACCAAAGCCCATTTCTACATACTCTAATATGTGTGATATAGCCAGCACGACACTGATCAGCTAGATCAATGCTATTCATGTAATGGTTGTAGTCATTTACCACCTTTGGGATTAGTAGGGTTTTCCGTTCTTGATCGCTGAAAACCTGTCGGGCAAGAGCAGCATTTGTGTTAGTAGTTCTTGGCTTCCATCGTTCACTTAGAGTATATTCATTCCAATAGTGAACCGTAGTCAAAAGTCAAACAATATTGTTATCTTCCCACTGTAGACAGAGAACATCTCCTCAAGACCGGAATTGACTACCACTAGTCTCAGGAGTTGTAGCAATACAACCAGTTAAGGTATTCCAGGTAGTCATCGTCTTGTCTTTAAACAAATCCAGAAGCTCAGCACTATTGATCCTAGTAGTACCAATAGCTCCTATAGATATCTTTTGAAGTTCTCTGAGTAGGGGAATAGTTGAAAAGGTATTATCCATATATATGACGTGTCGCTTTTCTGGATTGAGGGTATGACAAAGCTGCAGGACTGCTGAGCCAGTGGGTGAGAGATTAGGATGCTTCTCAAGACAAGTAATTGAGTCAACCCAAGATGTGAATAGCCAATTGGGGGTATAGCCAGAATCACAAATTGCAAGTACTTTATAGCCAACTGGAATTGGTTTTTCAGGTAGTCGAATAGTGTGTGTACTTTGTCCTGTAAAGCTGACCATCATCTCATCAATGGCAACATTAGTGCTAAGCAGATAAAGCTCCAGGAATCGATGCTGAAAATAGGAAGAAAGTGGTTCCAATTTCTTCCACCAGTCTTTCTGGGATAGCTTTGGTAATTGACTACTGGGAGGTGGAATTGAGATACGCAAATAACGCTTAATCTGCATGTATCTTACTAGGCCAATCGCTTCCTTGGGTAGCATACTCTGGCCATACTTCCACTAACTTGATAAACTTGGTAGTCTATTAATACCTCTAAAGATAGAAATACTAAGAAACTTTTGAAGCTCAGAAATGGTAACTGGTTTCCATGACCGTGTGCCTTTCTGCCCAGCAGACACTGACCGCTTTTGCTCAGCATAGATATTGGTTGACTTCACAATCAGTTCTAAAATTGCCAGAGTCCAAAAGAGAGAGAAAAAGACAATTGCTGATAATTCGATCTCGGGTGGTAGTACAGCTTGACTTGCATGCTCTGATGCAGTATGCTCTAAAGGTTCAAAACCTTCCAGTCCAACATCAATTTCTGAACCAGTACTAGCCATGACTTTTGGCTTCTTCGAAGGTATATTGCGAGATTTTTCGGATAATAGCTTTTGGGAGCGTTTAGAAGACATCGCGTAGTCAAAATCTTCCTTCACAGTCACTTTAGAACATACTGATGATAGCTTTACATTGACAAGTGATCTTATGCCAAGTCACGCTTACCCATTTACAGCTAGTTTGCTGACACTAATGCATGAGACCAATTTTCCCACCGTCTTGACCGCCCAGGAGATACTCGAGTACTGTACTCGTACTGTAATCACGTGGTTCCCACCTGGTCCAATTTCCTTCATATCATGCGAATTTGCCAATCAGAAAAGACAAAGGGCTATCTTCGTAAGAGCGGTTGTGATCTGTGATAAGTTAATCACTCTCCCCGGATCACTGCGCCTTGGGCCATCGGGACAGTCTTCGAGGCCGATCGAACGCTATTCATTAATTAATTATCTATTACGAGTAGAGGGTGCTAACACAAACGAGGTGCCAATGCATGACTTGTCATAGGCGGAGAGATTGTGGCACAGCGCTGAAACGTGACAGCTCTGTTTTGCCGGGGTGGGGCTACGCGAAGGAACCAAGCCTCGCGGGGACAGGTTGAGGATCGAGTGGAGTGGAGACAGTGTACTCAAATTTTATTACCAACCCTGAATTGAAATAATACTCGATTTCCTTTTAAAATTTAGATTATTTCCTGTTTCTGGAATTCAGATTGTTAGTCTATGGTGAACGCTGGCAAACGGGGTTTGGCTTGGATGTGGGGGGCAATCCGACTTGTGGCACCACCATACCGGCCGTAGTGATCTCACCAATGCAAAATACTCAGACCATGGACGTCGCCTGTTCAAGGTGCTCTTGGGCCATGCAAATGATAGTGATGCCACATCCAGCGAGGGACACGAAATAGTTAACACGACCTGTGATCAAATGATCGAGTTTTATCGATTAATCCTTTGTCAAGTCAACTACGATTTGTTTTGCTCCGGTGGAGTGGCTTTTGCATGACAAAACATAATGGAAGACTTAAGTAGCCCCGCTCACCCTCATAATGCTGTGTTTGGAAGTGAGGTGTGTTGGAGGGTTAACAGCACTGGCAGTGTCTTGTTGAGAATAGGTTATCGGGTATGTGAGACAGATAGTGTTTAGGTTAATATCATAGACGATTCCCATGATTACATAGATAGATACATGCATAGAATCCATAGAAAGGGTAGTCGATTATGATCCACCATACTCGAGTGTGATGGAGCAATACCCCTGATCGTGCAAGGTCTGATCAAGGGAACCCCATGATAGGGTGACCTGATTGTCCCCATCACTAAAACCGCGGTGGAAATGAAGCTGTGCTTCTCTTAGCTGAATATGCCGTGGGAATAGTTACAGTTTGTATCCCCCGTCTGAATGGCTGGAGGTACTGTGACAGGTGGCCCATTTGAAGGGATCGCATTGGATGACATTTCATGTTCAAGTGCATCATTTCGGTGTGAATGGGTAATGACTGGAAACAAGGAATTAGATTTACTCATGGGCCACAATTGGTAGTACGGGAGGGAAGTCACTGGGCACTGGGTAGAGGTAAATATTTCCTCTCCACGAGAGGCTTTACGCAATGAAATCATTCAGAAGTCAGCTTTTTTTTTCTGCTTTGCGGCGATGGCAGCTAAATGTTGTGAAATATTTGAGATCGGAAACCTGCATTGAATAATATCGATGTGATAAAAACGACCGCTTACACGCTACAAAAGCAATCTCTGCACACGACTTGCCAGTGTGGTGGTCCAGAAACCCCAATATGAGCAGAAATGCCAAACCAAGAAAACTGGGGAAAAAAGCAAAGGTGACCGCATTAAATTCCGCAAAAAGCCCCATACACTCTCCACTGATCCAAGAACAAAAGTGTGGTCACTTAATCCCAGACCCGGATGCCCTCCACTTGACCCACAATCTTCCCAAATCGCCAACAATGGTAGCTTGCGTCATCCGATCTGTCTCCTCTATTTTGTTCATCAAGTCAGAAAAATCCTAAGAGGCAATATATTTGCGTATGACTATGGCCAGCGATGAAGGAGGGCTCTTCCATAGTAGGATTTCTCATGAGTCCCATTGACATTTCTTCAAGAGCGTGAAAAAAATTACCGGTTGTCGGAATTGAGCTGTAGGTAGTGATGGACATGATCTTTATATACATCTGTGTACTAAGTAAGCGATTTTTGTAGAACTTTACCAAAGGAGTTAATTTTACCTCACTGATACCAGAGCAATATATAATTAAAATTATATATTGTGCTGATTACCGAAATCTGCCCCCCTGGCCACGTTGTAATTCTTGATTGAAATTGTACTCCTTGCTTGATTACTACTATCCTTGGAGGGATATGGGACCCTATTTATGCCACAGGAAGGTAGAGTAAAAGGTACATGACATAGGGTGTATGAAAGATAAAAAGAGAAATCAATGAGAACAAATTGCATAATTGAACAGAAATTGAAAGAAAACGAGAGCGCGACAATTAAACTCGTACTATGATAGAGCTTCTGAGGAAACTGTATGAGTATCGTAGTCAAGGATTCAAGAAGTCCGTCTAACAATAAAGTCATACTAGTAACTAGGACGGACATTCTGTCATAATCAAAGACCTAAGCGCAGCATATTCGGAGGTCATATTACAGCAGGCCAAATGGGTGCAAGTCGGCAAGATCGAGTGATAGGTCATGCTGCCAACCGTAAACTTGGTGGGAATTCCACCCGCACTGAAAAGTGCTATGTCTGCGGCTCACAGGTATTGTTTAATAAAATGGTTTATTATTCAAAGGGTTGATAGTTAGAAATCGAATTGAACAAATCTGCTTAAATTTTCTCTTATCATACATTTTGACGTACGAAAGCAGTCTTAGTCGGCCCCTTCAGCTGCTGTGGCGGAGAGTGCTGTGGCTGTTGTGGCACCTCCAGTTGCCGAGGTTGTTGCCTTGCCTACTGTTGTTTGTTGCACCATCGCCTCACTACGACTCAGTTGTCGTTCTCACGGCCTCCGTCAAGGTTATTGTTGTGTCGCTGCCTCCATGCAGTGCTATGGTGCCTCCCCTCACTTCATCACCAGTTAAGGGCCCTGGTCGAGCCGCCAGCTCCCCGCGATGCTGTTGCACCTCGGGCACTCCTGTCCGCGGCCCAGAGTCTTGCCGCGATTCCGCCTTCCCGCTTCGTTTCTCCTCCGATCGCTTCGTCCTCCGTGGAGGTCCCGGTGGAGTTGTCGCCTCCCTGCGTACGTGTTGATGCTACCTCCGGTCCCGCTGTGAGGGGGCGGAAGGCAAAGGGGAAGCAAGCCATGAAGCCCCGGACCAAGAGGCATTTGTTTGAGCTGGTGGCCTTGGTTCGGCTGATGGGGTGTTCCCCGCCGGGTTCTGCGGTTGGTGAGCCAGCACCGGTGGCTAGGGAGGGGTGTAGGGGGTGGCGGGGATGGAGGTGCCCTTGTGGCAGGATGGTTATAGGCCGTCGTGATGGCGAGATCTGCCTGTTTTGTGGTTTGAGATGTTTGGTGCCTTTTTTACAGTACAGTACTGTGCTTACGAGAATCACAACCCTAATACCCTCGCAGGTCACATCCCAGCCACCACAAGGACCCTACAATACATTGAACCCCACCGAATAATCCCAAGATGTTGCGACAATTCTGCACATCCCCTCTGGTCCTGTGTTGGAAATCTTTGGAAATCGTCGATACTGCCCGACATGCTCAAAACTTGTTGAGTATGCCGGAAACCTGTTCGACTTGTTGAGAACATGCTCGACATGAAATGAGCCCGCTTGTATGCCCAGAGCCAGCTGGTGCGCCTGCGATGTCCGTTCTTTTGTTGCTTTTTTCTGTGTTCGCTCCGATAGTAGTCTCGGCAATGCAGTTTAGAATAACGCGTCCGCGGGGACTGGAGAGTCGGAAGCGGGAGAGCCAATGGGACTGCGTGGAGCGGCGGGTCTTTGTGGAGCCCTTCTGTTTTCCTTCTCTCGTTAGAAAGGGAGTTAGCAGAGGAATGGGAGACTTCTGTGGATGTGCGCAGATGTGTAGCGACTGATGAAATCTGAGAGCATGTCTTTTTGTCATGCTTTACTTATACTCTTGTGTTTTCCATTCCGGTCTTGTTAGTTATGGTTGAGCGATCAAGTGAGTTGTCACAAGAATAGAGAACTTCCCTACTGCTCTCTTTAAGTCGCGTGTTGGTTATCAGAACCCTCTTCAGCCTAACTAAGCATCGTTTAAAGTTGTTACCTCAGCATCACCATCTCAACGTTTGGAGAGTTATTCATGATACGCCATCTTGCCACAAGCCGTTTCGCCGTAGACCAGTAAGGGAGTCAACGAACCCTTGGGCTCAATGAAAAATGCATTAGAATTGTCTTGGTAAACCATGATTTTGTTTAGCCGGTTCCTTGAACCCCCCTGTTCGTTGACCCCGCCTTCCTATGTTAAATGTTTCACCATAGCCATTTCGCCGTTCAGTGATTGTTCATCATTCCCTGTTCCGCCTCTCATCATTGTTCATACCTCGCCGCTGTTAGATCGTTCCATCGTTCTTTTTTTTTTTTTTGTTTGGCCGGGAGGAAAGTCATTGCTGTTAAAAAGTATAGTCCAACACGAGAGTATTCCGCATGCTAACAGACCCCAGTATATTATCCAGTCTGCGAAAATACAAGAGTCCGGCACCCCTGAACTACCTTGCCATGAGACTAGACGCCGGAGGCGCCCATCTCCTCCTCCACACACGCAAGGAAACTCAACATTCACATTTCTAAGGAATTGACTAATAATTAGATTGGTCATGACCATGCCTGTCAGAAAATCCTATCAGAGTCACAGGATACGCTCTATCCCAGTGGTCAAGAGATCCCACTTGGCTAAGAGGATGCCCTGTTGGTCATGTCGCTGTCCCAAGCAGCCCGCCCAGCAATAGTTTTGAAAGGCCTGGGTCAAAATTATCAGAAGCCACCAATGGTAACCTAGGCGGTGCCCGGCAAACTGAGGACTTGAATCTGGCAGCAAGTCAAAGGCGCCAGATGCCGAGGCAATCCGAAGATATTTGTAAACAACCTAGAGTATTTGCCCTTTTAATCACCCAGAACAGCGGAGCGAAACCAACATGCCCACCGTGCCACTGATTCCGCCCGAGACAAATCTATATCAACTACTGATCAATCACCACAATTCACACATTTACTCAACCCTTATAAGGCACCTTACCATCTCAAGCCACTCGACATCACTCTCCACATATTAACCAAACAATTTTATTTTGCGCAATTCGTCCTACTGAGTGGTCCAATCTTTCCTAGTAATGAGATATAAGTGGCCACTTGAAATATCGGTTAGCGGGTGACCAAGGCCGGGCCAGCATTGGTTTCGAAAGGACACTTTCCCACAGTCCGGCCCAGCAGTCCTTGAAAAAGAGAGGGTCAGGCCGGCCGTACTCAAAGCCAGATGGAACTACTTGCAAGACTTCACTACATGGTGACAAGATGTTTAGTGATTTTGGAACCCTTATAGGCTCTCACCAAGCACAGGAATGGATTTGAAAGAAAAAAACACCACAGTGTAGAGAATATTAATGGCAATATAGTCGCTCCTTTTTTTTAACAATACCCCTCTTATCATACCTAATTGGATTTTACAATATTACTTTTAATGGGGGAGGCTGGTAGCACAAATACACCCATCCCCATCAAACTCTTATTTCACCCTGTTTCAATTGGAGCGCACGCCATAACTCTCACAGTGTTATTGGAGTCGGCCAAGATGGTAATGCTTGCACTCCGTATGCTATATGGGGTGCCGAGTGGTCAAGAATAAGCCATTGAGCCCACGATATACAAAAGCAAGAAGTGGAACAAAAGTGAAAGTGGAATAGATAGTAGCAGTGCAATTCTCAGGCAGAGGGCGCAGTTACTCGAATGGTCTGTGGAACATGCAGTGGTCTATACACCTTTCCCACCATCAGGGCACAAACCTGACTCGAAACCATTCACGGCACAGTGCGAGTTGGAGGCTATACTATAGTATTTCTTGCAAGTGTAAAGCAATCCGGTCTTCAATCAAATTGACCGAGAAACTTGCTCTCCAACCGCATCTTCAAGCTCTATATGACCGACCATGTGCAAATCAATTATGGAAAAGGAACAAGCAACAAAAGAAAAGGCGAACCAAGCAGCCATTTCTTACCCACCACACTTGCAGTTGGAAATTTTCAACGCCAAAACAGGTACCCTAGATCTAGCAGATGTGGATGTTGATGTCGTAACTTTGGTGCAGTCCTGGCGCTCTTTTCCACGTTCGCTTTGTAATTTTTCTCCGAGCTAGTGGTATGGGAAGCGCCAGGCGGATGGTGTCATTGAAAACCACACAAGGAAGTGGTTGAGCGTGCCGGGGGTGTGTAGTTTAGTTGATACTAAAGTCCTAGTGCAGATCCTTTTGCAGTTTTCACATAATCCATTATCAAATACTCAGGGGTGGAGGAGGGAAACTAACACCGTAGCACTTGACCCAGTCATTCAGGTTTCTATGGTATGACATGAGTTATTTTGCCCCCTTTCCCGTTTCCGCCGCGACACATGATGGCATGGGATGCAATGCTGGGAGATTTGTGATTGTCAAAAAGCAATTGTAAATAAAACGAGAGTATCTCACAGCATAGTAGAATAGGTACTGACAATAGTAATACTCAGTTTAGAAAGAAGCCGTCCTCCATCATTCATGCCTTCAACATTATACCTGCCATAGTTGCGCACCACTCGCCTCGCTCATCAGATTTTTTTTATACTTCCTCGAGCCTGGTCTCCTTTCGCAACTACATCTTTTGCTATCATACTAACCCTCTCCCCACCATCCCCTGTACCGACAGAGTATATTTGACACTTCCCAGCCCTTTTCTCCCCTTCTCTCATCTTAAGTAAAAGTATCATATATTGGGCTAGGTGAAATTACATCATGGGCCTGTGGGGAGCGGCCTTATCTCCAGATATGATACCACCTTAACACCCCCAACTAAGATAGAATACTAAACATCGATAGGGATTTTTCCTAAGCTCTTCTCACTGAATATCTTAGCCCAACTGCAGGGGCTCACATGCTTGCTTGCAAATCTATCAAGAGCACGTCCAAGACTGGAGAAAACACAATTGTTAACGAAAATCAAATAGGACAACATCGTTTGGTCAAATGTAGCTGCGATCAGCGGCAAGGAATCACATTTCTGTCTCGTCAAGAGCAGCGTACGGGGAATGTGCGTAACGTATGGAACCAAGGTCCTATTTGACCAGCAATCTCTCCCCCGCCACCAGGCAAAAGATGGTCTTCCTAGGCACTCCCGACCTCATGGATAACATCTAGGATCCAGGATAAGCGACTGGTTTCCGTTAAATCACACTTGGCATCCACAGATGACTATTCATACAGTCTTGCCCACCCTTACTCTCCTCTGAACTTCCTATCCTACCTCTTATCCCCCCGCTTTCCCCTCATAAACCACACCGCCAATCAGTTATCGCTTAAAGCGCATCTCTAGCCAAAACTTCATAGTGTTACTTATAAACTTAATTGAAGCTACCGGTAGGATGACCCAGAGGATAGTAATCGTGATGGTGATAGAAAGACTGGTTCAGCAGTGGACCGGATCGGAAGGGATGAGAGAAGATGATCACTTTTCCAAACAAACAGCCGGCTCGTGACCCGTATATATACAAAGCTCCATTGTTGGGGTGGAACCCCAATAAAAACACCACAACTGGGATATAACCCCGTACAGACAACTCACTCTCCTACATATGCACGCTATCATGCTAACACTATTACATACAGCCACCCATACATCCACATATCCCTGCGTATCCACCTTTCCGCCATAGCAGGATTATACAGCCTTCGGATCGATGGTAACCGCTTACATTACGTACCGCGATGTTGCGTTTAGTCCACCAAGTTGTCGTACCGACCACAAGGTTGTACGAAATTGTATGCCCCTAGGGGCCACGGGTCAGGATCTAGTCAGCAGGGTATAGTGGCTGAAGGCCATATCGTCTCGCACGAATATATTTCGGCATATTCTAGTACAGGAGGAACAAAAAATACCACAAAGCACCGACAGCCAACTCCCACAGATTCTCATATGATATGAAAATATCATATGCCCCACCGAAGCAAACCCTGAGAATAGAGAGCAATGAAAGGTATAGAAAAAGCCGGTGCGACTCAGAGCTGGTTGATATATTGAATAAATGACGGGCCTCCAACAAATAACCTATCGGTGAGGTGCAATATATTGCACAGTTAGTGGGGCATTTAAGTGTACGATAGGGAATTCAGGAAACAGGACTCACCGGCAGCTAGCCTTTCATATCAGGACAAGGAGGGACTCTGACTGGGCAAGGTGCTCAGGACTTGAGTGTCCTGGATACAAAACTAGGGCAGGGTCAATAATGGGCTATCGGGGCAGTGAGGATAGTAAAACTGGAAGGACTTACGGGCTATAAGAAAACTTAGCATAAATGATATAGTAATATAGTTAGAAGTAATGGACACATAATATTCACCATCTGTGTTGTAGTAATAGTCATGAGGTGAGCTACGGGTTAGTGGGGGAAGGGTGAAGAGGGAGGCAAGGCTTTACTAACGAGCTGTAATCCAATACCCAGGGACTATTAGTTATGGTTCACAGGAGAGGGTATAAGTGAGCATACAAACTAAGAGATGAAAGAAGTAGTTAGTTAGGCTTCAGAAAAGGTGAAGATATGGGGAATTCGCAATGCTCACGTGCTATCAAAAAAAAGCAAAAATGATTTGTAAAGTTAGTGCGTAATCAAGATTATTAACACGGACCTAAACAGGTGCTGTTTACATACGATCTGTAATGGAGGGAGGGATGGATCAATAAAGTGGAACAAACAGACGGTGGGGAGAAAGCAGGGGATCTTACCAACTGAATAGCGCAAGAAGCTGGGTATCAGCGATTGCCTGGTCACGGAACCGTGGTTGATCCTGTTCACTTACAAACTACAACATTCAGCGAGTCAGAGGTCAGCAATTGCCTCTTATCAGAACCGTGGTTGATCCTGTTGACTTACTACCTAAAACATTCAGCGAGTCGGAGGTCAGCAATTGCCCCGTCTCAGAACAGTGGTTGATCATGTTCTCTTACCTCCTACGGCATTCAGCGAGTCAGAGGTCAGCAATCGCCTCGTCTCAGAACCGCGGTTGGTCGTGTTCACTTACCCACTACAAGATTCAGTGAGTCAGAGGTCAACAATTGCGTCGTCTCAGAACTGTGGTTGATCCTGTTCACTTACCTCCTACAACATTCAGAGAGTCAGAGGTCAGCAATTGCCTCGTCTCAGAACCATGGCTGATCATGTTCACTTACTCGCTACAACATTCAGCGAGTCAGAGGTCAGCAATTGCCTCGTCTCAGAACCGTGGTTGATCCTGTTCACTTACCAACTACAACATTCAGAGAGTCAGAGGTCAGCAATTGCCTCGTCTGAGAACCGTGGTTGATCCTGTTGACTTACTCGCTATAACGTTCAGCGAGTCAGAGGTCAGCAATTGCCTCGTCTCAGAACCGTCGCTGATCCTGTTCACTTACCCACTGCAACATTCCACGAGTCGGAGGTCAGCAATTGCCTCGTCTCAGAGCCGTCAGGGATCTTGTTCACTTACACACTACAATATTCAGCCAGTCAGAGGTGAACAATTGCCTCGTCTCAGAACCGTGGTTGATCCTGTTCACTTACCGCCTACAACACTCAGAGAGTCAGAGGTCAGTGTTGGAGATTGAGGGTGACGTGGTACCTTTCTATATTAGGCTCACTAGTCATTATTGCAATTTCTTCTCTTACTGTCAGAATTGCATCACTCTATTTTCTCTTGCCACTCACTCCTGAAGTACAGCTGTCTTTTACTGGTAATACGTGTCATAGTTGTGTTCATGTTGCTACTGCTTTCGTTCGTGACACTCTGTTATCTTCTATGTATTTAAGAGACGGGATATCGCCCATAGTGCAGGAGAGAATAGAAAGAACAAGCCCTGTCCTATCACAACAGATCTATCATAGTCACCGGTATTCCTCAAGCGATTATTCTGTTTCAGAGTCTTACAACTCCTGCCGTGCTTCCTAAAACGAACAGTCAGCAATTGCCTTGTCTCAGAACCGTGGTTGATCATGTTCACTTACCAACTACAACATTCAGCGAGTCAGAGGTCAGCAATTGCCTCATCTCAGAACCGTGGTTGATCCTGTTCACTTATCTCCTACAACATTCAGCGAGTCAGAGGTCAGCAATTGCCTCTTCTCGGAACTATGGTTGATCCTGCTCACTTACCAACTACAACATTCAGCGAGTCAGAGGTCAGCAATTGCCTCGTCTCGGAACTGTGGTTAATCCTTTTCACTTACCCACTACAACATTCAGAGAGTCAGTGGTCAGCAATTGCCTCGTCTGAGAACTGTGGTTGATCCTGTTCACTTACTCGCTACAACATTCAGCGAGTCAGAGGTTAGCAATTGCCGCGTCTCAGAACCGTGGTTGATCCTGTTTACTTACTCGCTACAACATTCAGTGTGTCAGAGGTCAGCGATTGCCTCGTCTCAGAACCATCGCTGATCCTGTTCACTTACCCACTACAACATTCAGCGAGTCGGAGGTCAGCAATTGCCTCGTCTCAGAACTGTGGTTGATCCTGTTCACTTACCGACTACAATATTCAGCGAGTCAGAGGCCAGCAATTGCAGAGTCTCAGAACCGTGGTTGATCCAGTTCACTTACCGACTACAACATTTAGTGAGTACAAGGTTAGATAGTGCCTCGTCTCAGAACCGTGGTTGACCCCGTTCACTTACCTCCTATAACAATCCCGCGCCTGAGGTCAGCAGTTTCCTTGAACCCTAAATTCACTTGCTCCAGGTATATACCAGCTGTGATACCCAGCAGTCCCCAATTTAGCTATCACCTAGGCCAGCAGGGTTATATACCGAGTTACCTACCTCCTATATCACCCCGCAAATTAGTAAACCATATTCTGCAATCCTCTGATACTGAAAATGACAACTTACACTCTATCCTCATTGGTCAAGCCAGTATCAGTCCTGAGTGTTGCCCAACATCCCAAGCCTGGGTTACTTACGCACTACGATTTACCAGCCTTTGGCGTCAGCCGCACGAGACGGCGAGAGAGCTATGATCGCTTGCATCTACTTGCCTTCTGTACCGCGAAACCAGCCCCGAATCAGTTCTAGCTCCCCCGAATCATACCAAATTCACTTACTGTCTGCAAAAATGGTGAGCTTCTTGTCAGTTATGCACTAATAATTTCAACTCAGAAGGCCTCTTCACCTGCAAGATGCTGTACTCCCTTCCACCTACATATAATTTGACGTTCTTCTTTAGCAGCATTTTGGTAATACCCTTGTCTTTCCGGAGCGCTGCTATGTTCAATGCGGTGCCATAAGGGTGGCGTGGTGCATCCATATCTCCGCCCTCCTCCAATAGTTGCTGAACTGCCACCCCATGCCCAAGCCACGTTGCTATCATCAAATGTGTAAAATCTCTGGGAAATTCATAAAGCTCCCCTGAGCTCGCCCAGTACACCTGTAACCACGTCAGAAAGCGTTTAGATCCAGCTTTACAAATCAGTCGCGTAGTCTCAAATAATCGCATCTGCTGATCCCCCGCATCTCTGAAGTGGTCCGCCCAGTTTCTGGCTGCGTAATCAAGAAAATTATATTTCTGGAGATATTCATACGCGAGCTTTTGTGCGGAGTCACTGGAAGGATCCATCACCAATGGGTCGTTTTCAAAGTCCTCGAGCGAAAGGTAGGTGATACAAATGTCAGCCAATATAAAGTTGGACTTCTCGGGGCAGAGGGTATACTGCCAGCTGCCCAAGCCACGCAACGATCCTTGTAGCAGGAACTCTCTCGCGGTTTGGTGAACAAGGTATATCTTTGAATCGATAACCCGCACGAACAGTCCGCACAAATTTTTCACCGTCTTTTTGAATCCACGAGCTAGATCCCTGATGTCCCTGCTTGCCTTGTGCCCCCGCCGGATTCGGAATGCGATATTCATTTCTCGCAGTGTAAGCGGCCTTGTCGCTGCTATCACTATATTTAGGATTCGTCGGGCCTTGTCGGGGTTTGTGCTTTTATCCAGAATCCTGGTGTATAATTCTGCTATGTCGGGTGGTGCAGTTGAGACAATGTTTGTAAACACCTCCGGCGAGTCATCGTCACTATTCTTCAAAATCTCGAGAACCAGAGAAACCCAAAGGAATGTCCGATCGGCTAAAGATTCGAGGAGATTTCGCAAATATCCCAGCTCCCCAGGCCGTTCCCAGTATGACTCTAGCTCTCTAATTCCCGCATCTATTACACGGGTAACATCAGCGGTAATAGCCGGGACCTCCTCTTCCCCTTTCAGCCGGATCGTGGCTGCGGCTGAGCCAAGTTTACTCTCGATATTGTGGTAGGGGTGGCTCGTAACTAGGAATTTTAAAGGAATATCGGGAGTCTGTGGTCCCGAGATACGAGTGACATGATTGACGAGCCGAGCCCGAGTCCCTTCCTCGCACTCGTCTAGCGCGTCCACCACACAAATTACATTGCCGCACCCCCCCTCAGCTACCGCTTTAACCAAAATATCCCACAATGTATCGACCTCCTCGGTAAATCCCTTTCCTTTACCCGTAAACGCTGCCTCGGCGTATCTACACAGGGTGTCGCTCCGCATAAAAAGTTGATGTAGCACAGCACAAAGAGCAAACGTTGCTTGCCTCTGTTCATCACTGTCATCTTTGAAGAAAAAATAACACACTATGGCGTCCGCTTGACTTTCCAGATGCTTAATGAGGAATGAAGCAGTGACAGATTTCCCGCAACCGGGGTCCGCCGATAGCCAGAGGAGACTAGATTTTTCCTTCTTCAACCAATCCTTATACTTTGGATGTTCCGTAACCCAGATGCAGGTTCCCTCCGCTGGCTCACTAACGCGGCCTCTGTGCTCGCCGTATTTGGAAGTGTATAGGCATTGCAAAATTTCGGCATGGTGCCCAGACGGACCCGTGTTCCCGCGATCGGAGTTATTGATGACAGTAGTGTTGCCGATGTTGGTGTTATTGTTAGAGCTGGAGTTGCCGCTATAGTCACCGCCGATATTACTGTTGGCCATAGTGTGAGAACCAGTTCTACTAACATTTAGCATGACGAGTGCCAATATATACGAGTTTAAGACCATACGGTTCGGGTGAGGAATGACCCTCGGAGCGCGCGTCAGATTGTAGCTTGTTCATCTGATTGGTGAGTGCTGGATTGAAAGCGGTTGTATCTTGTTCTTTGATATTCGCAAAGATAATTCTCCAATTATCGTATGGTTCCTGCAATCCAAAATGTGTACCAGACTTTCCGTTGTTTTCAAATCATTATACCTTGTCAATAATTACAACTATTATCTTGAAAAAACCACTACATGATAGGCATTATGAAGGAGAATAAGATAGCGGTTTTTTTCAAATTAATTAATATTCTCCAAGAGGTGGTATAATCGTTTGAAATGTCCTAGTTTTGGTGAGAAAATGCAAAACGTGTTACACACAGCCACATCAGTCATATTCTCTTTATAACTGGTTATATATTGATAAAAGTAAATGGATTAATAATTGAAATTTATATATAGTAATATTAGGATATTATTTATTAAAATACTTGCTATTAATTAATAACATAGTTGATTACTGTTCTTACAATGGAGTGGATTGGGAACGGATAATTACACTACAGAAAATATCCCCCAATACTGTTAACTGCCCCACTAACTCCAAACCAAGAGCAAACAATTATGACATGCCCAAGAAAAAATACAATTTTAAAACGCAGGGTGGGTAGTCAAGGAGGACGTCCAAAGAAAAGTTGTTCTGATAATGTAAGTCTTCTTAGTATTGACTTTGAAAATATAGAGGAAATGCGAGAGGAAGAAGTTATGGAAGAGCAGGACAGTGTCCTTACTGCTAGAGAAAATAGAAATGTGAAGTCTCCTTCACGTCAAACACTCTGGAGGCAGAAAAAGAGAATGAAGGTAGAGCAATTATCATTGCAGAAGGTGGTAGAGACCTCTCAAGGTATGTTGTGTATTTTATCAAAGAAAATAGAGGTGAAGTAGAGCTAATTGACAAAATTAATATAGAAGAGGTGAGTATCGAGAGAAAGTCTGATACTGAGGATGAGGAGAGTGATTTAGCAATTCAAATTGCCCAAGGGTATAAGGATTGGCCAAGAGTTGCAAAGATAGGAAGTGATAGAGTAAAATTACATATCTTGACAGATGGTAAGTTATTTCAGTAAAGTTATCCTAATAGAAGAAAGTAAGATAAGTAGTTAATACTAATAATCATTGGAAATGAATATAGCAATTTATGACTTGAGGAAGTACCTTAGGTCACGGAAGTGTCAATTGAAAGGTCAAGATTTGGAAAATCATAAACAGGTTTTAGAGTTTATGAGGTTTCAAAGATTATGCTTAAAGAAGTTGACATGGAGGAAGCCAAGGATGGAGCTAGCTGGTCTAATTGTAGCAGCCTCAGAAAGGGGTAGAAGAGTAGCTCTTCATATCCTAAAGAATGAGAGAAAATGGATTGCATTACGGGATATTACTGTTCGCAAAAAGCGTCTTCAAGGTAGTATCATTTCCTGTCTTGAGGATGAAGAGACTCAGCTGGCAATTCGACAATTTATTGTGGGAGCAGGGGATTTTGTTTCTGCCTTTCTCTTGTCTAGGGCAATTACTACATTCTGGCAAACAGGAAAGTTGCCAAACTTGGAAGATGATAGTTAAGTATCCCCCTTAAACGATGAAAATGATACTAATTTAACAGAATCAGCAGAAAATCATGTATACAAGGTACTAACAAGTCGAACAGCATCTCTCTGGCTCTGGAAGCTTGGCTACCATTATAAGGAAGTCAAAAAAGGCATTTACAAGGATAGGCACGAGAGGGCAGATGTAGTAGCCTATCACCAACAAGAGTTCTTACCAATGCTAGATTCCTTGAAGCCCTTTATAGTAAGGTGGGAATTAGATCTTGATGGTAAGCCATTTATGAGTATTCCAGATAATCTTCCACCTGGTCAAAGGCCAATTGTCTTGGTTACTCATGATGAATCAATCTTTGATTCTAATGATGGAAAACATTATGCATGGATGAAGGATGGTCAGCCCCCTTTAAGGAAAAAGTCTTGTGGTAAGGGAATTATGATTTCAGATTTTGTTACTGCTAGAGGGCGTCTAAGTGCTCCAAGCTGGCTATCACCTGAGGACTTACCTAGCTATGGTTTATCTTCTGATAGGAAGTTACACTATAGTCCATATACAGCAACAATGAAAATTGAATATGGTAAGGATATTTGGTGGGATGGGGATGCCTTAGTTAATCAGGTATTAAAGGTAGCAATACCCATTTTCGAATGGGCTTTTCCCAACTGTCAGGCACTTTTTTTGTTTGACAATGCAACTAGCCATGCTGCATATTCTGATGATGCACTTCGGGCAATAAGTATAAGTCTACGACCAGGAGGAGCTCAAAGTTCTCTTAGGCCTACCATTAATCCATTAACAGGTGAAATACAGGAGATGGTTGATACTAATGGTATACAGAAAGGATTGAAGCAAGTTCTTCACGAGCGTCAATTGTGGCGAGCTGGATTGCAACTTCAATGTGTAAAGCCAGGAACTACAAAATGACTTAAATCATGTCTTCTTGGTAGTTTATATTGTGCAAGAGCCATAATTGCTAATGAGGAAGACTTTAAACAACAAAAGTCTAGAATCCAAGAGGAGGTTGAGAAGCAAGATCATCAAGTGCTATTCTATCCCAAGTTCCATTGTGAACTAAGTTTTATTGAATATGTTTGGGGAGCTGCTAAACAGTATACAAGAAATAATTGTGGTTATAGTATAAAGTCATTGCAGGTTCTGATGCCAAAGGCATGGGAATCAGTTTCAAATCAACAAATCTGGAGATACGCTCAAAAGGTTGAGCGTATAATGAATGCATATCGAGATGGAGTTCATTATGGTTCACCAGCATTTTTAGCAGCTGTCCAGCACAAATACCAAAGTCACGACACATTTCAGAATCTAGTCAAGTAGTTTATTAATCTTTTTTCCTTTCTCTCTATAATTTATAATATTTTTCGTATTTCTTATGTATGTATCTATATAATACAATATTTATCATATGATATATTAATCATTGGCTCGAAAAAACCCTCTTACCTGATTTTTCTTTTTTCAGGAGGAAGTCTTGGCACAAAAGGCTACTCAGCCACGTAACACTCTTCCTTCAGCCTGGTGCACATTTTGGATTGCAGGAACCATATAACAGAAGAGTAGAAATTGGTTAGGCTTCAGAAGTGGTAATAATATATATATTCAGATTATTTTTAACAGCTGAGCATTGGAGCACAAATCTATTATTGGCATATGGCGCGCAGCAGAGAAATATGGACTCTGTGGAATGATCTTATGAAGGTGAGTAAAGTAGGGAAAGAGAGAAAATCACCCCTTCTTGGAAGTTTTTTTTTCTTATCATTATAATACCAAAAGAAGAGGAAAAAACAACAATAAGTATGCCCATAAAACCTCATCTCTCATCTGCCACAGACTACCATCGTTTCTCCCCGAACTTCAAAACAAAACAAGGAAAATAATCCTCTCTGAAATCCACCAACATAAAAGAAATGCATCGCAAATACACGAAAATAACTCCTAAGAGTGTTCTATCAACATCCTCACGTTTCCCACCATACACTCCCGACAGCTCAGTCAAACCATAGTACTCATCATATATGGTCTTACTTCTCGCACCTTCCAGCATCAAAAAAATCTCCCCCTCCACATAACACCCTTATTTCAGCCTTTGGCATGTTTTGGAGCGGACGAGCCATATATTTCGTAATGGTACCGGGGACTACCATGATTGTTAGACTTGCAGGGCATATCGGACGCCGGGTGGCCAAGAAAGAGTTACCGTGCCCGCAATATACAAAAGCATTGAAAACAGCTGGTTTTCCGGAGCTGGACTCACTATGGCTCCGCTGTCACCATCGGTCACTCGGCGAAACAAAACGCCAAGACCAGGCCGAGATAAAGAAGCGGGGTAGAAAAAACTTTCACTCTCTTTTTCACACTCTCCAAAAGCACGATCTCTCTCTCACCAACTTCTTTTCTCTTGTTCGCAACTTAACTAACATAAGTGGAAAAAACAGGAGTATAAATAATCGTTCAAAAGCAGTCCTCCACTGCCTCCAACATCCTTCGCACTCACCCATCGCCTTCCATGTTCTCCGTTCCTCCACGCCAGTCCCCATTTCTTATGCCCGCTCCCCAGTTAACATCAAAGAGGAACCCGAGGGAAAAAAACATCGCACTTTCCAACGTTCACGGTAACGCTATCGCTCCCGCTCCCATACCGCTCCCGCTGCTGTATCGCTCCCGTGGCCGTGCCACTTCCACGGTCATCCTAGCCGGCGAATACAAAGAAAAACAGGCGGCGAACGGTATTCCAGTAAACGGCTAACAGTATCCCAGCGGACGGCTAACGGTGAACAGGTAAGAAAACAATCGAACGGCAGGCATACCCATGGACTGCTGACGGTATGTGGGCAAACAGCGAACGGCGAACGGTGAATAAAGCAACGGGCAAGCGGACGGAAACTAACGGACGGCAAAACGGCAATGGCGATGTGAGCATGCCGAGCATGTTCTGAATATGTCCAACATGTTCCATATGTGCTGGACAGGTTCCGAGAATGTTGGGTAGTGTGAGCACGCCGAGAAGCATCTCCGGCTTTTCCATGGTTTCCAACAAAGCAAGAAGTGGAACAAAAGTGAAATTAGAATAGATAGTAGTTAGTGGTTCAATCCACTGACCGAGGGCTTGGTTACACTAACTGTCTACCGTATAGAATACGCGGCCGTTTGTAGACATCTGCCACCATTCCGCCATAAACCAGACTCGGAACCTTTCGTGGCACAGTGCGAGTTGAACACTGTAGCATTTCCGGCACATGCAAAGCAATCCCGGCATGAATCAAATCTACCGAGAAACTTGCTCTCTGACCGCATTTTCTAGCTCTGTGCGGCCGTCCGCGCGCGGATCTGTTGTGGAAGAGGAGCGGGGGACCGACGAAATGGCTGGCAGATGCGACATTTGTTACTGCCACACATCCAGCTGGAATTTTTCCGTTGGCAAAATGGGTATCCTAGATATATAATAACATATGTGGATGTTGATGTCGTAACTTTGTTGGTGCCCGGGCCCTCCTTTCCAAGCTCCGTTCGTGATTTTTCCTCCGTGTCAGCATCAACCACACACCTCCGACTCTCTCAATCACTTCCTTCACCGGTCGCCAACTGTACCATCCACCTGGCCCTCCCTGTGCCACTATCTATCCTCACAGGTTTGGCAAGTTGGAAAATGCCCAAGAGACCTGGGGTGGTGGTGATACGAGTAGACTTTCACGTGGCAAGGTTGTGGCTAGACACCACAACGCGCGAATGCTCACTGGCATACACGCAACTTTATGGTTCATCATCACATTAAGTCTTAGTGTTTTTGTTAGATACACCGGTTCTGCTCCATTGCCTGATACGAAGTGACCAAATTTCCTTTCGTTTGGCAATCAATTTTACAGTGGAAATATTTGCAAAACGGAATAGAACGGAGCAGACACAAAGCCGCAAAGTAATGTTGAGCCGCAATTACCATGGCCATGGCCAGCCACGAAGTTGCGTTGAGCTACGGTAGATGAGTGCGGCCAATAGGTATATTAGTCACGTGACTGCTATATCTATCGGCCGCGCTGGTAGTTACAGTACTGTACGTTGAGCAGTCGGGATTTCTAGTGGAGTGCCCACCCGTTGCGGAATTAATGCATAGTTACCGGTATAGGGATGGAAGGGCTGCAAACGACGGTAGAACGCAAGAAACATGGATGGGTGTCAGTGGTTTCCTTATAGACCCTTCATTGTTTCCCGGCGTTAGTTGACTGATATAAACTCCGCTAGAGCGGTAGAACACTGTAAATGATATACCGGTGGGTATAAATCTAAAGAGCTAAAAAATTTGATCGGGGGTGTTGACCCAACAGCAGAATGCAGGCCATTTTTATACCTTTCTTTCACCTGCAGTAGAAACTTGAATAATTAGACCGGTGGTTTGATGCCGAAAATTCCCTACTCGGGAAAAGGGGGCAAAAACAGAGAAAAAGGAAATGGTAAGTCCCACCCGAGAGGTAAAAATACTCAATGTTTATGGGGGGAGGCAGCTCTAATAGCATAGCACTTGGTTCGGTTGTTTGAGTTTCTACGGGATGCGACACTTTATTACCCACTACCACTCGAGTGAAGAAAGTTGTCACACAGGACTGCTTTCACACCAACACAGGGAGTTTTCGTACATTAATATCAACCTGTATTTTGGCATTGTGTTGAAAATAATTTCGTAGACCGGTCTTATTGTTTCTCCACTTTGCCTCTCCATCTCTCCATCCTTTGGGAATGTAGATATCATTTCTGCTCTACCAGTTATTGTGAGTAGGGCTACGGCTCAAAGATTTTCTTGTTGCCGCACCAACAATCCATGTTAGGCATGGAATTGAAGGGTAATTTCATAATATGGCAGTTATCAACAGGGACCCATTTGACAAAAACATTCTAAAATCTATGCATGTAATTCCCGGGGGTTGTTGAAGTTATCTATGCAATTTCTTGGATTTCAAATATTTCGGGAGGATTGATTATTATTCCGAATACCCCAGTTTTTTTTGTGGGGAAGGCTGCTGTCTCTCTTTTCTCTTCACTCGGGTGGTGCTGTATGATACTGCGCATGATTACCTCCACATTCTCATTGAGAACGGAAGCACACAATTCAGCGCTAGACCATATCAGACTAGGGAGGCGGACCCAATTCTAGTTATACAAATTGCGATACTTAAGTACCATAGTTTGCGCGCGAAAGGGTTGTTTTGCCAGGAGGGTACTCTGTCGGCCGGATCAGATTTGACAATGATAGGTTCCAGTAGTTTCCGGTCATTGAGAGCACATCCTCATTTGTAAAGTTCTCATACCCTCCCTGGCACCTCAAGAAGTTTATCTATTAACAAGAGAACAAGGCGAACCTTTTAGATCATAGATCCTTGTTCTCGGATGTGCCTCCAGGAATATTGTAAAATTTTGTCATAATTTGTTTTTCCGGGTGATGACAGAAAGAGAGTATTAGAAAAGCTCTCCCAGGTTTGGGGGTAGTCAGAAGGGTATGAGAATTTTAGCAATGCGGCTTTAGTGTGGATGCGGGGCAAGTCCCTAGGACTCGATATATTCATAAGGTCTGGGTAAATCACTCACACATTACCGTGTGTTATTCGGTTGTGATATTCTGCTATTCTCCCTACTACGTCAGTATCAGTACGTAAAATTTCTCACAATTTTCCTTATAGCCGTTGGTCCACTGCATTCTTATCCAAGCACTCTTGATCCTAATGATTCCGCATCGCGGAATGTCTCTCCTCTTCTTGATCCTGATTCCCCGGTTCTATACAACTATTTGAGCGAGAATATCAGTGCATAGCCTGCTACATATCTCCACTAAGCGGCGTAAAGAGCGGTCATTTAACTCCTGGGGGTATATGTAATAGTGGCGAGAAGGTAACCTATCGCACCAATATAGTCATGTAGGCGCAGAGGCTATGACACATGTACTTGTTGAGATAGCCGTCGCAAGAGTCAACTTTGATGAGATGAAGATGGTGATTGATTGTTAAGAACTGGCGAAAGTAAAATCGGGAATGGAGAAAAGCGCGGTTATTAAACAGAGGGTATAAACAATGATATTGAATCCTCACCCTATGCACTCCCAAGTCCACACACTTCCGGTCCCAATTCCTAATGTTTACAAACACTTCGAATACCCGTATTCCGTTCAATCCGTGTCACCGTATACACGTGCCCTAAAGGCTCCCCCAAACTACAGTAATCATGCTCGATCAGTCTGAAGCCTGCAGATATCTGCAGTCCGGCCAGGCCTGGCCGGATGAACCCCGGTCCCTGTAGATGATGTCCGAGCCCGACGGGAAGATGCTATTTGAACTAAGACTGCAGGGCCTGGGCTTCAGCCCCTAGGAAAACCGACTTTATGAAAGACAGACGCCATGGCCTGCCGCCTTTAGCCACCCTACCCGGGGCAGTTGGGATCACTGTCGCGAAACAGAGGCTAGCATGGTAGTTGGGCACTAGTAGACATTGAATATATGAGAGAACCATTCCTTTCACGAAGCATTGAGGACATATAACCTATCATCGTTATGGCGAAGTATTGATAGGGCAAGCTTCGGAATGCAGGTGTCCTCACTCGTATTGTGATGGAGCAAACATCGGTAAACGAGAATAAGTAGAGATTGATGTTGTCTAAGGAAATGAATAAACGCGGATATCGATTAGAGATAATTAAATGAAAAGAAAGGAAATGGAACAAGATCTTATAAATATTAGAGGCGGAGGAGAGAAGCGCAGGTCCGGAATGAGAAAGACATGGTAAAATATAAGAAATCAAGTATAAGTAGAGCTTCCAACAACTTTCAGCAGTTCTGATGCGAATCCATCACTTATCCAAAGATACGGCCACCCATGTTTCATCCGGGATGTTGAACATCCAAGCGATCCACGTCCAGCGGTTATATGGATAGTTATATGAGGGAGCGATGGAGAAAGGTACTGCTGTGAAAACGCCGAAGCACTAGTACGTTTAAACAGCTAGTAAGATATTTGAGTACTGGGTAAAAATCACAACAAAACACTCACAAATGATGGGACTGTTCCCCTAGGAAATAGAGGTCAAGCGCGGGCCGGGCAAAGTGTCAGGATCATGCGTGTCCGGGAGGCAAAACTAGTACGAAGTTAATCATATGGAGAAATGGGGGGGGGGGCAGATAAGGTGCCCGAAAAACTCACAGGCTATTAAAACAATTAGCAGACACTAGAGTGCTGACAGTGGTTAATCGCAACGGGGTTATATTACTCACTTTCTGTGTGGCTCAAATGGTTTTGAGGGGGACGAGGATTAGTGGGAGAAGCAGAAAGAAGAAACAAGTGATTTACTAACCAGCTGGAGCACAAGAGTTAGTAAGCATCAATTAGAACAAGAAGGGGAGCGGATAACGGCTTGCGTACAAACTAAGCGGAGAAAGGTTAGTCTGGTTAACCGTCGAAGAAGAGGGTGTAGACATTCGCGATGCTTACATCCTATGAGGAACCCAAGAAAGAAGTCAGTACAGAATCAGCAGCGTGAATACGGCGCTTAACCAAGGCGGGTACCATACAATCTGTAATGTGAAGTGAGTTACATTAGGATAGCGGAAATAGCGGGAGAGGAAATGGGGGTCGACTTACCACCTTCAACGATTCCCCGGGGAGCAAGAGGTCATCAATTGTCTCGTCTTAGAGCCACGATTGATCATGTTCACTTACTTGCTGCAACATAAAGCGATCAAAGCTTAGCGACGATCCCACCCCAGAATTGTGGTTCGTCATGCTTGCTTACAGACTGCAGTGCAGGGCGACCCAGAGGTCAGCAATTGCCCGGCCCTAAAACTATGGTTGATATCAACTTACTGACTACAACAAACATTGATCCAGAGGTCAGCGATCATTGTCTCGCCCTAGAACCGTGGTCGATCGTATTTACTTACAAGCTACAACACAGGGAGAGCTAGGGTCAGCAGCTATCAAATCCCTAAACCGTGGTTGATCATATTCACTTACTTCCTACAACAGACGGCGAGACAAAGGTCAGCAAATACCTCGCCGCCGAACCATGGTTGGTTATTTTCACTTACAAACTACAACACACAGGGAGCCAAGGTTAGCAATCGTCGCGTCCAAGCATAGTGATTGATTATGTTTACTTACACACTACAAGACAGTAGGTGCAGAGTCAGCAATCATCTCATACCCATGGTTGATCATGCTCACTTACATCCTACAACACACAGAGATCTAGGTGTCAGCAATTATCTCATCGCCGAACCGTGGTTGATCATGCTCGCTTACCACCTACAGCACACAGAAATCCAGAGGTCAGAAATTGCCTCCTCCCAGAAAAATAGGTCATAATGTTTACTTACACGCTATAGTACTCAGCAAGCGGAGGGTGAGCAACTTTCTCATTTCCGAAAAATTGTTGGCGATGTTTACTTACACGCTACAACACGCCGCAAGCTAGAGGTCAGCAATTTCCCCGTCCCAGAGCAATGGTTCATGATTTATACTTACATGCTACAATACATAGCCAGCCATAGATTAACAATGGTGTTACTCCAGAAGTGTGACTGATATGTTCACTTACGAGCTACATCACACAACGAGCCAATGGTCAGCAACCGTCTCGTGCCAGAGCCGAGGTTAATCATGCTCACTTCCTACAAACACAGCGATCCCAAGATCAGTAGTTGTTTTGCCCGAGAACCGTCACCGATCACGTGCACTTACTTCCTACAACGCACAGCAATCTAGAGGTCAACAATTACCCCGTCCCGGAACCGTGGTTGATTACAGTTACTTACGCGCTTCAACGCATAGTGATGCAGAGGTCAGTGATTACTTCATTCCGAATCGTGATTGATCATGTTTACTTACAGCCTACAGCACACAGCGATCCAGAAATCAGCAATTGCCTTATCTTCCGAATCGGTGTCGGTCATGTTCACTTACTCCCTGTAACACACAGAAATCCAGAGGTCAGCAATTACCTTGCTCCACACCAATGGTTAACCACGATTACTTACTCCCTACAGCGCACATAGCGACACAGCGATCCAAGCGTCAACAATTAGCCTATCCCAGGACCGTGGTTGATTAAGGTTACGTACGCGCTTCAACACACAACAATCCAGAGATCAGAAATTATCTAATTCCAACCCGTGGCTGATCGCGTTCACTTACAGTCTACAACGCACAGTGATCCGAATATCAGCAATCGCTTTATCTACCGAATCGTGGTTGGTCATTTTCACTTACTCCCTATGATACACCGCGATCCAGGGGTCAGCGGTTACCTTGCCCTACACCAGTGGTTGATCACGGACACTTACCCCCTACAACACACAGCGGTCTAGATGTTAGTAACTGACCTATTCCAGAACCCTGGCCGATCGCGTTCACTTACTGTCTATCATATCATACCACGCGCAGCGACCCAAATATCAGCAATTTTGTTGCTCCAGAACCGTGGTTGATTATGACCACTTACTGCCTGCAACGAACAGCGATCTAGCTGTCAACCATTGCCTCATCCCAGACCTGTGGTTGATCATGTTCGCTTACCGCCTACATACCATACACAGCATCCCAGAGGTCAGTAATTGATTCACTTGAGGCCAGTGGTTGACCATGTTCACTTACACGCTGCAACACAGAACGAGCCATGGGTGAGCAATTATCTCATCCCCGAACAGGTTGATCATGTTCACTTACCAACTACAGCACGCCGCAGTCCAGAAGTCAGCAATCGCCTCGCCCCGGAGCAGTGGTTGATAGTGTTCACTGACTGCCTACATCACACAGTGATCCACAGGTCAGCAATTGTTTCAGCCTAGAACAGTAGTTGATTAAACTCATTTACTCTCTACAACACACAGCAATCCAGAGGTCAGCACTTGTCTCATCCACCGAACTGTGGTTGATCGTGATCACTTACTATCTACACAAACAGTGATCCAGAGGTCAGCAACGGTCTCACCCCAGGCCTGCGGTTGATTATCTTCACTTACTGCCTACAACACAACGATCCACAGGTCAGCAACTGTCTCACCACAGGCAGGTGGTTGATCTTCACTTACCACCTTGAACGCAAAGCGATCCCGAGGTCAGCAACTACCTTGCCCCACACCAGTGGTTGACCAAGGTCACTTACTCCCTACAACACAGAGCGATCCAGATATCAGCATTTGTCCATTTCAGACCCGCGGATAATCCTGTTTACTTACAAGCTACAAGAAACACCAACCAAGAGGTCAGCAATCGGCTCGTCCCGGATCTATCGTTGGTCATGTTCACTTACTTCCTACAGCACACAGCGATCCTGAGGTCAGCAATTGACTCAAGCCGGATCTGTGGTTGATCGTGTTTACTTACTTCCTATAACACACCGCCATCCAGAGGTCAGAAATTGTCGCTTCCCAGATCCGTGGTTCGTCCTGTTAACTTACACGCTACCACACGCAGCAATCAAGTGGTTAGCAATTATCTCGTCGCGGACCCATGGTTGGTCAAGTTCACTTACTTCCTATAACGTGCAGCGAGCCAATAGTCAACGATTTCCTCTTTCCAGAGCAGTGGTTGGTCCTGTTTGCTTACTCCCTACAACACACAGCGAGCTCAAGGTCAGCAATTACTTCGTCCAAGAACCATGATTGACTACGCTCACTGACAGTCTACCGCACACAGCGACCAAGAAGTCAGCAATTGTCTTCTGACCGAACCGTGGTTGACTATGTTCACTCACTGCCTATATCACATATCAACCGAGAGGTCAGCAATTGCCCCAGTACCGAGCCGTAGTTGATCATGTTTACTGACTGCCTGCAATACGCACCGCTCCAGAGGTCAGCAATGGTCTCACCCCAAAACAGTTGTCGGTTCTATTCGCTTACACGCTATAACGCAAAGTGAGCCTAAGGTCAGCGATTTCCCTACCATAGAATCGTGATTGAACCTGCCAACTTACTTCCTACGATATATCGCGTGTTTAAGTCAGCAACGTCCTTAAGCTAGATATCTGCTGCAATTATTTACGTACTATCTACACCACGGTGACGCCGCCCCGGAGGCTGCTAGTCAGCCATGACGCAAGTCGTCAAAGTAACCACCTTTGTCACCTACCTCCTGTCTCTCCCGACAACTCAATAAACATCATTCTGTTATCCACTGGCCCTGCACAGGATCACTTACACTCTGCTCTCGTTAGTTAATCCGGGTTTGGTCATTGCGCAGACCAAATGTCTACCACGCAGCGAGTTGACTTACTCTCTATCGTTCCAAGACCAGCCGTATCAGCCATCTAACCCAAGAGCAAGGCATAATTAAGGACTTCAACTCAACCTTCTATTCCACAGAGCGCGCCCTCGATCAGCTCTCACTCTCTATGATAAATGCAAGCCCACATACCGTCTATAAAACCAGGTCAATCCAAAGCCAATCTTCCACAATTATGGTACCATGGGGTATCCTCACTTGCAAGATGTTATACTCCTTCCCACCTATATATGCTTTGACGTTCTTCTCTAATAACATTTTGGCAATACCCTTGTCGTTCCGGACCGCTGCTATGTTCAATGCGGTGCCATAACGTTCGCATCGAGCATCCATATATCCGCCTTCCCCCAATAGTCGCTGAACTGCCACCTCATGCCCATGCCACGATGCTATCATCAAATTTGTGAAATCGCTGGGGCATGCATGATACTCCCCCGTGCTCAACAGATACACCTGAGACCACGTCAGAAAGGGTTTAGATCCGGCTTTACAAATCAGTCGTGTAGTCTCGAATAATCGCATCTGCTGATCCCGCGCATCTCTAAAGTGGCCCGCCCAGTTTCTCGCCGCGTAATCAAGAAAATCATATTTCCGGAGATACTCAAGTGGGAGGCTTTCTGCCAAGAGGTTGGAAGTATTCACTAATGGGTCGTTTTCAAAGTCCTCCAGTGAAAGATAGGTGATACAAATGTCAGCCAACATGAAATTTGAATCGTCGGGGTGTAGGGTATACTGCCAGCGGCCCAGGCCAGGTGAGGATCCCTGAAGTAGGAACTCCCTCGCGCTTTGGTGAATGAGGTAGATTTTCGAATCAATAACCCTGACAAAAAGCCCAGACAAATTTTTCAACGCCGCTTCGAACCCTCTAGCCATATTCCCGATGTCCTTGCTTGCCTTGTGCTCGCTCTGGATTCGGAATGCGATATCCATTTCTCGCAGTGTAAGCGGTCTTGCTGCTGCTACCACTATATGAAGGATTCGCCGGGCCTTGTCGTGGTCCGTGCTTTTATCTAGAATCTTTGTGTATAATTCTGCTATATCGAGTGGTGCAGTGGAAACAATATTGATAAACTCCTCCGGCGAGTCCTCCTCACTACTCTCCAAAATCTCGAGAACCAGAGAAACCCAAAGGAATGTCCGATCGGCTAAAGATTCCAGGAGATTTCGCAAATATCCCAGCTCCCCAGGCTGCCTCCAGAGTGACTCTAGCTCTCTAATTCCCTCATCTATTACACGGGTAACGTCAGCGGTAATAGCCGGGACCTCTTCCTCCCCTTTCAGCCTGATAGTGGTTCCGGGTGCGCCAAGCTGTCTCTCGATGTTGTGGTAGGGGCGACTCGTAACCAGGAATTTTAAAGGAATATCGGGAGTCTGTAGTCCAGAGATACGAGTGACATGATGGATAAACCGAGCTCGAGTCCTTTCCTCGCACTCGTCCAGCGCGTCCACTACACAAATTACATTGCCGCACCCCCCCTCACCCACCGCGCTGGCCAAAATATCCCACAATGTATCGACATCCTCTGTAAACCGCTTGCCCATACGCCCAAACGCTGCCTCGGCGTATCTGCAAAGGGTGTCGCTCCGCATAAAAAGTTGATGTAGTATAGCACAGAGAGCAAATGTTGCGCTCCTCTGTTCATCGTTGTCATCTTTGAAGAAAAAATAGCAAACGATGGCATCCGTTTGGCTTTGCAGATGACTCACGAGGAACGACGCGATGACAGATTTCCCGCAACCAGGGTCCGCCGATAGCCAGAGGAGACCAGATTTTTCCTTTTCCAACCAATCCTTATACTTTGGATGTTCCGTAACCCAGATGCATGTTCCCTCCGCTGGCTCCCTAACCCGGTCTCTGTGCTTACGGTAATGGGAAGTGTATAGGCGCTGCATAATTTCGGCATAGCGTTGGGACGAATTCGCATGCTCGTGGTCGTAATTAATGGTGATATTAGTGCTGCCAGAGTTGATTATATTGCTAGAGCCGGAGTTGCCGCTAAAGTCACCGCGGATATTACTGTTGGCCATAGTGTGAGAACCATATCTACTCGTACTAACATTTAGCACAACAAGCACCAACATATACTTGTTCAAGAGCATACAGTTCGGGTGAGGAATGGCCCCCAAAGCGCGCGCCAGATTGTGGATTGTTCATCTGATCGGTGAGTGCTGGATTGAAAGAGGTTGTGTCTTGTTCTTTGATATTTGTAAATGTAATTTTCCAACTATTGTAGGTAGATCTAGATGGATGGTGAGAATAGTGGAGGCGAGAGGGCGAAAGAGGGAGAGCACGGAAAAGCCTTCAGCTCAGCTACTCGAGATACGATACCCCGCACAATCATTCAGGTAGCACAAGCGCCTCCCATATCGCTCACTCACACCGTCTCAATTTCAATCATTATACTAACACCCTAATCGCTAACTCAACCACAATCTATAATGCTTCTCGACCTCCCCCACCCCAACCCCCCTTTCCCCCATCATATACTGCCGAAGTCTCGCCACCGCAGTCTCGTACTCATATCCTCCTTTGATCGGGACCGATATAGACATATTCCTTGCCCAGCCGCCACAACCATCCTACATCTCCCACACTCTCCGGGATCCTCCAACCTTCCACGCATTCCCCGAAGTCGGCACCGGATCCCCAGGCTTGGGAAAGCGAAATTTAAACACGCCATACTTCCTCGCCCTGGAATATCCACATACCGGACATCTCTTTCTCAGGGGAGGGCTCCACCGATGCCGAATCTGACCCAGGAGGGACTTGGAAGTTTTGTCTTGGCACATCTCTACCTCTCCCACAAACCCCCGGTTTTACCAAACCTGAACCGATAGCGGGTTTACCGACTACCAGCAAGCAAATGTGGCAATCAGTTAAAACATCCGCCGGATCCAGTGGAAGCTCTGTATACGATCGCACACCCCCCCCCCCCCACACACACACCGCAAGTACCGCTGTGATCGATCCCGATTGCGGCAAGAAAGAGTAAGAAGTGGACCGAGATACGTACTGCGTAGTAGGGGAGGAGCATACTATACCAAAATGCGGCGGCTGCGTCGGACACTGACTGTGATGTCTTGATTGACGAATCACACTCTGATTCTTCATATATATTCTTAGGATCTCTTACTAGTTTCGCAGCTCCTCGTGCTCGGACCATTTTTCCCACAGTGTGAGCGATCATTGCTCCGGGAAACCCTACTATCATACTCCCGGAAGATTTCCCGGGTCAGCCCCGACCGTCCGAAATCTTGCGAGAGCGAGAGAGGCAAGTTCGCTAGAGCGGCGCTAGGATTTCGGGTGGGGTATCGTCTCGAACAACGAGGTGCCGAATACTTACCCAAGTAGTGGATTAGATACTCAGCTATGATACCGGCACTGCATTGTATGATGCTGTACTGTAAATATAGCTGAGTGATCAACCGCGCATAAATCCACGAAGCGCTATCTATATACCCTCAATTGCGGACACAATTCCATTCCATCGTCAACCCACAACAGAACTTATTCCTATTCTACCCGTTTCCCGGTTGAAATAGCATACTAGATCGGATATAATCCCCGAGAAAACCCCAGTCATCACCATCAGAATAAAAGCCGCTCCCAGACCGACCTTCCTAAGAAACTCCAAAACCGCCATGCGCCTCTACTAGATAAAAATGGGTTTACTGGTATCTTTCATTAAAAATCTTCACCAACTAACGACACAACACGGCATAAATTACCAATGTCGGAAGAAGACCTACCACAGGAACCTCACATCCCCAAGTCTTCCCCAAGCCCCACCCCCTCAAGGTATATCCCCTCCCCCCTCTACCATATAGGTTGATATAACCCCCCAGGAAAAAACTAACCCCCACCAGCCTCTCCACAAAAACCTTTTTAATGGGCGAACCCGCCATCCCCGGCACCGTCCCAACACCCCTCCTCCCACCCCTCCTCCACGCCCTCCCCACAAACACGCACCAGGACGGAACGGCCCCGGAAACATTCGCCCTCCAAACAACATACCTCAAAACCTCAACCTACAGCACACCTACCCCTCGCCGGCGAGTTGGAATGCCACATAGCCCTCTACGACCTCTCAACACGGTACGAGATCCCCAAACTGGCCTTTCACGTGCCGACGAAGATGCACCCGATGCTAACACTACTCACCCTACATAATCGCGGATACTCTGCCGGTCCTCCGGGGATTAGCTGCCGCGAGAGGTCGAGCGTCGTCAGGCTCGTTTATGGTTGTGGGGGTGAGGGAGGGGGTCACGGCAGGAGGAGGCTATGGGCTTGGTTTTTGGCGGTGAATTGGGGGCGGTATGTCAAGAGTGGACTCGCCGATGTTGGCATTGATGTGCGGAATGATGTTTGTAGGGCTTTGGAGGGGGTACACGGGTTGAAGAACGATTTGTTGGTCGCGTTGGGAGCCGGGGGGTGGTTTCTGTTACTGGTTGAATGGAGGGTTTTGAGGGAATGGGGCAGTAGTTGGTACAAGTATGGGAGTACTAGTAGTTGTGGTTCTGGTAGCGATCGTGGGGGTTTCCTTTTTCTTGTTCCGACTTATTGGAGATATCCCACACGAGTGCGTACGTCAGCTCTTGATGCTAGTATGAAAAACCTGCTTCCAATGAATTTTTTCTTCCCCCGTACCTTTACTTCCAATTACCTCTCATCCATTGAAAAATTAACCAGTCCCTCTCCTTATCTCTCTCTGATCTTCGAGAAACTCTTAATTCTATTCTTATAATTTCCAACACGAACCTAATATGTGTAGGCGGGTGATTTTCTCTCACCGCAAATGTAGCGATGACTGTTGTAGCCTGTTCTGGGGACTTGTGTTTCAATTTGACCTATGATACAGGCATTTCACCACGGTCAACCCTTTTGTATAAAATCAAATGTCTCTCCAGTGCAGCATGTTGGAAATCATGGAAAACCGCCGATACTGTTCGGCATGCTCACACTGTACCCAGCATACTCAGAGCCTGTCCGGCATGTTTAGAACGTGCTCGACATGTTCCGAGCATGCTCGGCATGCCCAGCATTCCACAGCATCTTCACCGCTCCTTTATCTTTGTTGCGCATCCGTTCACCGGGCCGTTTATTATTCCGTCTGTTGTCCATCTGCCAATCTATTGTCCGTCCCCCCTTCCGTTTGTTTGTTTGTCCGTCTCCCAATTCGCTTGTCCATCCGCCAGCTTGTTCGTACCCCATTCACTTGTCCGTTAGTTCAAGTGTTGGTTTGTTTCTTCGTTCACCCGCCGGCCCGTTAGCTGGTCCGTCTGCCCGTTAGTTTGCCTGCCCGTTCGTTCCTCCCCTCGTTCCCTCATTCGTTCGTTCCTGCGTTTGTTTGCTTGCTTGCTCTCCATATCATATCCATGGAAAGAAAGTGCTGGAGCCACATGGGCATGGGAGCCGGAGTGGGAGCGGGAGCTGTGCCGCAACGGGAGCAGTACGGCTGCAAGAGCCTTTCTGAAGCTTTTTGCTTTCCACTTCCTTAGCAAGAAAGTGCGTACGGGAAATACGGGACCTGCAGGAAACGTCTGCGGAAGAGAGGTGATATATATGGCAAGGCCTAGGACAGTGGCGTGATATGAGTCGGATCGATTACCTATACTCCTGTTTTTCCTGTTAGTTAGAAAGTTAGTTGTGTCGTGAATCAAGCGAGTTGCAAGAGAATGTGTGAACGCAAAAAGAGGGAAATTTTCTTACCCCGCTTATTGATTGTTGCTTGGTCGCCTTGGCGTTTCGTTCCGGTTGAGTGGTGGTCCATGGTGGCGGTGTCGTGCGGTTTGGCTGCTCCGGAAAAAGTAATACCTGTCTAAAACCGTAATTATCCTACTCGTGCTAAGGTTGTGACCGGGCACCGTAACCCCCGAATGCTCCCTTTCTTGCAAACGGGCCCCTCGCCTCAGTGCCTGACAGTTCAACATGAGTTCGCAGTTCAACATCACTTTGTTGCTCAATGGAGGGAACTTTGTATCTTGGATTATGATAGCTGTTACAATCTTGCAGTCTGATGCTGTCCAAGGACCAAAATATGTACAGTACTTGTGTATGATATATAATAATACCATAAATAATTTCTCTCACCCATCTGCGACTCTCTGCGGTCTTCGTTGTCTACGGAAGTATTTGAATGTCATACCCATTGAGTACAAAGTTTCCTATCGTACTCGTGTACAGGATAGTTTTGTCTGTTCCATCAATACTTTTATCATTTCCATCAACCCTTGAACCTACTGTTTATTTTGACACCATGGGCTTTCGGAAATCTCGTTCTTCCATCAAGAGTTCGCTTGCGACCGTGACGGTTCTACAACAATCAGTGGAGAAATCTTTGGCTCTCGAGTCGGAGAACTCCAAATTGTGACATCATGTTTCGGTCCTTTCTCAGAGGCTTCACGAAGTGATAGCCGAGCTCAAAGTCCGGAGCAAGATTACGGCAGCTTTCTGCCCATTTTGTGGTGACAACCACAATCAGGTGGATTGCGAGTTGTGGATGGAGTGGGTGGTGGAGGAGGAAAGGCGATTGGAGAAGGTGGAGTTTGCTGGCGGTATGGATGTGGAACTGCTGGTGGTGGAAGAGGAGGTGGCGGTGGTGGCAGAGAAGAAATTTGTGGTGAGGCTGCCGGTGGCTGTGGCGGAGTTGGTGGCTGGGGCTGAGGTGGCTGAGGATGTGGCGATAGTGGTGGTGACGGGAAAGGGTAAGGAGGTGGCCATGGTGGCTGGGGAGGTTGAGGAGGGGGTGGGTTCTCGGGAAGAGGACTAGACCCTTGTGAAGAGGAGAGTGAGGGAGAGTGGGATGGAAAGGAGGAGGAGGTTGTTGGAGGAGGAGAGAAATGCAGTGAGGAAGAGAATGAATGTTTGGCGTCCGGCCAAGGTGGAGGTGCCCAATGCGCCATTGGGGCCGAGGAGTATGTGGATGAGGTTTGGGAGTGATAGTGGCTATGGGTCTCTGGGTCCGAGTGGGTTCAAGGGTCTGGTGGTGGAGGAGGGTGTGGAGATAGTGGGTGCCGGTTCGGTTCCGAGGTTGCCTGTCGGTGTACCGACGGGACCTAAGTCGTATGCTGGGGTGGCGATGGGAAGTGAGCGAAGGTTAGGGTTTAAGGGTTTGAGAAGTGTGCCAGAGGGGAGGGGGTTGAATGGGCCAGGCTCGGACGGGAGACTTGTGGTATATAGGGAGCGGAATGAGTGGAATGGGAGATTGAATGGTATGGGACGGAATGGTTGTCGTGGAATGGGTTGGCTTGGTCGGAACCTGGATGGGTATCTGACGTGAGGTGGTAGTTTAGGGATTTTGGTTTTTCTTTTATTCGGGAGTATGAGGCCGTTGGTTCGGATTTAAAGTACCGGTGTCTTCGGAGTGCTGGAGGTTGGGTTCGCCGTCAGCTGGAGGACTGGTACGATGCTAGTGTAGACGAGCTATTATTGCTACAGAAAACCTAGCTAGTCAGTATAAAATCGAAAAGTCTTTTAAAAAAAAAAAAAAAAAACCTCAGTTGCTAATCGTGCCAAGGTGGTGGCGTCGACCACCCCCAGTTGCTCGCAAGCTCACAACCCAGGCACCCCTAAGGAGTGCCCGCCACCTCAATGATAAATGACAGCTCAACGACAAATTACTACACTCAATGAGAAGCATATGCAACAAAGCACCAATTCCATGAATAAAGTAGGGAGATATGAAAAAAGGAAGAAAAAAGAAAAATGTTCACATCTTAGTCCGGGAATATGGTCAAACGTATGCTTTCTTAATTTCCATTAGGCACGAGGGGGGTTTTCTTGTTTTTAGCAAATTCGAGTAGGGTTTTTCCAGACACATCTCCAGCATCATAGAAAAGGAAAACCGGTATCATACGGGTAATGATCCCTTGGGGTATCCGTAGTCTGGCTTTTTGGGAGTTTGACGGTAGGGAGAATAAACAAATATATACATATAGCGCTGAGTAGCACTTGCTAATCGAAAATGATCCCTATCCCCTTCAAAATTTATTTGTCGTTTCCAAAATTCAGAGGTGTGGTGAGCGCCGGCAGACGGGGTTTCGCTCGACTAGGAAAAGAAATGGGGCTTGTAGCGTTCAAATATCGGTCATGATGTGACCTGACAAATAAGCAATACTAAGACTATAGACCCCCCCCCGTATTCAAGTTTGGGATATCTATGGAGGGGATTATCCTGATATGTCCTTCCCTTGTTACCATGTGAGTGTACGGCTGAATGGGGGCATGCATGGAGACTTAGAGATAGGTGTGGTAATGGGTGGAAGGATCAGGATACGTCACTTTTATTTTATTTATACACATAGATTTACCGTGGGTTCAAAGAGAGAGATGAAGTGTGGACGAATGAAGGGAATGAAGTGAACGAATTTCTTTTACCCTATCCCATATCTTTCCATACCCATGTTCCAAGAAAATCCTCTGATCTAGCGTCTACCACTATGCGATCGGTCCTCTACTGTCATTTACCAGTAAGACCATCTTCATCCACCGTGTAGACATGATCTGATCAAAAGGACCCCGTTATTGAACCACTTAGGAAATTGGCAGACCCTGATCAAGTCCTCGAGCGAGCACGGCCACTGCTCAGCCATGATCGAGCAAAGCCTATCTTGATTGGTTTTACCCCAGTAGTGTTGCCTTTGTGTGCCAAAATGTGATAGTAGAGTTATATAGTTTTGTGCATTTTGATAATTTAAGTTTGGAAGTGAAGTGTGCCATTTTTTAACAACTAGATTTATGTACAGCAGTCTGGACACTGGATCAGATCCGTTATGGGATTGTGCACTATAACGATCGTATTTAAATATCCTAATCGGAGAGGCAATCTCGTAAAGAAAAGAAAAAATACTTAACGAAAAAGAACGCAGGACTGATTGACCAAAGTAGAGGTAGCCGAGAGATTGACAAAAAATGGGTGATGAACTAAAACAAGTGACAAACAGAAAACAGGCTGCAGTTTGTCCTTCCTGGGTCATCTGCGTCCCTTTTTGCATACTCCCAGTGCGTGCCAAGGCCTTTATCACGTTCCGCTTCACTGCGCGTACATTCACCGTTGCCGCCGCGGGTGGGATTGTATAGACGAGGATATGATCAGACCGAGGGTATGAGTATAACTGCTGAATATTCCCCGCCATGGTACCTCCACAATAACAAGCGAACTGTCTTCAAAATAGGAGGTCGGAAATGTTGTTGCAAGGGGTGTTCAAGGTGTGGGGCTGGCCGTTGGTCAAACGTGCAGAAGGTGGTGTATGCATCATACATGGCAGAAATTGGTGTTACATAGGGTGAGAATTGTTTATTGCTTCGCCTTTGGCACGGAGCGGATATGTGATGAGCAGCCAAAGAAAAAAATACAACTCTCCAATAGGCGAAAGGGTTTAACAATAGGGTGTTATTTTGAGAATAGGCAGTCGAGTATATGGGGCAGGCAGTGTTTAAGTTAATATCACAGATAATTCACATAATTGCGTAGACGGATATATGTAGATCGTGTGATCGATCATGATCGCATTTATTGGAATATTGAACCCAAACAGCTTGTTTGTCAGTTACGAGCATGGCCGCATGAAACAACGCTGTTTCAGGGATGCCTTAGTGGGACTATGAGAAAGCGACTTTTTACAACCAAGCCGGGCCTGGCCTGGGCATCTGAGCGCTTTGGCTGAGGCCTCTGTAAGGTTCAACAGGAAAATTGCCTGGGCACTGTGGGGTTTTGGGGACAGTGAATGATTTCAACATGACTAACCTAGGCTTTTCAAAGCTATGATGAGACTAGTCGCTTGGTATTGATTACTGGGTAATCTCCTGATCTAGTAAGTTGATCAAATCAAGAGGGCCCTGCTCGAGCATTATCCGTGCGAAGTACCCCGCGACCGAGGCGATCTGATCGCGTCATCAATAAACTGCAGCGGAAGGCTGTTTCACTTCGCTTAGAAGAATCTGTTGTTCGAGTAGTTACAGTTTGTATCATCCCTCTCCCCCTATAGATCACATGGGGGTGCCGCGGCATAATGTCCATTTGAAGAGGTAATATAGGATTCCATTCGGTGCTTGGGTCTACTATTTCGTGGGAGGTGGGTAATGACTGGGAACTAGGAATTAGAGCGACTTATTCGCAGCAGCTGATAGACAGCGAAGTAGGTGGTCCTGGCTGGAGCTAAATATTTCTTTTCCGCCTGGCGGTTGCGAATAGTGAAACCCGTTGGAATTCAGCACTTTAATTCTCCACTGTGACAAAAGTCAAATGCTGAGAAGCATGTAGGATTGGCAATTATTATTGAGTGATGACTATGTGACTAAAGTGATGCTGCTCGAGTACAAAAGCAAGAATCACATGTTACTTACCGGTATACTACCCGTACCCCATTGATTCAATATCAACAGAAACCCCGGGCGAGCACGAATGAGAAAAATCACGCTGCGAATTCGTGAACGAGGCTTACATATCCCCCGCCTACCCAGAGACCAAAGTGCGACAACTTGAATCATCGCCTCGGATACCCCCCACTCAACCCCCAACCCTTCTATATCACCAATGACAGCAGACTACTTAGTTCAACCCGTCCCCCTCCATTTTCTCTTGATGTGAGAAGGCGTGAGACAGGGCGATATATTTATGCAAGACTATGAGCGATGATGGGGGACTCATGATCCTCAACGGATATTCTCATGGCTCTCTTTAGCGTTTCTCCAGCGCGATTATGCTACATCGCTCTATCTGTATGGATGTCTGTGACATACCAAAGAGTTTTGTAAAAGAGTTTTTGAGTTTCCAAGAAAGAGGGCATAAGTCAACTTCCCTAAAAGACTTAATTTCACTTCATTGATCCCGGGGCAGACTATAATTATAATTATATATGGTGTCGGACTACCAAAATCTGCCAAAATCTGCCCCCGTGTCAAAATAAGGGGGAGACCGAGTGATATATAATGATGCCGACCGTAAACTCGGTGGGCACTCCAACCGAACGGAATAGCGCCAATCACACCGATTCACAGGTCTTGTGGTAGTTGCGTTTGGTAAAAGTCATTTTGTTATTTAAAGCATTGATGGTTGGAAATCGAATTTAACAAAAAAAGCTATTTACTATTAATCTCTCACATTTTGACAAGAAAACACCCTCAGCCGTCACGTCTACTGCTACCGTATGGCGGAGGGCGTCGTGGTTGCTGTGGCGCCGAAGGTTGCCGAGGTTGTTGCCTTGGCAACTGCTGTGGTGTTTATTGAGTCATCGCCTCCATGATATGATACTCGGTTTACTTCTCACGGCTTCCGTCGAGGCTCATCTCCACCTGAGACCTGGATCGAGCCGCCACCTCCCATGATGCTGTTGCGTCACGAACGGTCCCGTCTACTGCCTGGAGTCTCGCCGAGATCCCGTCTTCGCAGGCTTTGTTAGTCCTGCAGCCGCTTCATCCCACGTTGAGGCCCCGATTGAGTTGTTGCCCCCC
The DNA here is from genome assembly GCA_014065205.1 of Tuber brumale. Taxonomy (NCBI): domain Eukaryota; kingdom Fungi; phylum Ascomycota; class Pezizomycetes; order Pezizales; family Tuberaceae; genus Tuber; species Tuber brumale. The sequence continues at coordinate 52,135 of JACCEG010000523.1, forward strand.
CCCCAGCGACCTACATGTTAATGGACCCTCCGGTCCTGTTGTGGTGGGGTGGAAGGGGAAGGGGAAGAGAGCTAGCAAGGGCCAGGTGAGGAAGGATTTTTTAGAGCCGGAGGCCTTGGTGGAGGACTTGGGTGATGCGGGTTCCTTGCCGGGCTGTATGGTTGATGAGGAGCCGGTTCCCGAGGTTACGGAAGGGTGTAGGGAGGTTTAGGAGGTGTAGGTTACCTTGTGGCAGGACGGCTATAGGCCGTGGTGATGGGGGGCTCTGCCTCTTCTGTAGGTTGAGGTCTTGAGAGCCTACGCGATATAGCATCATTGTTGGCTGGGTGGCACTATTTAACGTGGTATCACCTTAAGATGCTTAGGTTCCTCGTTGTGGTCGTGGGTTGGGGGACGGTGCATAATTGTGGTTCGCGGGGAGGGGTGCGAGATGTGTCTGCCTATGGTACGATGGTGGTTTATTATTTTTTTATTTGGTGGATTAGGGTTCCTAGTTGTATGCTGGTTCGGCGATATTGGGAAAGCATAAATCTTAAATTCGGTGCAGAAAAACCGATCACAATCAACACGACTCAAGCAAGGGGTCTTTTCGATTAGATCGCGCTCATAGCCCCCATAATCTTGATAGCGAATGTGCGCAGTGGGTTCGTCGTCGAGGAAGGAGGGAAGCACTTGGACGTGGTGAGAGTGGTTGTGCTCGACTAGTGGTCCATGACCGATTCGTTCTTCCTTAAATACAGGAAGAGAAAACACACAAACACTCTCAGGGTAAAACCCACATCAACAGAAAGAAGACAAACAACCATGGTCATGACCATTCCAGCTAAACGACACCATACCTCCCGACTACCAACTGGGATTACATATCCATCAAATCTGCTAGAGAAGCTCACGCCCATCACTAGTTGTAGTCGAATGCTACTAGTTAGCGCTTAAGCAGGTAGCGGAGCTCTGTAGCCCCGGCGATCTATTTTTATGTTTCTCTGGTGACGCTCCGCGAGATCTTTCGCGGATGCTTACGACAACCTTGGTGCGGCGTGTGCCCAAGGGTTCGAGTGGTGTGGGAATCCTTGATGGTTCCTGGTGATGGTTTAGAATGGCGGTGAAAGTTTCTCTAGACGCTTCCCCGAAGCGTCATGGTGCGGTGGGGATGTGTGGAAAGGTAATTGGATGGGATTTTCTGATTGCCATTGAGATTGAATTCGAAGGTCTGAAGTAAGGGGTGAGTGATATTGATGATTCGATGTTAGCGAGGGCTTGTGGCAATCTAATACAGGTACTTTGTAGCTGCTATCCGTAGAGAGTCCCAAGCTCTCTTTTGTCCCGTATCTTGGCCCAATCTCTGCCTAAGAATAGCAGGAAAGCACGGGCAACCTTCGGGAGCACTTGTCAAATGTAATTGCGTGGTCAAATAGGAAAACTTTCGCTGGCCAAACCAAGCGGCGCCCACAAACGAGGGGATAGGTTTGCATCTCCTTGTGAACAGGGGTCGGGAGGCAGCGTGTGGGAGGAATTAAGGGCTTATTGACCATAGCTCTCTCCGCCACGAACGGCTAAGAGATGGCCACGCTTGTTGACCTTCCCAGCTTGGTGACTGACATAGAGGAATTTAGGGCAGACCACTGTTTTCCATTATTGCCACAATGTGTCCGTAGATGTCCATCCATGTATGGTTTTTTCCAGCCGTCCTTCAATCCGAACTTCGGATTCCAGCTTTTATTCACCAGCTTTCCCCTCTCTAATCAGACCTCCGACCCATCATCTCCTAATGCCTATCTCGAGCCAAGACCTCGTGCTGTTATTTATAAATTATTTGAAGCTACCGATAGGATGATCAAGAGCCGAGTAATCGTCGGTGACTGCTTAGTTCACCAAGTTGTCATGCTGACCACAATATTCTACAAAATTGTATGCCCCACGGCCCACGGGTTAGGTTGCGGTCAGCAGGGTATAGTAGTTGAAGGTGATATTCTTTCGAAGGGATGAAGTTCTCCATATGCCAGTACAGGAGGAAAGGAAATACCACAAGCCGCCTACAGCCGACTCCCACAAAGTGCCACATCCTGATAGATAGATATCATGCACCCCACCAAAGTAAACTCGCAGGATCGAAAGTAGCAAAGATAGAAAAAATCAGCGCGGCCCGGAGCAAGTAAACATCTGAAATGAACGACGGGCCTCTAACAGAGAACCTATCAAGGAAGTGTAATTTATTTCGTTGTTGGCAGGACATGTAAGTATTCACTAAAGAAAGTAATACTCACCAGCCACTAGACCGGGAATACCAGAGTGGGAATTTAGGACAAGGCTGTACTCAGACTGGGCAAGGTGTTCAGATCTTGTGTCCTGGATACAGAACTGAGACAGTCAGTTATGGGCTATAAGACGAGTGAGGATAGTAATACCGGAAGGGCTTACGTTCTATAGAAAATGTTAGCAGAAATGAGGTGCTAATATAGTTAGAAGTAATGAACCCATATTATTCACCATCTGTGTTGTCCAGATGGTCGTGAGGTGAGCGACGGGTTAGCGGAGGGAGGGGGAAGCGAGAGCAAAAGCTTTACTAACAAGCTATAACTTAATACCAAGAGAGTATTAGTTACGGCTCGCAGGAGAGGGTATAAGCCACCATACAAACTATGACAGGGAAGCAGTAGTTAGTCTAGTTGGGCCTCGGAAGAGGTGAGGATATGGAGATTCGAAACGCTTAAGCCCGATCAAGGAAAGAAAAAATGATTCGTGAAGTTGCTGTGCAATCAAGGTGAATAACGAGGACCTGAACAGGTGCCGATTACATACGATCTGTAATGGAGGGAGTCAGTGATCAATAAAGTGGAACAAAGAGACGGCGGAGAGAATGCGGGGGAGGCCACCTCCCGGATAGCGCAAGAAGCCAGGTATCAGCAATTGTCTCGTCTCAGGACCATTTCGATCCTGTTCACTTACTCGCTGCAACATGCGTCGAGTCAGAGGTCAGCAATTGCCTCGTCTCAGAACCGTGATTGATCCAGGTCGCTCACCCCCCACAACACTCCCGTGCCAGAGGTCCGCAATTTCCTTGAACCCTAAATTCACTTGCTCTAGTTATATACTAGCTGTAAAACCCCCGATACCCCCGTTCAGCTATCACCTACGCTATCAGGGCTATCTCTCGAGTTCCCTACCTCCTTTATCTCCCCGCAAATCAGTAAACACTGAAAATGCCAACTTACACTCTACACTCATGGGTCAATCCAGAGTCAGTCTTGTGTGTTGCTCAACATCCCAAGCCCAGGTCACTTACGCACTACAATTCACCCTCTTCTGGCGCCCACAACATGACACAGCGAACGAGTCGTGATCGGTGGCATCCGCTTGCCTTCTGTAACACGAAACATGTCCCGAATCAGTTCTAGCTCCCCCAATCCTCTGAAAATTCACCTACTGTCTGTAAAAAAGCGGTCAACTTATTGTCAGTTATGCACTAATCATTGCGAACCAGAAGGCCCCTTCACATGCAAGATGTTGTACTCCCTTCCAAGTATATATGCTTTGACATTCTTCTCCAGCTGCATTTTGGTAATGCCCGCGTCTTTCTGAACCGCTGCTACGTTCAATGCGGTGCTATAACGTTTGTATCTGGCATCTAGTCTATATATCCGCCCTCCTCCAATATTCGCTGAACTGCCGCCTCACGCCCAAGCCACGTTGCTAGCATCAAATGTGTGAAATCTCTGGGGCATGCATAAAACTCCTCTGTGCTCTCCCAGTGCACCTGAAACCACGTCAGAAAGCATTTAGATTCACCTTTACAAATCAGTCGCGTAGTCTCGAATAATCGCATCTGATGACCCAGCGCATCTCTGAAGCGGTCCGCCCAGTTTCTGGCTGCGTAATCAAGAAAATCATATTTCTGGAGATACTCGGCAGGGGGCCTTTTTGTGGAAATGTGTTCGGAAAAACTCCACGCAAATTGTGAAAACAGGAAATCTCCCCTCGCACCTAGTGGAAATTGACAACTCACAAGCTTCGCCGGATTCCCCGACTATTTTGTCGTTCTTCCCGCATACCCCTCCCCCCTCCCGCGGGGGCTTCGGCACCAAGGGGTGAGGTTGGAATTAAGGTGGAGTGAGGCTTAGTCTACTGAGGTCAGGCTTGAGTGTCCGGTCTATGCAAGATAAGTTACATCACCGGTAAAGGCACGATATTTGGACATGGCATCAAGGAGAGATTGTGGTGTAGGGCCAAAAAGTAGCAGCAGCGGGCTGATACCATAGCGTCGGCTATCTTTTGCCGGCATGGGGCTGCGCGGAGCAACCAAGCCTCACCGTAACAAATTGAAAATCGAATGAAATGAAAAAAGTATTCTCCAATTTTATTACTAGCCCTGAATTGAAATAATACCCGATTACCTTTTAAACTTTAGACTATTATACTTCCTGTTTCTGAAATTCAGATTGTTAGTCTGTGGTGAACACCAGCAAACAGGGTTTGGCTTGGATATGCAAGGCAATGAGACTTGTAGTGCCACAATACCGGCCGTAGTGATCTAACCAATGTGAAATATGCAGACCGTGGACGTCGCCTGTTCAAGGTGCTCTTGGACCATGCGAATGATAGTGACGCCACATCCAGCGACCGACACGCAATGATTAACAGGACTTGTGATTAAATGATCGAGTTTTATCGATTAATTGTTAGTCAAGTCAACTATGATTAGTTTTGCTCCAGTAGTGGCTTTTGCATGACAAAATGTACCGGTAATGGGCGATTTAAGTAGCCCGGTTCATTTTTAAAATAAGTTTGGAAGTGAAGTGTGGTGGAGGATTGACTGTAGTGTCTTGTTGAGAATAGGTTACCGGGTATGTGAGACAGATAGTGTTTAGGTTAATATCATAGATGATTCCCATGATTACATAGATAGATATGTGCATAGAATCCGATCGATTATGATCTGCCATACTCGAGTGTGATGGAACAATGCTCCTGATCGTGCAAGATCTGATCAAGGGACCTCCATGATAGGGGTGACCTGATTGTTCCCATCACTAAAACCGGGTGGAAAAGAATCTGTACCTCTCTTAGCTGAATATGCCGTTGGAATAGTTACAGTTTGTATTCCCCCTCTGGATCGCTGGAGGTACTGTAACAGGTGGCCCATTTGAAGAGATTGTATTGGATAACATTCCATGTTCAAGTGTATCATTATGGTGTGAATGGGTAATGACTGCAAACAAGGAATTAGATTTACTCATGGGCCACAATTGGTAGTACTGGAGGGAGGTCACTGGGCACCGGGTAGAGGTAAATATTTCCTTTCCACAAGAGGTTTTGCGCAATGAAATCACCCAGAACTAAGCTATTTGCTGCTGGCGGGGTGACAGTAGCTAAATTTGAGAAAGATTTGAGATCGGAAACCTTCATTGAATGATATCGATGTGATAAAAAAAAAACTGCTGAGACACTACAAAAGCCATCTCCGCACGCGACTTGCGGGTGTGGTTGTGCAGAACCCCAATATAAGCAGAAATTCCAAACCGAGAGAACTGGGAAAAAAGCAAAGGTGACCGCATTAAATTCTGCAACAAGCCCCATACATTTCCCACTGACCCAAGAACCAAAGCATGGCAACTTTCATCCTGGCTGCGGATATCTCCCACTCCACCTCCAGTCTTTCCCAATTGCCAACAATGGCAGTTTGCCCAGTTCGATCCGTCACCTCTATTTCGTTCATCAATCTGAGAAACCATGATGGTATCAATATATTTTCGTACGACTACGGGCAGCGATGCGGGATGGCTATTCCATAGGAGGATTTCTCGTGAGTCGCCGCAGTGTTTCTACAAAAGTGCGAAAAATGACTGATCGCCAGAATTCGCTGAGCAAACCCACTCAATGTAGGGCAACTTGGAATTGAGCTGCAGTTAGTCATGGACACGATCTTGATATACATCTGTGAACTGAGTAAGCAGTTTTTATACAGAATTTGAAGTATTCACTGGAGAGAGGGTCAATGAACTTTTCCTAAGGACTTAACCCCACCCCACCGGCACCAGAGCAGACTATAATCAGAATTATATATTGTGCGGACTACCAAAATCTGCTGCCATCGCCAGATTGTAATTCTTGATTGAAGTTGTACTTCAAGTTCACGAAGCATATTCGGAAGTCATATTAAAGCGGGCCGAACGGGGGCGGGACCAAGTGATAGGTCATGTTGCTGATGGTAAACTTGGTGGAAATTCCACGCGAACTGAATAGAGACAATGTTTACGGCTCAGAGGTCTTATTTAATAAAAAGCTTTATTATTTAAAGTTTAAAGTATTGGTAGTTAGAAATCAAATTGAACAAATCTGCTCAAATCTTCTATTTGACATACGAGAGCAGTCATAGTTGGCTGCCTCTCCGGCTGTGGCGAAGAGTGCTGTGGCTGTTGTGGCACTGGAGTTGCCGAGGTTGTTGCCTTGCCTACGGTTGTTTGTTACACCATCGCCTCCGGAGGCTCTGTTGTCGTTCTCACGGCCCCCGTCAAGGTTAAACTATTGTTGTGTCGCTCCATGCGGTGCTATGGTGCCTCCGCTCGCTTCATCTCCAGTTAAGGGCCTTGATCGAGCCGCCAGCTCCCCACGATGCCGTTGCACCTCGGGCAGTCCCGCCCACGGCCCAGAGTCTTGCTGAGATCCCGGCTTCCTAGGCTTCGTTTCTCCTCTGCTTGCTTTGTCCTCCGTGGAGGTTCCGGTTGAGTTGTCGCCTCCCTGCGTACGTGTTGATGGTGCCTCCGGTCCCACTGTGGGAGGGCGGAAGGCAGAGGGGGAGCAAGCCAAGAAGCCGTGGACCAGGAGGCATTTGTTTGAGATGGTAGCCTTGGTTCGGCTGATGGGGTGTTCCCCACCGGGTTCTGCCGTTGATGAGCCAGTACCGGTGGTTACGGAGGGGTGGTGGGGGTGGAGGTGTCCGTGTGGCAGGACAGTTATAGGCCGTCGTGATGGGGAGCTCTGCCTGTCCTATGGGTTGAGATGTTTAGGGCCTTTTTTACAGTACAGTACTGTGCTTATGAAAATCACCATCCTACTACCCTCGCAGGTCACACCCCAGCCACCACAAGGACCTTACGATACATTGAACCCCACCGAATGATCCCCAGACTTCGCGACAATTCTGCGCATTCCCTCTGGTCCAGTGTTGGAAATCTTAGGAAATCGTCGATACTGTCCGACATGCTCAAAACTTGTCGAGCATGCCCGAAACCTGTTCGACATGTTGAGAAGATGCTCGACATGAAAAGAGCCCACTTGTATGCCCCAGCGCCAGCTGATACACGTTCGATGTCCTTTTGTTGTTTTTTTCTGTGTTCGCTCCGATAGTAGTCGCGGCAATGCGATTTGGAATAACGCATCCATGGGGGACTGGAGAGTCGGAAGCGGGAGAGCCAATAGGACTGCGCGGTGCGGCGGGTCTTTGTGCAGCCCATCTGTTTTCCTTCTTTCGTTAGCAAGGGAGTTAACAGAGGAATGGGAGACTTCTGTGGATGTGCGTAGATGTGTAGTGATCGATGGAATCTGGGAGCATGTTTTTTTGTCATGCTTTACTTATACTCTTGTATTTTCCATTCCGGTCTTGTTAGTTATGGTTGAGCGGTCGAGTGAGTTGTTACAAGAATAGAGAACTTCCCTACTCCTCTCTTTCAGTCGCGTGTTGGAGATCAGGGCTTTCTTCAGCCTAACTAAGCATCGTTTAACGATGTTAGCTCAGCATCACCATCTCAATGTTTTGAGAGTTATTCGCGATACACCATTTTGCCACAAGCCGTTTCGTTGAACTCTCTCTCTTCGTTGACTCTACCTCCGTATGTTAACCGTTTCACTATAGCCATTTCGCCGTTCGGTAATTGTTCATCATTCTCGGTTCCACGTCTTATTATTGTTCATACCTCGCCGCTGTTCGATCGTTCGCTCGTTCTTTTTTTTTGTTGTTGTTTCGCTGGGAGGAAAATCATTGCTGTTTTAAAGCCTGGTCCAACACGAGAGTATTCCGCACGCTAACAGACCTTAGTATATTCTCCAGTCTGCGACAATACAAGAGGCAGGCGCCCCTCAATTACATAGCCGTGAGACTAGACGCCGGAGGAGCTCATCTCCTCCACACAAGGAGGGAAACTCAACATCCACATTTCTAAGGAATTGACTAATAATGGGATTGGTCATGACCATGCCTGTCAGAACATCATATCAGGGTCACAAGATACCCTCTATCCCAGCGGTCAAGAGATACCACTTGGCTGAGAGGATATCCTGTTGGTCATGTCGCTGTCTCAAGGGGCCAGCCCGGCAATGGTTTTGAGAAGCCTGGGTCGGTCCAGTCGACATTATCAGCAACCACCTATGGTAAGCCAGGCGGCGCACAAGCAATCGCGGGCTCAATTGAACCTTGCAGCAAGTCAAAGCCACCAGATGCCGGGGCAATCTGAAGATATCTGTAAACAGCCTAGAGGGTTTCGCCTTCTAATCACCCGGAACAGAAGAACAAGATCAGCATGCTCCCTGTGCTAAAGGTTTTGCTTGAGACAAATCTGTACCATCTACTGATCAATTACCACAATTCACACGTTTGCTCAACCCTTACAAAGTACTTTCCAATCTCAGGACACTCTATATCACTCTGCATATATTAATCAACCAATTTTGTTATGAGCAATTAGTCCTGTTGAGTGGTCCAATCTTTACTAGTCATGAGACATAAGCGACCCCTTGAAGTCTGGGTTAGCAGGTGGCCAAGGCCGGGCCAGTTTTGGTATTGAAAAGCCACTTTCCCACAGTCTGGCCTGGCAGTCCCTGAAAAGGCCTGGGTCAGCCATACTCAAAGCTGGATGGACCAGCACCTTGACTTTACTACACGGTAATAGGATTTTTAGTGATTTTCAAACCATTATAGGCTCTCGCTAAGCAATGCAATGGATTCGGAGGAAAAAAACACTACAGTTCAGAGGATATTAAGGGCAATATAGTAACTTTTTTTTTCAAAAAAAAACCCCCCATCATGCCCTATTAAATCCTGTAATATTATTTCCAACAGTGGAGTCTCGGAGCACAAATCCCCCCCTCCTCATCACACTCTGATTTCACACCTTTGAATTCGGAGTGCGCAGGGAATCGCTCTCGTAGTGTTATTGGGGTCTGCCGCCATCGTAGAGCTTGTACTTCGTAAATACTGTACGTTAGATGGGGCACTGGGTGGTCAAGATAAGCCACTATGCCCACGATATGTAAAAGCAACGAGTGGAACAGGAGTGAAATTAGAATCAATAGTAGCAGTTCAATTCTCTGACAGAGGGCTCAGTTGCGCTAACAGTTTGTGGAATACACAGCAGACTGTACACCTCTTCCACCCACCAGGACACAAACCTGACTCAGAACCTTTCACGGCACAGAGCGAGCTGGACACTATAGTATTTCTTGTACGTGCAAAGCAATCCCGACATCAATCAAATCGACAGAGAAACATGCTCTCCAACCGCATCTTCAAGCTCTATAAATTTACAACTGACCACGTGCAAATCGATTATGGAAAAAAAACAAGGAACCAAAAAAAGTGGCGCACCAATGTTCCATTTGTAACCCACCACACTTCCAGCTGGAATTTTTCGTTGCTAAAATAGGTGTCCTGGATCTAGTGGATGTGGACGTTGATGTCCTAAGTTTGGCGCTGTCCCGGCCCCCCTGTCCAAGTTCCCTTCGTGATTTTGGCGCAGGAAGCGCCAGGCAGATGGTTCGATTGGCGACCGGTGAAGGAAGTGGGTCAGTGTGCCGGAGGTGTGTAGTTTAGTCGATACTAATGTGCTGGGGCGGATCGTTTCGTTGTTTTACAAAATTCATTATTTTGAAATCCCCAAGTTTTTCGTTGTTAGCCCTTAATGCGTCCCTTTTTTTGCTTTTGTATGATATAATATGCCGGTTTGCTTTGTTGCCGCTTACGCAAAACAAGGTGGCCGCCTCGCCGTGGGGGGGTTTGCGCTGGGAGTCTTTTACAAAAGAGCAATATTGCATGATTTCCTATTTATCGCCCATCTGTTTTTTGGCGCTTAACTTTGTGCTGTTTTTTGGTGTACTAAATTACCGTGAACACACAACCCATATGGATTGGGGTCGGTTCGGTTCGGTGGCCAAGAGTGGGCATTTGTTGTAGAAAAGATGGGTCGGTGAATTGGAGGAGCCGGAGTGGGGGGGGGGTTGGAGGGTTGGGAATCCCAAGACTTCTCAGGGTGCCGTTAAATCTCATGGATTTCAATATCTGGGATGATAATAAGCCAGAACTGGACCCTCCCTGCCCTCCCTGCCCTCCCTCCAGGTCGAGTAGACGTGCGACCTATGGTTTTTTATGCGTACGTCTTGAAAGCAGGGGCAGTGCAGGTTAAGGATGGGGGAGCTCTCTAATGGTGCTGTAAACTTAGGCCCTGTTTGGTGTCGTGTTGTAATATAAATAAAGATATCTCGATAAAAAGTTGAAAATGGCAATATTCTAAAATAAATAAATATTTGCACTTTTATGGTATAAAAAATGGTTCGCCAAACAGGGCCTTTAGCCATTGTCCCCACCCCCCGCCATGCTTTACTATGTGACCAAAATTCTCCTCTCACGGTGTTGGTATGGTATGGTACCGGAATATCTAGTCATACCGCCGGACTGCCAATTTTTTCTTCCCCCTCTTTTTCCACACTTTTGGACGGCGTGGGCAAAGTATTCGGTCCGAAGTTAATTCCATAAACGTTAGGAATGGAATGGCAGGTCAAGGGGTTGACTTGGAGAGTTCCTGTTTTGGTTTATGGCTTCTTCTGCTTTTTTGTACTAAGTGTTTGTTCTGTGGCCGCCTGGACTGACCTTATCATAGCTAATTTCCTCCTCCAGATTCAACATGTCCACAGAATCCTGCACAGTATTAATGGGGACAGTTCCGGTGATCACAACCGTCTACTACAGAGCTACGGTTTACCCAATAGAGGAGTAATTTCTATTCGAAAAAGGTCAGCTAAAAAAAAAAGAAAAAAAAGTGCATCGGGAATACCGCAACTGGATGTTTAGCTGGAGTGGCTGGTGACACTCTCGGGTGTTTGCTCTGTGAGGCGTTTGTGCGGGGTAATGATAGGCTGAGAGGTGAGGGGAGGTTGACAGTGTTTTGCAAGCGGCTGGGCCGGCCTGGGATTTTCGGAAGCCAGCCTAGCCGGACCTGGGGGTACTGTACTGTATGATATATATATATATGCTGGTTTCCGAGTGATCGAACATGATTGCTCTTGTTTTGTGGGAGTTTTTAGGACGTGTATACATTGATCGACGTGGATTGAAAAGGGCACTGGCGTATGCGTTAGCGGTCTCCGTGGGTATACTAGGATGCTTTGTTATTATCTTTGATACTATTGCTTATGGTCGTGGGGGGTTAGAAGACTGTTGGGGTTCGGACTTGGTGCGTATCTGGGGTGTACAGTACTGTATAGTATAGCAGACTTATGTTCTCGCCTGAGAATCGATAGGAAAAGTGAAAAATAAAAATAAGTAGTTTGCAATGCAGAGCCTCACAGACGGAGAGCGCTGGGAGAAGGGTGTGGAGGGAGAAGAGGCTATGATATAACGAAAAGTGGTAGGGGTTTGAGGTTTGTAATGATACTAAAGGGGCGGGCGGGCGGGCTAGGGGGGGGGGGTGGGGGTGATTTGATAATGCAATAATAACCATTAATAAGTGAGTAATTTATCTACATTTTTTGGAATATATTGATTTATAAGAAATTGCCCAGCAATCGCACTACTCTCGTTGCTTTTAATTTAACCCCGCTGGATGTTTTTGATCTCCTTTCGTTTATCCATATCCCGGAGCAGAAAGCTTATTCGCAGTCTGCACTTTGGGGGTTTTTCAAATTAGTACCACACATTCATTCCATTTGTTTATTTAGTTTCTGGGAATAGATATTGTCTTTCCCCGCACCTCCTTGCCTGAACTCCGCTCCACCATGACGCTAAAGAGCCCACCTTCCAACCCAGAAATCGCAGTCCTGCAGCTAGGCACACACTGGATGGGCTGCGAGACTCAGTGCAGTCCCATCCCAGGCTCGTGCAGGCCCCCACTAGTCCGTTGGAGGCACTAGAAGTGAGGGATGAGGTCGTCAAGTTGAGTGTTCACCAGCTCACTTTGACCATTTGTTCCCAGGGATCATAAAACATCACTCACTGAGCGTAGGTTTCCTGTCCATTGACTTTGTATTGAGGTTAGTTTCCCCGAGATCGGTGGTGGTCTGGCAGCCTGAAAATGCTTTGTTTTTTTCCAGTATATTGGTCTCTGTTTCTTTGTAGGAAGTGTGTTTTTGATGCTAGGTTGCTATGAGCGATTGGCCGTGATGGTGTTCGTGGCATGAATCATGACTTTTCCTGTCGTGTGGATGGCTTCCAAAACTTGTACTTTTTTTATGCTGTAGCTGCCCTGCATTGTATTGAATCCTCCCCGTGCATATAATGCATGTAGTTCCGCCACATACGGAAGCGCGCCCCACAATAAGAGATATGGCACATAGGTAGAAGCATCTAGACTTCCCGACAAACCAGAAAGGCGGCGTGTATTGGGTATAATTGATAGCGACCTGCCCTCCCTCCCTCCCAGACTCAAACTGATCTAACGAACGAACGAATGAACTTGCGCTAATTGCAGAAGCCACCTACAGGATAATAAAGACATGGTCAGAAACATGTGGTGCTCCGGATTTCTCAAACCGCTTCTTATTCCAAGGGTTCGCTGGGCGCGGGGGTGCGTAACGAATCATCGACCCTCTTTTCCAAAAGTGCCAAGGGCGGTACTCCTACCAATACCCCAATCCCCGTTGAAATCACAAGCAAGAACACGCCCACTCCCCCCATCGAACCCAGCTCCTGCCCGACCACGAGAACCTCTCATCCCTCCTCTAACAATCCGGCACCTCCGCCGAGAAGCGTCAAATGAGGTCCTCCTGTATACGGACTCGAGCCGCTGCCCCATCACTGGCGTTTCCTCCGCAGGCATCTACAACTGTGGTGTCGAATCTGTCTCGGTATCCCTAAGGCTCCCAGCCGGACTCACGAGCGTGGGCGCACAAACTGCAGCGTTGCTGGTGGGTATATCCATCGGGTTATTGATCACGAGAAGGACTGGGGGAGGGGTCGTTACGGTTTGTGCGGACTGTATTCAGGCGTTGGAGGCTGTGAGTAGGTTGGTTTGTGACGGGAGGTTCGGAGGTGTGGGTCCGGAGGTTCAGGTTAGGGCTGAGTGGGTTAAAGGGCATAGTGGGGTGAAGAGGAATGTGGAAGCTCATAAGTTGTCGAGGAAGCGTTGATCTTGCGATGTCGATGTTCAGGGGTGGTTTTTCCTTTTTACTTGCTCTCGGGAACCGGGGCTTTTTCGTCCCTGGTGGTGCTTTCTTATGCCCCAGCCTATTTGCAATCATCTTTTTATATTATTTGGGGATTAGTGAGTAGGTACTGCATAGATGACATTTTTCTGGTTTTTCATTCTTTCCATTTAAGAGTCTTTGCTCTGTTATGGTAACTTGCATCGGAAAGTTTTGGTTTACCAATTGAGAAATTATCATTTTCATTGATCCCTGCCTCTCATCCATTAGTACCGGAAGAACTCGAATAAACAGTCCTTGTGCTATGTAGTCCAAAATTTCCACTGGAACAGGGGTAAAGAACACACCAAAACGCGCGGTCTCCAAGACAAATGAAAAAGAAAAAAACACGAGACCTTACTAGCAGAGGCAAGTCCAACGTCCCAGCACAAGGACCGTTTATTCAAGTTCCTGGTGTTTGTGAATGTATCAGCTCGCGAGTGATATTTTGTGGGTTTCAAGTGAGGTTGGGTTGGTATGGTAAATGCGCTATGTGCATTGTAGTATTTTTCTGACTGCGAGATCGCTGGCTGTGCTCCATAGCGCAGCTCTGTGTAACCAATTTTTGTGGAGGTAGCAGTACTGTATTTGTATAGTTCCACGACCAATGCCTCTCGCCAATCGGGGGGCGCCGTTATCTTCCCCGCCCCCCCGTCGCCGGCACGGAGACGATATCGCCAACAACCTGGACTAGGTTCTACTTTCCTTAAACACTCCTTGTTTCTAGGTTGTCGTGCGACATGGTGGGATTCCAAGGGAGTGGTTACTTACTGCCGGTAAGGTATACAACCCTGCATACAAACTCCATGTTAATTCCAGGGTGTTATGCAGTGGTATTACTGGCAGCTGAAGCGCCGTTACAAATATTTGTGCCCGCCAATACGCAAAAATATTAATATGCCTCCCGCCTTTGCCTGTTCCGAATGAACCACTATGCCACCGGTCTTTGAACCCATTACTGGAATTTCTCGTGACATCCGGGGACTGCGTGAGGTAATAGTTTGATGGTTATCAGACGTATGGGGGGTGAACAGCAATTGGTTTTTACTATCGCTAGGTCGGCCCGACGAGAGAGTTAGCCTGCTCGGACGGGGGAAATCTGAGGGTTGCTCATCTTCTGCTGACAAGGCGTGGGGTCAATATCGAAGTGGGAGGTCCGTACTAGCACCCACGACACATAATTGTAGCTTGCGATTTGCCGAGGCTCAGAGGAAGCAACTACCAGTAGACTGTTACTTGCCGATCCGAGATTCCACACTAACTCGTTTGGAGAGAGTAAGTGCACACTGTTCATGAATCCCTGACGCTTCTGCTTCGGGAAGACGGACCAACCCCCATGTGGGAGACTACAAGTGCCAAGAAGCTAGGAAGGTGTTGTCGTGACCAAGAAACCACTGTCGGTCATACCCCCCGCCCCAAATACTCAAGAGCTCATGTAAACCGAACCAATTGATACGGCTGGATGATGCTGCACTTTGAAGCAAATGGGATATTAAATTACTTCTCAATTATTGGAGCATAAGGACTGAAAAGGGGGTGGATGACAAAGTTGTTGCTCCGCTCTCCCACACAGACGAACTAGCAAATATGGCTAACGAAAATTCCAATCCCAATACTATCGCGCCGCATAAAACATCCCCCCCCTTCTGTAGCCAGATCACTATCGGAAGACCTCCGCTGTACCCTACGTGTTCAAACAAAGTCTTCCTCTAGCTTTCGAACTGGAATTCCGGGAAATTCCGAATCTAAACGAATGGATATTCCCCGGCCCACGGGAATACAGGAGACCTGCGCTGCCCGAATACACAGTCACCTGAACATCGAAGGAGTCCATCTCCCCTCACACGCGGAGAGAAACAACAACGCACACCGTTCGAAGGGATTGGCTGATGGTACGATATTGGCCATAGCCCAGCTTGTCCTAGCATTCTATGAGGGTGATCGGATACCCTCTATCCTAGCAACCAAGAGGTCAAGAGAATGCCCTTTTGGTCGGGTGGCCACCCCCTTCCCTCCCCACAAAGTAGGCCACTTTGTGACTAGGATATTCTAGTTGCCCAATAGAATCTTCGGCTGTCCTAACCATAAAGTAAATATTTGTCCTGTAGCTTTAGGACTTGTTTAAGACCCGCTTTCTAGTTTCTCATCTTCTCTCCCTCTATCTAACTAGATAATGACCTGCATACCCATAGCACGGCCCATCAAACACAGTACCAATCTCCTAAATAAAAATGTTACCAAGGTTTTACTAAATTCCTTCTCCCACGCACTTGATATGCAGGATTGGATATCCGAGTACCAAACAGCTATCCATTACGAATTTTCCCAAACCCGCCTTAATGTAACCGTGAAATAGAAGGACTGTATACGTGACGCATGGTGGTGGAATAGAATACATTTTACTAAGCGATTATCAGCATATGCCCTGAGTCAGGATAGCACCGTTCTCAGTGTTTCCCAACAATACTCTTCTCCCTCATATTTTTAAACCCTCGGCTGAGTTTTCTATAGTATTGTGGGGCTTGAAGTTCTCATGCATGCCCCCCGCCCTACATCCTGCCAATTGTTCACTTAGCTTCCTTCATGGCTGGTACAGCCCAACCCGGGTTACCTACTTCCCACTTGAGACCAGTTTAGGTTCTGCCTACCACTCATACCTTATCAGCGGGCTTACTAGTACAAGATAATTCGTGCGAAGATAACTTCAATCTCGAGGATACCGGTATACTAACAGCTAATGGGGTGGGGGAATTTATGAAAGAGTTGTGAATTATGGGAAGTAGGTCATGAGAGAATAAATGTAGGGTTAATGGCCGCCTGAGGGATTATAAGAGAGAAGGTGGGAGTTAAGCCTAGCTGGGAAAAATGTTTTCTGGATTTCTCGTGCTCCCTTAAGGACCTTTGTGCAAGCGGGTGCGCTCCTGTGAGTCAACTTATATATTGGATGCAGTACCGCAGAACTGTTAGAGGGTGCCAAGAATTCTCCCTTCCAGCCTTGCCAACACTGGTCGAGTGGAGCCAGCCGCAAACCTGTTGCGTGCGGTTATAACCTGTTGCGTGCAGTTGTATACTGCGGGTGAGGATGAAAAAAGAAAAAGGTAGAAAAACAGAAACGTGGCCTAGACCTCATATGTTGTCCGGGGGGGGGGGTTCTATGATCGAGAAATGGGAAGAAAACACTGGAAAGGGGGCTTCTAAGTGCCTCTGAGAGACAAAAATACAAATCCTATCGGGGGAGGGGGTAACTAACGACATAGCACTTGGTCTGGTCGTTCCGGTTTCTATGGTATGATATGTGTTATCTTGTCCCCATTGCCACTTCCGCCGTGACACATGGCCTGGTATGAAATGCCGGGAGATCTGTGATTGCCAAAAAAGCAATTATAAATAAAACGAGAGTATCTCACAGCATAGTAGGATAAATACCGACAATCGTAATACTCAGTTTAGAAAGAAGTCGTCCTCCATCATTCACGCCTTCAACATTATATCTGCTCTAGCTGCGAAGGACTCGCCGTGCTTGTCAGATTTTTTTTAATCCTTCTTCGAGCCTTGTCTCTTTTGGCAACTGACCCCCTCGCTATTATACTAGCCCTTTCCTTACCATCCCGTTTATCGATAGAGTATATTTGACACTTCCCAGCCCTTTTCCGCCCTTCTCTAATCATAAGTATTATAGTATCATATAGTGGGGCAGGTGAAATTACATCGTGGGCTTGTGGGGTGCGGCCTTATCTAAAGATATGATACCACCTTAACACCCCCAGCTAAGATAGAATACTAAGCATCGATAAGGATTTCTCCTAAGCTGTTCTCGCTGAATATCTTAGCCTAACCCCATGGGCTCATCACATCTTTGCTTGCAAATCTATCAAGAGAGCACCCAAGACCGGAAAAAGCACAATTTTGAACGAAAATTAAATAGGACAACATCGTTTGGTCAAATGTAGCTGTGATCTGCGCCAAGGAATCACATGTGCGTCTTGTCAAGAGTAGCGTACGGGGAACGTGCATAACGTAGGGAACCAAAGCCCTATTTGACCAGCGATTTCTCCCCCGCCACCAGCCAAAAGGTGGTCTTTCTAGACACTCCCGACCTCATGGATAACGTCTAGGATCTAGAACAAACGACTGGTTTCCGTCACTCCACACTGGGCATCCACAGCTGACTATTCATACAGAGTCTTGCCCACCCCTGCTCTCTTCTGAACTTCTTATCCCACCTCTTATTCCTCGGCTTTCCCCTTCCTAACTACACTGCCAATAAATTATCTCCTAAAGCGCATCTCTAGCCAAAACCTCATAGTGTTATGAACTTAATCGAAACTACCGGTAGGATGACCCAGAGGATAGTAATGGTGATGGTGATAGAAAGACTCGTTCATCCGCGGACCGGATCGGAGGGGATGGGAGAAGATGATCGTTTTTCCAAAAAAACAGCCGGCTCATGACCCTTATTATACAAAACTCCACTGTTGGGGTGGAACTCCAATACGGACACCACAACTGAGATATAACCCCGTAAAGACAACTCACGCTCCCGCACATGGATGCTATCATGCTAGCACTATCACATACAACCACCCATACATCTGCATGCTCCTGCATATCCACACAGTGATCCCAAGCGGCCAGTCCGGTCAGTCCGGCCTTTGTTTTGAAAAGCCTGGGTCAGTCCGGTCGAAATTCTGAGCGGCCGCCAAAGCCCGGCGGCGCCCAGGCAACCGCCAGGTCGAGTCTTGGCGCAACCCAGGTCAAAGCCGCCAGATACCCAGGCAAAGCCGCCAGATGTCCAGACAAAGCCGTCAGATGCCCAGGTAACCCGAAGATATCTATTGACGGCCCGCAGGCTTTCGATTTTTAATCACTCGGAATAGGATAATAGGAGCAACATACCTCTAGTCCTACAGATCTCGCTTAAGACAAATCCATGTCATCCACCGATTAACCACCACGATACCCAGATATACTGTCCGACCTCAAGATACTCTAGACCATCTTTCACACAACTTTCTAATCACCTCTGGAATATGTATTAACCCCGTGATTTTATAAAAAATTAATCCGGTTGAATAATAAAATATTTCTTAGTAATGAAACACAAGTGATCACTTGAAACATCGGCCTGCAGGTGACCCAGGCCAGGCCCGGCTTTGGTTTGGAGAAGCCGCTTTCCCACAGCCCGGCCCGGTCGTCCCTGAAAAAGCCTGGGTCAGTCCGGTCGTACTTAAAGCCGGACGGACTGGCCGCTTGGGATCACTGTATCCACCTGGGCACCATAGCAGGATTATACTGACTTCAAATCGATGGTGACTGCTTACATTATGTACTGCTATGTTGCGCTTAGTTCACCAAGTTGTCATACTGACCACAATGTTGGACGAAATTGTATGTCCCCATGGCCCACGGGTCAAGTTCTGGTCAGCAGGGGATAGTGATTGAAGGTCATATTGTCTCGCAACGATAGATTTCGGCATATTCTAGTCCGGGGGGAACGAAAATACCACAAACCACCTACAGCCAACTCCCACAGATTCCAATATGATGATATAAAGATATGATACAACCCACCAAAACAAACCGAGAGAACAGTGAGCAATAGAAGGTATAGAAAAAGCCGGTGCGGCTCAGAGCTGGTCGATATATTCAATAATTGACGGGCCTCTAACAAATTACCTATCATTGAGGTGTAATTTATTGCACAGTTAGTGGGGTATTTAAATGTACGATAAAGAATGGAGGAAACAGTACTCACCGGCTGCTATACTGGAATATCAGGACAAGGAGGTACTCTGACTGGGAAAGGTGTTGAGATGTTGTGTGTCCTGGATACAAAACTAGGGCAGGGTCAATAATGGGCTATCGGACGAGTGAGGATAGTAAAACCAGAAGGACTTATGGGCTATAAAAAAAGGTTAGCAGAAATGATGTAGTAATATAGTTAGAAGTAATGAACACATATTATTCACCATCTGTGTTGTAGTAATGGCCATGAGGGGCACTACGGGTTAGTGGGGAAGGGGGAAGAGGAAGCAAGGGCATTACTAACGAGCTGTAACCCAATACGAAGGGAGTGGTAGTTAGTCATTGTTCACAGGAGAGGGCATCAGTCAGCATAGAAACTAAGAGAGGAAAGAAGCAGTTAGTTAGGCTTCAGAAAAGGTGAAGATAAGTAACTTCGCAGTGCTCACGTCCTATCAAGAGAAATGCAAAAATGATTCCTGAAGTTAGAGCGTAATCAAGATGATTAACAAGGACCTTAACGAGTGGCGTTTACATACAATCTGTAATGGAGAGAGGGATGGATTAATAAAGTGGAATAAACATATGGCGGGGAGAAAGCAGGAGATCATACCGGCTGAATAGCGCAAGAAGCTAGGTATCAGCAGTGTTCCCAGGCGTCCCGGGCGGACTGCAGGGCCCTGGGGGACGGTGGTCCCGGCCGTCCCGGGCACGTTGTCTTAGAGTGCCGGGCGCGGGCGTCCGTCTTTCGGAAAGACGGTAGTCTGGAGGGTTGACTATAGGTCCCTACCGTCCCCCGCTAGTGCTATTACCGCATGAGTCCAAGTGGCCTACAAGGCCCGGGAGGCACCTCCAGTCACCCGTGGGTACCTACAGTTGCCTGCCGTCACCTGCCATCACCTGTAGTTGCCTGCGGTCACCTGCCGTCACCTGTAGTTACCTGCCATCACCTGCCGTTACCTGCTGTCAACTGTGGGTACCTGCCGTCACTGGTAGGTAACTGTCATTGCCTGCAGTCACCTGTAGGTACCTGTTGTCACCTGCAGTCAACTGTAGGTACCTGCCGTCATATGCAGTCATCTGTAGGTGCTTACTATTGCCTGCAGTCATCTGCGGTCCCCTGTAGTCTTAAGCACTCTTTTGCGATTAATTGGTATTGATGGCAGTATTCCGTGTTTATCTTCTCTTTTACTCCCTCATCCTTTATGCACTGCATTGCGCTCTATCCAGGAGCAGATGTAGATCGAATATGACTGCCTAAGAGATGTAGAATTTAAGATAAAATGAATATAAAATCCCAAATTGTAGCAGTAATTCTTTTAATTGAATAGATAGTATCCTTCTCTTTTACAACTCAGTTCAATGTCTGAAGCACCTTCACATATGTCATCAGGTAGCCAAGGCTCATTGCGCCCCGATGATTCTATTTCCCAAGTTCTCAGTTCTTATTTTGATAATACCTTCCGATATGAGATGGAATCACTGAATCAAACCTCTACTGGTAGTGACATTTGGAGTTCCGCTCCCTCTGACCTCTTAACTACCACCATAGGTAATCAATTACTTGCTGGAGGTGTGGAAGTACCGTATAGTAGCAGAGGTAGTATAGGATCTGGATTAATTATGAGTGATATCTCAGGAATGCACTTAGGAGTTCTGGCAACCCTTCTCCACAAAAAGAAAGCACACAAAGGTTATTGGTGGTTGCCTAGTAATGGAGTGGAGATTTTCGAGAAGGGCAAGTGGCATTGGAAGTGTGCACGATGTATGTAATTATTTAACTATAGCTTGATGGATAGCTCACTAATGTATATTTGTTCAAATAGGTCTATCAAGTCATGCGCCAGTCTATAGCAATTCTTCTACCAAAAATATGACTAATCATCTTTCACTACACCATGGTATTACCAAGGAGCATCCTGATGGTGGTGAAGAGGTGAGTTTGGCAGCAAGTGAATCCAGGATTGTTGTGGCTTTTGGCTGTACAATTTCGCCTGGTCTTCAGTTCAACTCTGAAATTTTCCAGCAAATGCTCATTTGCTGGATTTATGTTACCAATACCACTTTCTATGCCATTGAAGACCCTACATTCTGTGTTCTTTTACATTATCTCCTCAGTTGCATATGTATTTGAATCTTTCTCTATGTATATAATTATGACTTATAGCAAGATTAGGTATTACAACCAGATGGACTGTGACATAGTCTACCAAAGTCAAGTACTACAATCACCAATTAGATCCTATCCTTATATGGCAATTCCAGCAAAATTATTGTCAAATACTTTAAAGACCTGCCATTCTGCATTCATCTTAGCTTTGACCTTTGGAGTTCACCAAACCATCGCTCTTTTTTAGGTGTTGTAGCCCATTGGACAACAGAAGATGGCAGACTACAATGCAGCACAATAGCATTTCGACGCTTCTTAGGACCTCATACTGGGGTTAATATTGTGGCAACACTTTTCACAGTATTGGACAAGTATGAAATTAGCAATAAGATTGGATATATTACAACAGATAATGCTACAAATAATGATTCAGCCTTGGATGAATTAAGTATATTGTTAAGTAATAGAGAGATTTCTTGCAATGCCAAAGGATCTAGAATTTGATGCTCTGGACATGTTATTAAATTAGTAGTCAAGGGATTTCTTTGGGGTTCTGATTGGGCAGCTTTTGAGTCAAATATTGATGAAGAAACTAACAGTGAAGAAGAGACAAAATCACTAAAGTCTTGGAGATCAAAAGGACCAATGGGTAAACTGCATAATATCGGTACATGGATTCTGAGGAGACCACAGAGATGAGATCGCTTTTCAGAAAAGGTACAACAAGTACGTAGACCTGAGTATAAAGGACCTCTCATTCCTATAGTTGGAAATGTGACTTGATGGTCAAGTGATAGAGAGGCTCTTGATCGAGCCTTTGAGCTATGAGATATTGAGAATTAGTTTGTAGGAATTGCGGTTACAGAAAAAAGACAAACGAAATCCTGGAGGACCCAGAGCAATACAATTACTGAAAACGAAAATGATTTAAGCAACCTGAATCTTGTAACTCTTGATGAGTGTAACCGGTACTGGTTACTGGTTTAGGATTTTCGTGTATCAGTTGATACTCTTTGTGTTTTGAATTAGTTTCAGGAAACGAGGTGTGCCTCTAGCCTGATAGTATGGGTTTGATACTCTATATGTTTTATGTTTGGTTTCGAGTATCGGTTTGATACTCTATATGTTTTCTGTTTGGTTTTAAGGCTACCATTTTGGAGTTTACATATTGGGAGAACAAGGTTTCCGGTAGTCTGAGGAAGTGTATTTAAGAACTGCTATTCTTCACGCTAGAAGAAGCAGACTTCGGCAGACAGAGTTTTCAATATACTTGGTTGAACAGTTACTCTCTTCAGTTCGCTTCAAGAATCTATAGTTTGAGACCTACCAAACATCTCGGAGACTTCAGTAGTTGCGATATAGTAAGAAGTCTATTCAACAACCTGCGCTAAAGCCTCCGGACCTTATTTCGTTAGTTACCACCTTGGTAAAGAAAAAGGCACGTTAACCCTACAATTACCGCATCTCCCGAGAGGCGGTTACATTTTTTTAACTTCAGCAAGTTATCAAGATAGAAGGCGTTTTAGGACCAAGTAAGGGTAAGGCCCATGAGAAAGGTTCTCAATAGCGCACCAGGGATTCCAAAGGACGGTTCACAAAGACTCCAGCTTTGGAGCAGGCAGCAAGCGAAGCAGCTGCTAGGCAGTTAGCCAGAGACGCCGCTGAACAATCAACAGGAGAATCATCACAGCAACCACTGGAACCGCCAACCACTACCCCTGGAGGGTACCCAGAATCCCCAAAAAAGCCTACAGGTACGCAAGTACCTCCCGCACCACCAAGCAATGATCCAGATAGCTCCGATAGCGACAAAGGATCAGACGACATGGCTTCAGAAGCAGGACCCTCAGGGTCCGGAGCCCCAGCACCAGAGGTCCCAAGACCAGCGACACCTAGGCCCAACCCAGCTGTTATAGCTAAACTCAGCATCAAAGTACCTTCGTCCAGTAAGTTTACTGGTGAAGGGGATGATCTCAAACCAGAAGCGTTCGATAGATGGTATAATTCAGTACAGTTATACCTACGGATTAATGGACTACGGACCAGTGAGGCCGGAGGATGAAACTATTGGATCCTCTATACTGAAGGACGAGCTCAAGAAGCCGCTTTCCAAGCAGCTGAGTATTTCGGCGAAGATATGACCAGAGAAGATCTTGTTGGATTCCTAAGAGAAAGATTCCAATCTTCGAAACAGAAGGATGTTACCTACCGCAAGTTCCATGAAATCACCCAAGTACACAATGGCAAGATACAGAGAATATCAACCATAGCAACCGATATGCTAATGTTTCGATCACGCCTACCTGCAAATACCATAAGTGACTATGCCTTTATTCAACAGTTTTTCAAGAGCATGCACCCTAGACTATGGCAAGAAGCAGAATTACAGCATGCTGAAACGGACACTGTTATGGAAGTTATATCAAATGCGGAAAGCATAGATGCTACCCTAAAAAGTACAGGTGGTTATGGAAAGGAAAGATTCAAGAAACCAGCAAAAGAATTCAGTCCCAAACAAGAAGGACGAAAAGAAAACCGGAAAACTAGCAACAAGCCTTACACCAAACCTAAGGAACGAAAGGAAAAGGATCTTTGCTATACCTGCGCAGGTAAAGGACATTTGGCAAGAGATTGTCCTAGCAAAGATAACAAGGGCAAAGGCAAGGGTAAGGCTAAGGTGAAGAAAGAAGTCACTTCCAACAGAATGGAACAAGAACAACTAGAGGAATAAGTATTCATTAATGGTATGGAAATAGAGCAAGAAGAGGAAGATATCATCCCAATGGCCGCTAGATCAACAAACGTTAAACGTAATGACGCTCTCGAAGGAATGATGCACATCAATGGCAAGGAAGCCAGAGTCCTGTTTGATACTAGATCAATGGGAGCAAATCTAAATAGCACTACCTTTGTTACCACGCATGGAATTCCTTGTCAGGAATTGAAGACTCCGATCAGAATACACCTAGCAATGAAAGGATCACGATCTGAAGGTCATAAAGAATGTTCAGTCAACATATCAGCAGGAAAGTTGAGTGCACCAGGAACTAGGATGTTGGTTGAGAACCTAGCAAAATACGATGCACTAATATGAATGCCTTTCCTAGAACAACACCAAGCTCAAATCGAATGTGGCAAATTAGCTATCCTGTTTCCAAAACAGAATGTTCGAATTGTTTGCACACCTACTAGTGGCATGATCCGAGCAGCAGTGCTAAGTACTGAAGAAATCATAGACCAATATCCGGAAGGATTTCCCGAGGAAATACCAGAAAACCTGCCACCTCTAAGGAAGATCAATCACAAGATTGACCTCCAGCCAGGAAAGGAGCAGCGCTCCTTACCTACCTACTCAATACCGGAACGATGGGCAACAGACATGAGCATAAGGCTAAGAGAAAAGGAGAAAGCCGAAATCATCAAATGACAAGCAGTTTCATCGGCGGCACCTATGTTCGCACAAGAGAAAAAGGATAAGAAACGAATGAGACCCTTAGTGGACCTCACAGCAAGAAATGAGATCACAATCAAAGATGTTGAAACCATCCCAAACCAAACGATGATCCTGAATGCCTTAGCAAGGGCAAGATACCGCAGCAAAATCGACCTTAGCGATGCATACTTTCAAACAAGAGTAGAACACGAGGATGTGAGCAAGAATGCTTTCAAAACACCATTTGGGTGTTTCGTCAGCAAGGTTATGCTACAAGGAGATATGAATGCTCCAGGGACCTTCATGCGTATAATGTCCGATTTATTCGCTGACTACTTAGGACAATTTATGTGGGTATATATTGATGATATACTCATTTTTTCTGATACAGAGTCTGAACATTTAAAACACATATCCTTGATTTGCGACAAGCTCAAGGAGGCTCGGTTCTATGCAAGCAGGAAAAAAATCAGAATTTTTCGCCACCAGCATAGAAGTGCTAGGCCATGTTATCAATGACGAAGGGCTCTTACCAGCACCGGAAAAGATAGCGAAGATCGAAGAATGGACTACGCCACAGACCAAGAAACAGCTATAGGAATTTCTAGGAACGGTCAACTACATCAGTCAGTTTTTGCCACACATTGCAACCATTACATCACCCTTAACGGAACTCACTGGAGTTGCAGAATTTGTGTGGACCGCCACTCAAGACCAAGCTATGGAAAATGTTAAGGGAGTTGTTTCAAAATACGAGGTTATGAAACCATTACAATATGATTCGCCACTTCCGATATGGCTAATAACCGATGCATCCAACACAGGTGTAGGAGCTTGGGTAGGACAAGGAGAAACCCCCGAGAATGTTAGACCAGCTTCACTTTATGGCAGAAAATTCTCTAATGCCCAAATGAATTATGGCACAACCGACAAGGAAGCCCTAGCAATAGTCGATGCACTGACAGCATTTCACCACATACTTGCAAGAAGCAAGTTTACTATTGTCACAGATCATCTACCTCTGACGTACCTCAAGACGAGCAGGATACCCACCAAGAAACAATTGCGATGGAGAGGGTGCATTGGGAAATACGATACCGAAATAGTGTACAGACCAGGAAAATGGAATTATTTAGCAGATGCTTTATCCCGCCTTTATGATGAGAATGATGATTACCCGCGTACTGCAAACAATCCTACATCAGAAGATGATTCATCTAGTTTCTCACCGATTTCATCTTTTCTTTCTTGCGAAGAACCTACTATTGAACGCGAAATGTCTCGATTCAAAGCCCTCACAGTTGAGCACATTGGTGCTCATTCAGAATGCGGAAGCAACTGCAGGCTGGAGCAAGCACAGCTAGACTCAAACAATTACCGGAATAGCGAACCTCTAAGCGATTGGGGAGACCATCAGAGTTATACCAGTGGAAGGAGTGAGGAGGAACTCGAACATGCATCGATACACTGGGCTTTCTGCAACCTGCCTTTCTGCCCTGACCACGAGGAATTGAAACCTAAAACTAAGACCTATGCGGGCTCTCCGTGCAGCAGTCTGCCAGCTATCAAAACTCGGCCTAACACCAACAATGATCAAAATAATAGAGATACCCATTCGCCACGCCGCCGCCTCGATATTCGAGCCATCAAAGAGCGTGTCAAGAAAGCTTTAGGCTGTGGCACAACCTCTACCGAATGTCATAACTCCAACCACCCTGAATACCACCATAACGAGCCCCTCTATGGAGGACCTCTAGCATACCTGAACGAGGTTCTGGTAGTAGAACCACTCTCCCTACCTCATGAGAAACGCGACCTCTACAAAGTCTATGAAACACCGGAGGAGTAGGAGGAGGTAACGGTATTAGAAAGAGTGGTGGACAAGAGGGATATCTATTAGGTGGACGCCAAACACAAGTATATAACTGAGGGATGTAGGCCCGAAATCTTTGATTGGAGAATCTGTCGAGGAAGGCACGTCTCGATAAAAATAGGTAAGGTAAAGATTTAAAGTGTAAAACAATATTATATTGATAAGATCTCTTCTCCGTTGCTTGATGATGTCTGTAAAGCTCGGGAGGCACTACGATATTTATATCCCGCGACTGAGAGTTCACGGACTACTTCTAACTACTATGCCTGCGAAGTACCACTCTGGTTTTAATACGCAAACGTCCAGAATCTTATAAGTGCGAACACCATTTGACCCTGAAACTTATCACACCCTTTCGCGGACTCGGAATAGTATTCCTCCGTTGAGATGACTGCGCTATTTGTTATACCAAACAGCCGCCTCCCACTTAGATATCCGCATAGACTTTTATATGACTTTAGTCTTATTGACTATCGTCCAGTTGTTTCTTCGGTCATGAAGTGATCAGGTTCATGCCGGGCCACCTAGTGCCAATCGCAAGTTCGAGCCCAACGTGTCAACGTCTTAAGGGGCTCCGACTTATCTAGGTCTTCCATTCTGAGCATGCGTCCCCTTGGTCCGCCGGCCTCCGTAGAGGGGTCCTATTACTAGGACCAACCAACCTACAGCTGATCTCAGAAGGGTATGGGTGGATTCGGTATACCCCTAGTAGCTTCCACTACTGGGATATCTTCCTAGAGTATTTCTTCCAAAACGTCCTGTCACCTTCGGCCCATAGTTTAGGAAGACTAGATTTGAAGCCTACTATCTCAATACGCCTCCAACGGATTTCCTCCATTCCACTTCCCAGATGTCCCTAAAGGTCCTCTCTCGTATAACCTGCGAACAGCATGCGGTCGGACGGACGGCGGCGACGTATATGGTGTTATGAAGTGGGCTTCCTTGATGTGACTTTTTAGTTATGGGACGCAACTCTCGAAATCTCGCTAACGACGTGCGGGCCCCATAAGGGGGCCAGAGGCGAGTGTTTGGCTCCGGTGATTTGAGGGTCTGTGCGCAGTTACCCTACCGTGGGTCTGTGCACATGTCTTGGATTTCCATATGCCTAACATGAGGTCCCTCCTACCAGGCTTCGCCTCGAATACCTTTATAACCATTTTATAATTTCTTCTAAATACATTTTAAGACTCAGTGTGGTCAGGGTAAAAAACCTTCCGCGTTTACTTGGCCACGGTAGGAAAACCTTTTCCGCACTGTCTTACTTCTGCCCTTCCTGGCTTGTCCGGATTTTCATTACGAAAATTCTGCACAACTTCCTCCGCATTTTCCATACCGGTGGCAGGCTCCCATGTGTTCTCATCCTCTGAACACCCTTGCCATTTAACAAAGTACTACAGTTCTCGCTTCTCTTGATAGCGGCCGTGTACTCGTTTCCTGTAAGAACGAATCTCGTTTCTTACGATTTTTTCAACCTCCCATTGCAGATCGCCGTCAATATCCTCCGGTTCTTTAGGGGGTTGTTGGCGCTTGTCATGAACTGACTCGCTGTAGGGTTCCAATAGGGCAACATGGAATGTGGGATGAATGTTCCATCGATCGGATATGTCGAGCTTGAATGCTCTGGATCCGCGTCTTTCCATAATTTGGAAGGGGCCGTATAGCTTTGGACTTAGCTTCTTAGATTTTCGTCGGGTACGGATGTTTTTGGCGTTTAACATTACTTTGTCCCCGATCTTGAAGTCCGGCTGTTGTCGAGCTTTCGAGTGATAATATTTCGACATCCCTTCTCATGTCTTTTCCAGGGACCCTCTTGCTTCTTCGTGTATCGTCTTAATCCGGTTTGCGTACAGTGTTGCACCTGGATTTTGAGCTTCGTGCTCCTTCATCCCTTCTGTTTGTGGATGGAATCCGTAGTTCACATAGAATGGCGACATCCCATGAGCGTTGGTTGCGGAGTTGTTGTAGGCGTGTTCAGGTAGCGGTAGCAGCTGATACCAATCATCCTGATCGTAATTGACAAAACTTCGCAGGTAACCTTCCAGCACTTGGTTGGTACGTTCAGTTTGTCCGTCAGTCTGAGGGTGGTATGCCGTTGACATTCTTCGCTTAATTTCCAGCGCCTAGCAAAGGGATTCCCGGAATTCTCCTGCGAACTTTGAGTCCATGTCCGCGACGATTTCGGTTCGCAGGCCATGTAGCCTCCATACTTCTCTCAGGAATGCGTTTGCGACATCCTTGGCCGCAGCCGTTGTTTGTAGTCTGATGAAATGTGCCATTTTTGTGAACCGATCAACTACCACCATTATCTGAGTACACCCTTGTGACTCTGGTAGTTGCATGATGAAGTCCACCGAGATAGATGCCCACGCCGCGTAGGGTATTTGCAATGGTTGCAGCAATCCATATTTAGCATGTCTAGGCGATTTGTTAGGTTGGCATTCATCGCAGGATCGTACGTAGTCATTGACCCATGCCGCAAGTCCTTTCCAGTAGAAGTCTCTCATGATTATTTCCAAAGTTTTTTCTTGTCCGAAATGTCCTGCAATTTTTGCATTGTGACATCCTTCTGCGATCTTAGTATATAGCGCCTTACTATTTGGTATAAATAGTCGTTGCTTATAATATAGTAGATCGTCGGTTAAGGTCCAGTCTTTGGGAAAATCCTTTCCTTCCTCTGGTAACTTAATAAGTTCTTCCCTCCATTGCCTCCACTCTGCGTCTGTCCCGATAGCTGCCTGTATCTCGCTTAGGAATTCAGGATTGAATTGCTTCATACCTTTTTGCAGGATAATGGCATTTGACATTAGAACTTTTTCGGGTACTTCAGAAATATCATACCAATGTTCGCTGTCTTTAGCCGATGCCTGTAGGTAACGGATGCTAGGTTCCTGCTCCTGCATGATCAAGGATCTTGCCACTATTTCGGGGCTTCCGAATCCTGCGGTTCCTCGCTCCGTTTCTTCCAAGTCATCGACTTCTATCATGTCCGAGGTGTTGACCTTTTCTACCACCAATTGAGCTATGCGATGGCCCATTCTTATTTGGCAGTCCACATCTTTATGGTTGAAAAGTACGACTTTGAGTTCGCTGGTGTAATTAGCATCGATTACTCCTGCGCCGGTAGAGATTCCGCTTCGGACCGCAAATCCACTTCTGGGGGCAACTCTTCCATAAGTTCCTGCGGGTAGCCCTACAGCTATACCCGTCCTAATCAACACTTGTCCATATTTCGGGACAATGTCATCTTCTATGGCGTACAGGTCATGCCCTGCCGCCATTCATGAGCCCTTTGTCGGCAAGTATGCCTTTTTGCTCAATCTCTTGACCCAGATAACCGGTCCTGTTCCACCTCTTCGAGGTTCCAAATCCAAATCCTTATCTCCATCCCAGTTCTCTCCTTCATTGCCTACCCTCGCTACTAACGATACCAAGAAACTTTCTTCCTTCAAAGTTTTCTGTTCGCGATGCGCAGCTCCCTCCTCAGGACGGTACTCCGGCCGTCTGCTTAATGCATCAGGCTTTCCGCCCTTTGTGCCTGGTCAGTATACAATGCGGAAATTGTATTCTACCAACTTCCGAGCCCATCGAATTTGACGGCCACTCCAGACTTTTGAGGTGAGGAAGTATTGTAGGTTTTGATTGTCGGTAAAGACTGTGATCGGTTTCTCCGTTCCAATCAAGTAGTGTCTCCATTCTTTAAAAGGTTCTAGGATCGCGAGGAGTTCTTTATCATGAATCTTATAATTGCGCTCCACCGAGTTTAATTTTCTGGAATGGAAGGCTACTGGATGCAGTCCTTTCTCAAAGTATTGGGAAAGGACGCAGCCGAGTGCAAAATCACTAGCGTCCGTTTCTGCCACCCTCTCTCTTTCTGGGAAAAAGTGGTGGAGTATGGGGGCAGTGGTGAATTGGTACTTTAGCTCTTCGAAAGCAGTGTCCTGTTCAATTCCCCATTTAAAATTCCTAGGATTTCCTTGTAATGTCTCGGTTATTGGCTTGCAAATAGCCGAGAAGTTTTTTATGAATTGTCGGTAGAGGTTAGCAAACCCCATAAAGACTTGTACTTCTCTGACCGACTTAGGTGCTTTCGAGACCATTATGGATTCCACCTTTCGAGTGCTCATAGACACCCCATCGACTGCTACCATATAGCCGAGGAATTCCACCTCCGTGGCATGGAAAGTCGATTTTTTTAGCGATACCGCTAGCTGAAAGTCTGATAGACTTTGTAAAACTTTCTTAACAGCTTCGATGTGTTCCTTTTCATCCTTGAAGTAGATGAGAATATCATCAAGGTAACACACGACTCCGACGTCCAAGTATTCCTGTCGAACTTGGTTCATCATATCTTGGAAGGTTGCCGGAGTGTTGACCAATCCAAAAGGCATAACCTTATATTTGTAGTGTCCGTATCTCGTACTGAACGCTGTCTTCCATTCATCTCCTTCTTTTATCCTAATCAGGTGGTAGCCGTCCTTAAGGTCTAATTTGGTGAAGATCTTTGCGCCGGCTACTCTATCTCTGAGTTCGGACATTAGTGGAAGGGGATGTTTGTTGAGGATAGTAATCTTATTTGGATTCCGATAATCCACAACTAGACGTAGTCTACCAGATGGTTTAGGTACGAATAATATAGGTGCGCCTGCTGGCGATTGACTCTGTGTGATTTTTCCTTGTTTGATCATTGTTTCCAAGTATTCTCGTAAAGCCTTAAGCTGTTTTTCGGACAGTGGATATATCGGCCCCCAGGGGGGAGTTGAACCTGGAATCAGTTTGATTTCATGATTGAATGTTCGTCTTGGAGCTAATTTTTCTGCCGTCTGGGCTTCAAACAAATGTTTGTAATTCCAGTATTCTCTTGGTAGTGATTCGAGTTCCACCGTATTCTCGCTGGCTCCGATTCTTCCGATCCGGCAGGCATTTGGATCCCAAGCGACAGATTCATCAGATTCGAACATATCCGCTATTCCTTGATCTTCTTGCACACAGTTTTCGCAACCTTTTGCGGAGATGGTCCAATTTTCTGCATCTTCTATGTGAGACACTGGGTGTTCACGATGCCACCAACCAAAAGGAATTATCATTCCGTAGTGACCTGCTTTAGCCACTTCACATGACACTTCAGAAATGTGTCGGTTTTTTCCTATTTCCAATTTTATTGGAAGAGTGTAACACTTCCCTCTAGAAGCGGCTGACGATCCGTCAAAGCCTAAAATATCAACTGCATTGTCGCGTTCTAGCGAGGGAACGCGAAGGTCTTCAACTAGGTCCTTATTTATAAGGAACACGTTGGATGACGAGTCTAATAAGAGTTTAATTTTGTATCGCTTAATCGTGTATATGGAGGTAAGGGATCCCCTCCGGACAGTTGTATAGTTTTGGTTTTGGAGCGACTAGTTCACTGCGCTAGGCACGGATAAGACTTTCTTGGTTCTTTCGTTTAGGCATTGTTGGTATTTGGTGTAGGTACCAAGATGTTTGTTACTACGCCCGCGTAGTTTCGACCATGGAGGTCTTCTCAGACAAACTAGCAACTCGTTTTAGCTCTAACAATCTGGGTCTACATACTAAAGCGGCGTTTCACCAATACGCTATTGCGCGCGACCAGTTTTCAGGCTGGATGCCTTCTCCTGACGCACCAGGCCTAGTCTCATAGCAGATTTTCGCGCGGTTATTAACCATTTTACTCCCCTAGTGTGGGGTTCCCGTATTCACCGAGTCCTTTCCCTTAGTATTTCGGTTATCCGTCCAGCTCCCTCAGAGGGGCCTTGCGCACCAAAGCGGTACATCCCTATCCAACACTCTGGCTAGAAGGCAAGATAGTACATACGTATAATACGACTCAGACTCGTGTGGTAGGTGGAACGGCCCGCGTTGGTTGTCCTCCTGTGGTGTATTGTTATCAGGTGGATCTTGCATTGCTATGTCCCAACTTCTTCGGTATAGTAACTTGCTTGCATACGGGTAGCACGCAACCACCAGGTGACTCGAGGAACTTCCTACTGTTGGCTCCCGGGCCGTGTGGGCAAGTTAACTATCCTCTCTTTCGATCAAGACTCTCCATATATTGATTCTTGCGTTCGAGCTCGTAAGTCCCTCGTGGGGTCCCTTCACTTAGAGCCTACTTGCGTTGATCCTGAAAGGAGAGACTTGCTTTGCGCCCCTTTGATCCTTTTGAGTTTCGACGCCCGTAGTTGCACATGGACTACCCAATCCCCGTCGTGGTCAGTACCCAATACACCACAGCCAAAGGGGGTTCCTGTTTCGATTCCAGTTCGCTTAGGACACCGAATACCCAATCGCCATCGCCGATGGTGCCAGTGAACTGACCTAGGTCAGTTCTTCGTCGTCTGCCAGTTCGCGGATTTTATTCACTCGGGCTGGGTTCTGCACAGTTGCGACTTTGCGCGCTAATTTAGGCTTTACACTAGCCGATCTTGCTCGTCGAATTCCCATTTTTATCAGTCTTGAGCTGACTGTTGCCGCCGATATATGGGCATCTCCCCAACACGTTTGATAGGTGTGGTTTTTCTTTCCACAACGTGTGCAATTTCCTTCTTTCCTCCGTGTGTCTATCACACTCTGCGGGATACCGGTGTGGACCTGGGCCAAGTTTGTGTGGGTGGTCTTTGTTGCACCTCCCAACCTTTTCCTGGGCTTCTCCGGTTCATCGTNTCCCAACCTTTTCCTGGGCTTCTCCGGTTCATCGTCCCTTTTCCGTTTTCGTGGTGGGGCTCCACCTCCCTTGACATAAGGTTTAGTATCTCTTTATCGTTTTGGTTTAGAGTCCCTTCGGTCTTCTCTTTTGACCTCTTCGACTATTTTGGGCCTCGACGGTTGGTCTCGCACAATTTTCTTTCTGGCTAGCAGTCCTTCTTCTGACCGCCCGCATAGCCCTAGCGCCTCTTCCCATTTCTGGTCCGTTGTGTATTGCAGGGCTGACAACCTGCGGACAATTTGTCCAGGAAGTTTGTCTTCAACTACCTCTTTCCAGGATTCCCCGGTCATGCGGGCACCAATGTTATGGTTGTGCATGACTGTTAGATAACATTCTATACTGCCGTCGTACGTGACTAGTTTCATTGCGCAAAGGGCTAGTCTTTCAGCCTCTACCGGGGCGAATCGCTTGATCATATCATGTTCAAAGTGAGTCCATGTCGCCAGCTCTGGTTGCTGGGTTTCCCCGTGAAGTCCATCAATGGCCTTCCGATACCAGACCGTATAGGGAAGGACTATTTCTCCTCTTGTACGACTGAGCGTGTATATGATCCGTTCTCTTGCATTGTCCCAGATTCGTGGGTTTCTCTCCAAGTAATCGGTGCATTGCAAGATCCACACATATATATCTTGTGCGGGCTTGTCTTCAAAGAATGGAGGTGGTTCTGATGGTCGCTTAATATTTAGTGCCATCGCGTTGGCAAGTCTCTCTGCCATGCCAGACTGTTCTGGCGTTTGTCCTTGCCTACCTTGGCTAGGACCTCCTCTCCTCCTACCTCTCTCATCATCATCATCCTCGTCATCGTCACTAGGATCCCCTGGGTTACCTCCTTGGGCACCTGAGGGGAATGCATCAGCGGCTTCTCTGCCTTCTGCCTTTTCCCTACGCGTTGGTGGAACGTAGTACTCCTCGTCGTCCGTTTCTTGGACTGCGGGTAAAGGTGCGCGTCCTGCAGCTTCGGGACTTGGTGCAGCGGCTAGTATTTTATTTATTGCCGATGTTAATCCTTTAAGGGTTTGATTTGTCTCGATATTCTGCAGTTGTTGCTGGTCATGGGACCTGCGAACCTCCGCGTGGCACGGGTTCTGATCTGTGCGTATTTGTCCTAGCGTGCGATTGACTTCTCTTTCGCGAGTGACACTTGGGGCCTGGAATTCGACGAATTCCGCTCTTAGACTGAGGACAATTTTTTCCAGAGTCTGGTCTCGGGCCAATGCCACTTGGCTTTCTTCACTGAGAGTTCCATGTAACCTCGTAGTTACCTCTTCATATTCCTGTTGACGCCGTTCCTGAGCGTCAATCTTCTTTGCGACTTCTCGCAACATCTCTTCTTGTATCCCCTTGACTTCGCTTGCAACGCCTGCCAGCTGCATCAACAAGATTGCAATATCGTTATCATAGACATCTTGTCCGTCGGGGATTTGCGGTTGAACCTTAATTAATTTTAAGGTATTGTCTTGGGTAGCTCCCTTCAAATGTTTGAAAGCGATATTAGCTTAGACAAGAGACGTATCTATGTCTTGTCTTATCGGACCCAATGTTATCCCAAGACGCGCAGCCAAACTGGCTAAATTTGCGGCATGTTCCCCTGGCCTCGGTGTGGGGACTCTTGATATTCTATGAGTGCTCGTGACACTAGAGGATCGGTGAGAGGGTATGGGTCCTCTGCGGAATGTAGGTTCCTGAGGTGTCGAAGGGAAGGGACTATGAATGGCGGAATCATCCGCTTTATCCGTGGTATCAGGTCGGGTATCCATAGGTTCACCTGCCATTATTCTTTTTCTCGGGTCCTGAGGTATCTCCGCCATTGTGATACTTTCCAGATAGGCTAGTTGCTCTAGTAGCTCTGGATGAGTGATTACTGGTACTTCGTACCAGAGTTCTCGATATCCTTAAAAAGGTTTGAGGAATCGTATGTAAGGTATCCAATGTTTGAGATACTCTAGGGGTGTAGGTATAAAAGGGTTCGGTTGGTCCGACTCTGGACTTAAAACCTGAATCTCCTTTTTTTCGAGGTTTAGGATGTACTTGTAGTACATATAAGTGTGTATTAGGCCCAGGCCGAGGGGATGTCTGGCCCACGGATGACTGTGCCTGGGTTTTCTTTTTCCATCTCTTCCGTCTTCAAAGAGCACTGGGTGCTGCAGTCGACGAAATTTTCCAACTGGGTCGAATTCCGCTCAAATTGCGAACTGTGCCAGGTACGATATATGCTATTGAATTGATCCCTCGTTGGGATCCGGAAAGGTGCTGTGAACCACGAGGGTTCTTGCGTATATTCTTCTTCGATTTCGAACAGCTTGGTTTCAAATATTTCTTCGAAGGAATGAATATAGATTGGACAGTGAGGTGCTTCGAAAATGTAATCGAAGTCTGAGGTGAGGGTGGAGTTTGAAGTGAACTAGTAGTTCATATAGTGAGCCTTGGTAACAGGAGAACTATCAATATACTGTTAGGCGGACGCCAAACGCAAGTATATAACTGAGGGACGTAGGCCCGAAATCTTTGATTGGAGAATCTGTCGAGGAAGGCTCGTCTCGATAAAAATAGGTAAGGTAAAGATTTAAAGTGTAATACAATATTATATGGATAAGATCTCTTCTCCGTTGCTTGATGATGTCTGTAAAGCTCGGGAGGCACTTCGATATTTATATCCCGCGTCTGAGTGTTCGCGGACTACTTCTAACTACTATGCCTACATAGTACCACTCTGGCTTTAATACGCAAACGTCCAGAATCTTATAAGTGCGAACACCGTTTGACCCTGAAACTTATCACACCCTTTTGCGGACTCGGAATAGTATTCCTCCGCTGCGATGACTGCGCTATTTGTTATACCAAACAGCCGCCTCCAACTTAGATGTCCGTATAGACTTTTATATGACTTTAGTCTTATTGACTATCGTCCAGTCGTCTCTTCGGTCATGAAGTGTTCAGGTTCATGCCGGGCCACCTAGTGCCAAACGCAAGTTCGAGCCCGGCGTGTCAACGTCTTAAGGGGCTCCGACTTATCTAGGTCTTCCATTCTGAGCATGCTTTCCCTTGGTCCGCCAGCCTCCATCGAGGTGTCCTATTACTAGGACCAACCAACCTACAGCTGATCTCAGAAGGGTATGGGTAGATTCGGTATACCCCTAGTAGCTTCCACTACTGGGATATCCTCCTAGAGTATTTCTTCCGAAAACGTCCCGACACTTTCGGCCCATAGTTTAGGAAGCCTAAATGTGAAGCCTACTCCCTCAATACGCCTCCCACGGATCTCCTCCGTTCCACTTCCCAGATGTCGCCAAAGGTCCTCTCTCATAGAGCCTGCGAACAGCATGCGGTCGGACGGACGGCGGCGACGTATATGGTGTTATGAAGTGGGCTTCATTGATGTGACCTTTTAGTTATGGGACGCAACTCTCGGAATCTCGCTAATGACGTCCGAGCCCATAAGGGGGCCGGTGGGGGGTGTTTGGCTCCGGTGATTTGAGGGTCTGTGCGCAGTTACCCTAGCGTGGGTCCGTGCACATGTCTCGGATTTCCATATGCCTAACAATATCATCCAAGGAGTGGATGATATGAAGAACATTTGGAGGGAACAGATGGTCAAAGGATACAGAGACGACCCTATCTACCAGTTAGCAAAGGATTCCAATAACACTTCACGAAGCGGAATGATGCACCACTACAGAATACATAACTGACTACTTTACCCTACTACAAGAGGAGGAGAAGATTGCCTATACATTCCGAAGTGTCATGGAGTAAATGTAGAAACGCTAAGTGAACTCATGATAGGAGAGATACATAATAAAGGACACCATAGCGCTGATCGAAACCTCCAGTACGCAATGGAATACATCTATTGGCCGGAGATAAGGAATGATTTCAATGACTATGTGTTAGGCATATGGAAATCCGAGACATGTGCACAGACCTACGGTAGGGTAACTGCGCACAGACTCTCAATTTACCTGAGTGCCAACACCCCCCTCCAGCCCCCTTATGGGGCCCGCACGTCATTAGCGAGATTTCGAGAGTTGCATCCCATAACTAAAAGTCACATCAATGAAGCCCACTGCATAACACCATATACGTCGCCGCCGTCCGTCCGACCGCATGCTGTTTGCAGGATATACGAGAGGGGACCTTTCGCGACCTCTGGGAAGTGGAATGGAGAGAATCCGTCAGAGGCGAATTGAGATAGTAGGCTTCAAAGTGGGGCTTCCTAAACTATAGGCCTAAAGTGACGGGAGGTTTTCGGAAGAAATACTCTAGTAGGATATCCCAATAGTGAAAGCTATTAGGGGTATACCGAATCCACCCATACCCTTCTGAGATCAGCTGTAGGTTAGTTGGTCCTTGTAATAGGACCCCTCTACGGAGGCCGGCGGACCAAGGGGAAGAACGCTCAGAATGGAAGACCTAGATAAGTCGGAGCCCCTTAAGACGTTGACACGTTGGGCTCGAACTTGCGATTGGCACTAGGGGGCCCGGCATGAACCTGATCACTTCATGACCGAAGAAACGACTGGACGATAGTCAACAAGACTAAAGTCATATAAAAGTGTATGCGGACATTTAAGTTGGAGGCGGCTGTTTGGTATAACAAATAGCGCAGCCATCTCAACGGAGGAATACTATTCCGAGTCCGCGAAAGGGTTTGACAAATTTCAGGGTCAAATGGTGTTTGCACTTATAAGATTCTGGACGTTTGTGTATTAAAACCAGAAGTGATACTTCGGAATGGTAGTAGTTAGAATTAGTCCGCGAACACTCAGACGCGGGATATAAATATCGCAGTGCCTCCCGAGCTTTACAGACATCATCAAGCAACGGAGAAGAGATCTTATCAATATTAAATTGTTTACCTCATAAATCTTTACCTTACTTTTATTTTATCGAGATGAGCCTTCCTCGACAGATTCTCCGAACAAAGATTTGGCCTACGTCCCTCAGTTATATACTTGAGTTTGGGGTCCGCCTAACAGTACAGTGATAGTTCTCCTGTTACCAAGGCTCACTATATGAACTACGAGTTCACTTCAAACTCCACCCTCACCTCAGACTTCGATTACATTTTCGAAGCACCTCAATGTACAATCAATATTCATTCCTACGAAGAAATATTAGAAACCGAGCTGTTCGAAATCGAAGAAGAATATACACAGGAAATCTCGTGGTTCACGGTACCTTTCGGGATCCCAACCCGGGATCAATTCAATAGCATATATCGTACCTGGCACGGTTCAGATTTTGAGTGGAATTTGACTGGGTCAGAAAATTTCCTCGACTGGAGCACCCAGTGCCCTTTGAAGACGGAAGAGAAGAAAGAGGAAAACCCCGGCACAGTCATCTGAGGGCCAGACATCCCCGCGGCCTGGGCCTAATACACACTTATATGTACTATGAGTACATCCCAAACCTTGAGAAAAAGGAGATTCAGGTTTTAAGTCCAGAGTCGGACCAACCGAACCCTTTTATACCTACACCCCTAGAGTGTCTCCAACGTTGGATACCTTCCATGCGATTCCTGAAACCTTTTCAAGGATATCGAGAACTCTGGTACGAAATACCAGCAATCACTCACCCCGGGCTACTAGAGCAGCTAGCCTATCATTAAAGCATCACAATGGCGGAGTTACCTCAAGACCCAAGAAAAAGAATAACGGCGGGTGAACCTATAGATACCCGACCCGACACCACGGATAAAACGGATCATTCCGCCATTCACAGTCCCTTTCCTTCAACACCTCAAGACACTACATTCCGGAGAGGAAACTTACCCTCTCACCGATCCTCTAGTGTCGTGAGCACGCATAGGATATCAAGGGCCCCTACTCCTAGACAAGGAGGAGACCACGCTGCAAACCTAGCCAGATTGGCTACCCGTCTTGGGATAACGTTAGGTCGAATAAGGCAGGACATAGATACCTCGCTCGACCAAGCCAACATAGCCTTCAAACACTTGAAGGGAGCCACACAAGATAATACCTTAAAACTAATTAAGGTTCAACAGCAAATCGCCGACAGACAAGATGTCCACGATAATGATATTGCAATCTTGTTGATGCAGCCAGCAGGAGTGGAAAGCGAAGTCGGGGGGATATGGGGGGAAATGTTGCGAGAAGTTGCAAAGAAAATTGACGCGCGAGAAAGGTGTCAACAGGAACATGAAGAGGTAACCACGAGGTTACATGGAACCCTCGGTGAAGAAAGCCAAGCAGCATTGGCCCGCGATCAGACTCTGGAACAAATGGTTCTCAGTCTATGAGCGGAATTCACAGAATTCCACGCCCAATGCACTACGCGTGAAAAGGAGGTCAATCGTACTCTAGGACAAATACGTCTAGATCAGACTACCCGACAGGCGGAAATCCGCCGATATCTGGATCAACAGCAGCGGTAAAATAATAAGACAGACGATACTCTAGAAGTATTAACACTGGCAATAAACAGAGTGTTGGCCTCCGTACCAAGTCCCGCAGCTGCGAGACCCGCACCTCTACCCAGAGTCCAAGAAACGGATGATGTGGAGTACTACGCTCCACCTACACACAGGGAAAAGGGAAAAGGCAGAGAAGCCGCGGATGCATCCCCCTCAGGTGCCCAAGGAGGTAACCCAGGGGATCCTAGTGACGATGACGATGATGATGATGATGAGAGAGGAAGACGAAGAGGAAGTCCTAGCCGCGGCGGGCAAGGACAAACACCAGGACAGCCTGGCATGGCAGAGACACTGGCCAATGCGATGGCGCTAAACATTAAGCGACTGTCAGAGCCCCCCCCATTCTTTGAGGATAGACCCGCACAAGATATATATTTGTGGATTTTGCAATGCATGGACTATTTCGAAAGAAACCCACGCATCTGGGATGACGCCCGGGAACGTATCATATATGCGCTCAGTCGTAAGAAAGGAGACATAGTCCTTCCCTATGCCATATGGTACCGGAAGGCTATGGACGGACTTCACGGGGAAACCCAGCAACCGGAGCTAGCGACATGGACCCGCTTTGAACATGATATGATCAAGCAATTCGCCCCGATAGAAGCTGAAAGACTAGCTCTTCGAGCCATGAAACTAGTCACGTACGACGGCAGTATTGAACGCTATCTGACAGTCATACACAATCATAACATTCGTGCACGCATGACCGGGGAATCCTGGAGAGAAGTAGGCGAAGACAAACTTCCGGAGCAGATTGTCAGCAGGTTGTCGGCCCTGCAATATACGACGGATCAAGAATGGGAGGAGGCACTAAGACTATGTGGACGGTCAGAAGCAGCACTGCTAGCCAGAAAAAGGATTGCGCGAGACCAACCGTGAAAGCCGAAAATAGTCCCAGAGGTCAAAAGAGAAGACCGACGGGACTCTAAAACTAAGCGACAAAGGGATACTAAACCTTATGTCAAGGGAGGTGGAGCCCCACCACGAAAACGGAAAAGGGACGAGGAACCGGAGAAGCCAAGGAAACGGTTGGGAGGTGCGACAAAGACCACACACATAAACTTCGCCCAGGCCCATACCGGTATCCCACAGAGTGTAATAGACACTCGAAAAAAAGAAGGAGAATGCACACGATGTGGAAAGAAAAACCACAACTATCAGACGTGTTGGGGAGATGCCCATATATCGGCGGCAACGGTCAGCTCAAGACCGATAAAAAGGCGAATTCGACGAGCAAGATCGGCTATTGTAAAGCCTAAATTAGCTCGCAAGGTCGCAACCGTCCAGAACCAAGCACGAGTTAATAAAATCTGGGAACTGGGGGACGACGAGGAACTGACCGAGGTCAGTTCATTGGCACCAACGGCAATGGCGATTGGGTATTAAGTGTCCTGACGAAGGTGGAAACGAAATAGGGAACCCCCTTGGGCTGGGGTGTATTGGGTACCGACCACGACGGGGATCGGGTAGTCCGTGTGCCACTACGGGAGTCGAAACTCAAAAGGATCGAAGCGGCGCAAAGCAAGTCTCTCCTTTCAGCATCAACGCAAGTAGGCTCTAAGTGAAGGGACCCCTCGAGGGACTTATGAGCTCGAACACAAGAATCAATATATGGAGAGTCTTGAACGAAAGAGAGGATAGTTAACATGACCACAAGGCCCAGGAGCCAAAAGTACAAAGTTCCTCGAGTCACCTGGTGGTTGCCTGCTACCAATATGCAAGCAAGTTACTATACCGAAGAAGTTGGGACATAGCAATGCAAGATCTACCTGATAACAATACGCGACAGGAGGACAACCGACGTGGGCCGTTCCACCTACCACACAAGTCGGAGTCGTATTATACGTATGTACTATCTTGCCTTCTGGCCAGAGTGTGGGATAGAGATGTACCGCTTGGGTGCGCAAGGCCCCTATGAGGGAGCTGGACGGATAACCGAAAACCTAAGGGAAAGGACTCGGGGAAAGCGGGAACCCCACACCAGGGGAGTAAAATGGATAATAACCGCCCGAAAATCTGCTATGAGCCTAGGTCTGACGTGTCGGGAGAAGGCATCTAGCCTGAAAACTGGTCGTGCGCAATAGCGTATCGGTAAAACGCTGCTTTAGTATGTAGACCCAGATTGTTAATGCTAAAGAATTACTAGTTTCTCTGAGGAGACCTCAATGGTCGAAACTACGCGGGAGTAGTAACAAGCATCTTGTTACCTACACCAAATACCAACGATGCCTAAACGAAAGAACCAAGAAAGTATTATCCGCGCAAAGCGAGTCGAACTAGACGCTCCAAAACCAAAACGATACAACTGTCCGAAGGGGATCGCTTACCTCCATATACACGATAAGCGATACAAAATTAAAGTCCTATTAGACTCGGGATCCAACCTGTTCCTTATAAATAAGGACCTAGTTGAAGACCTTCGCATTCCCTCGGTAGAACGCGACAAGGCAGTTGATATCTTAGGCTTTGACAGATCGTCAGCCGCTTCTGGAGGGAAGTGTTACACTCTCCCAATAAAAATGGAAATAGGAAAAAACCGACACATCTCTGAAGTGTCGTGTGAAGTGGATAAAGCAGGTCACTACGGAATGATAATTCCTTTTGGTTGGTGGCATCGTGAACACCCAGTGTCTCACATGTAAGATGCAGAAAATTGGACCTTCTCCGCAAAGGGTTGCGAAAACTGTGTGGAAGAAGATGAAGGAATAGCGGATATGTCTGAATATGATGAATCTGTCGCTTGGGATCCTAATGCCTGCCGCATCGGAAGAATCGGAGCAAGCGAAAATACGGTAGAACTCGACTCGTTACCGAAAGAATACTGGAGCTATAAACATTTGTTTGTAGCCTAGACGGCAGAAAAATTAGCTCCAAGATGGACATTCGATCATGAAATCAAACTGATTCCAGGATCAACCCCCGCCTGGGGGCCAATATACCCGTTGTCCGAAAAACAGCTTAAGGCTTTACGAGAACATTTGGAGACGATGATCAAACAAGGGAAAATCACATGGAGCCAAACACCAGCAGGCGCACCCATATTATTCGTACCAAAACCAGATGGTAGACTACATCTATGTCACGAATGTGGCTTAGCAAGGAAAGGTTTTCACATTACTCATAGTTATGAGTCATAGGTATGTTATGTTTCGCACATGACCTCATTAGAGGTCATGGGATTTCGCACATATGACCACTTTGGTCATATGATATGGTTATGATGATATGTTATGTTTCGCACATGACCTCATTTAGAGGTCATGGGTTTTGCGCATGTGACCACTTCGGTCATATGATTAGTTT
>JACCEG010000524.1:0-94871 GCA_014065205.1 Tuber brumale
ACTAGCTACTATAAGTAAGATCGACTCAGTCCGAGTTGGTGAGAGATCATCAAGCAACGGAGAAGAGATCTTATCAATATAATATTGTTTTACGCTTTAAATCTTTACCTTACTTATTTTATCGAGACGAGCCTTCCTCGACAGATTCTCCAATCAAAGATTTCGGGCCTACGTCCCTCAGTTATATACTAGAGTTTGGCGTCCGCCTAACAGGTTTGATGAATTGGGGACCGAAGTTGAGAGTGACGTTTCCGCTTGTAAATAAACTTAAATTTAAGTTTATCTGATCTGGTTTCGGTAGTCCATAATGACCTCTTGGAGGCAGTCAAGAGAGAGGTAATTAGGGAGGAACGAAAGTTGCCGTGGGAGACCAATGAACCATTAGTACGAGCAAGCCGGTAAGAGTTGATGATAGCAATATCCAATAGCCAGTAGAAAAAGGGTTTCCAATTCCTCCGGGCAACACGCTGAGTGGTGAAATAGGAACGTAGCTGATCTGCAATATCGACACCTCTCATATATTGATTATAGTCATCATCAATCTTGAAAATTGAGAGCAGCTTCCAGTGCTCATTGCCTGCAAAGGGTCTTCGGGCAGCTGTGGCGTTGGTGCTTGTATCACGAGGCTTTCGGCGTAGCTTTTCCACCTATGAAGTAGCTGGGTCTAAATCGTGAACTGTAGATAATAGATGTACCGTACTATTATCCTGCCAAAGAAAGGCCATAACAGGTGGAATACCACAGAGATATGCCTCTAGCACTTGATCTGTACCCTTTTTTTTTTTTTTAACTTGTCCTGAATTTCCCGAACCACCACTCCTGTAGCGAAATTCCACTCAAGAATTCCTACAGCTCTATCTTTACTGATATTTAAGGTATCAGGAAAGTCTTTACTGCTACAGCGTACTGTACCACATGCCCCAATCCCATAATCCAGCAAGCGAGCAAATAATCGCACATTGGAAAAGTAGTTGTCCATATAGGCTGTAAAAAAGTGGGTACGATAGGGAAGATTAACAAGTAGCAGTAGTACAGAAGATGAAGTAGGCGAGAGAGGATAGGGCTTAGTTTGATGAACAGCTGTAGCAAATCCTTCCACCCGTGAAGTAAGTTCCCAGTCATAAGTATAACCAGCATCACACAAGGCCAACACCTTATATCCAAGCCCGATTGGCTTGTTTGGCATTTTAATTGTATGAGATGAACGACCGAGAAAACGAATCATCATTTCATCAACTGAA
Source organism: Tuber brumale (assembly GCA_014065205.1). NCBI lineage: Eukaryota > Fungi > Ascomycota > Pezizomycetes > Pezizales > Tuberaceae > Tuber > Tuber brumale. The sequence continues at coordinate 1,242 of JACCEG010000524.1, forward strand.
ACATTACTTGAGGGTAAAAAGCACTCCTTTGAACACTTCCGTATACTGCTGTTCAAAGGCTCTACCTTTTTACCACCAAGTCTTTCGTGAACTGGGTATTTCTTTCGACTCGGGCTCTGATATGTAGAGATATCGTTTGAGTTGCTGGAATCGAGTATACCTCATCTGATTTATTGGCTCCAAGCCCCGACCAGAACCAGTACAGTGTGATCTGCGCCAAAACACCTTAGGACTAGCTCCTTTCCACAATTCCATATGGATTAAGAGAGCAAGAAAAATCAGCAACTCGCGAGGAGTCGTGGGCTGCCATTTCCGAACGTAAGGATGACTAGCACTCCTAATTCCAGCATCATGGACCACCGCATAGCGATTTGCATTTCTTGCCAAACTCTCTAACTGCTCCCATGAGAAGAAGAGCGAAAAGAGCGCATAGGAATCGACTAGGCCACTTGCACAGCCAATAGACCTAGCTGCATGTAGAGTGTGCAGGCCTCGAAATGGAGTATGAATGGGTGGCCATGGCAGATTGCGAATTTTCTCGATCGCGGATATTTTCTCCTTCTCCTTCTCCTCTCCTCTCTGTGATTCTATTGGCTTTCCTATATTCTCTCCACTTTCCCTTCCGTTCCCGGGAGCTGAATTACCTGTATTAGAGTCAGCATTAGCCACCAGCTTGATTTGGTATTCTGCAGGACCAGGGGTAAGGTTCGTACTACCAGATCCTCTGCTCGGCACAATAATATTGGTTGAGTGCACACCTAAAGGTTTTCGCTTTTTGGGTAACTGTGCAAGTCTCTCAGCAGGTGAGATAGCTGGCTGAACAACAACCTTTTTTGCTCGTGGCATCGCTTTGTGATTCTGAGTTTTCTGTCATTTACCATGCTCTAGAATTACCCACTACTTCGACTTCAGCTGCTGATGAGGTTGCAAATTGCTTATTCATCCTGTGTCTTAGACACTACTATTGCGCAATTTCTCGGGAGCACTGAATTTCGTTGTTTCACCTCTCTAAGGGATACCCCGCCAACTTACCCCACCAACCTAAGTTGCTTTTCTTCCCCCCCCCCACATAGCACCTAACAGGAGTGTAGAAAAAAAAATGGCCTTCCCCAACCCAAAAAACGCAGCAAACCCGCTGCACCGTCCGTCACTCGCGCGGATGCGGTGTCGTAGCTTAGGTTGATGCTCTGCCCCTTCGCCGCTGTAGACTATACTTGTATACCTGCCACCACCGAGGGCCCCGCTCCCCCGTGAGTATGAGTGAATTACACCAACGTATTGGACCGGGAAGCGGATCAGACTGGGAAGTGAATCAGTTAAAATGCACCAGAAAAGTAGAAATCTGGAAATCCCAACCCACATACACCACTCGGAATATAAAGTACAAAGGTGTATGGGGTATTCCTGGTTGCACATCATATTGGGCTTGCCCCTTTTTTTGAGTTGAATTTGGAGGTTTGGTTTCGCCGAAATTTCCGCAGTAGGGGTTTGGGCAAAATTCACATACAAAGCGATTCACTTCGTATCATACCTCCCGATCCAATATGTTATCGTACTGCTATGCCTTTTTTAATGTTCGGTCCGGTCCCGTCTAATACGGCGGAATGGCGCTGGACGATGCAGTGCCGCAGTAACTTGACCACCACCAGAGTAAGCAGGTGGATATGCTACACGACCAACTCCAATGTCGCAGTGCGGAGGTTTGGACTACCACACAATACTACTGGGGCCTTTCGAGGTTGAAAAGTTTATTCTCCAGTGGCGAGTAAATGAAATAAAGTAAAATATGTCCTAGCTATAGTAACGTATGTGGTATATTTAGACAAGTCCAAAATGCTAAACAAGTATGAGAGAATATACACCATTATTGAAGAAAATATATATGATATAAAGTAATTCAGAAATTTTAACCATAATATTATTTATCTGTGAATTGAAATATGTGAAAAGATATTCAAGTTGTTTACATTGTATCTGCTTCATGTGTTCAGGAACATACTAGTATTGGGGACGTCCTGCGCATCTGGTATTTTCAGGAACTTATCATATTCATACTGACTAACTTATCTCCTAAGTATCATAGTAAGTGAATGCTATCATAGTAAATTCCTTTCTTAAATACATGATACCTTTTTTTTTATACTAGGATTATATTATATTAACAAGTTAAGTTATACTTATAATATAAGTTACTGTCACATCCTCATATTCAGGGTCTCATCTTTTTCTATTTAAATCCCGCCTTCCTGCCTTCTTCCTTCTTTGCTTCTATCTCTCCATTCTTTCCACCACCACAACATTCATTCTTCCTCAAACAACGACTCAGGCTCAACATCTAAACTCTTTCCAACAAAGTCATCCTTTTACTACTACAAACCTCAAACAACAATGCTATCTCAAACCCTCCTCATTTTCCTTTCTTTAATTTTTCCAATCTTTGTTGTTGCCATTCCAGCTCCTATCGAAGCTCCTATGGCCAAAGATGTTAAATTGCCAGACTTTCTTCACAATATCACCAACCATCTTATCTGGACCAGTATACGCAAAATTGGAGAAACTTCTTCTAATAAGGAGGCTGATATTCTGGAACTCATTAAAGGCACTTTCCTGGACCCTGAAGTTATTGCTGCAACTCAAGCTTCCTCCACCAATCCAATTGCTCAAAGTGTGGAATGCGATACCAGTGCTCAAAGTCCTCGTTATGCCGACTCCCTCTATCTCGTCTCAATCGTTATGCCCCGCTCTGAAGTTGAATATGGACCAGTCCGCAATCCTGGTGGAACATGTACCGAACATGCTAGCTGGTGGAGCTCTCAGTTTGGCATCTGCTCATCATACCCTACTTGGATGACTTGGAGGACCTTTGGAACCTTTGCCTATATTGTTACTACAAGCTGTGTGCAGCAACATGTTGCTTTAGTATCTGGTGGGAGAAATGTGTGGAGTGATGGTCAGGATGTTAGGGTCTATTAGGTGGAGGAACTTGAAATCAATGATAGATGTAGATTGATTCAATAAAAAAAAAAAAAAAAAAAAACTTTTATCCAACTTATAGATTCTTTTTACTACTTCACTCTGTAAATGTTTGTAACCCTTCTTTCATCTTATGAATATTATTATAATAATATTATTATAATTACCTAATTTTCATATAATATTATAATAATATCATACTCTTCCACTCTGCTCACTTTTTCCTTTTTCTTGCATGGCTCAATGCTAATTGCATTCAAGTCCTCTGTTTCTCTCCTACTAAAAATTCTACTTCTTTACTTTTCAATTTGTTTAACAAAATTATCAAATCCAGTTTTCTCTCAAACACAAAAATAAAATAAAAACTCTTGATTATATGCATCTTGATGTATTTTATTCTTCAAGATTTATTGTTGCTATCTACTACTTAGACATCGGGTTTTGCTGATCTAGAGGTCTTGATTTGATTTCATAAGATACACTCAGCTACTGATATACACAAGAATAAGAAATTATGTTTAACAGAACTCTGCCTAGACTGAGTAGTGATGCCGTACCGGTGCAGTACAGTGCATGGAACAAAAAGAATTTCTTGAAAAACGGAGAAGAAAAGAAAAACAAACTTAATGTACTAGTAATATCATTATAGCAAACTTTACACAAAACGTGTGGATACTATTGGCTAACACCATAAAGTAATCTACCGGTAGGCAATGCAACTCCCGTGTTTACTCGTTACAGAAAAATCATTCTTTCAACTTTCAGGACTCCCACTCGAGTACTGTAAAAAAAAAACACTTTGAATCACAGAAAATCACTCTCACAAGAATAATACCGTGGGCTCGGAAATTTTATTAGCCTTATTATTGGGAAGAAAAATCAACTATGATATCCATGCTCTGACCGTCTCTTGTTACTGCCTTCAGAAATGGTGCGCGATACACATTCTAAAGAAAAACAAGAGTTAACATAGAAGCACCATTAAATCCCCTTGATTTCAAAGACATAGAACCCAAACCAGCAACCATCAAGGCTTAGCACAAAAAAAAAAGCCACCACTGAAAATTTTTTGCCCATAAACACCTTGCCGTAGATATCCCCATACCAGCAAGTCAACTTCAGTATTTCAGATCCTAGGGTTACAAAAAGGTAAACCTCTATCATTGAATGAGAAGCAACAAGACAAGAAATAGAATAGAATAAGAGAAAGAATGCGATCCCCAGCTTAGATAGATATAGAGAGAAAAGGAGAAAGGAGAAAAGAAAAAGAATCACCCGCAGAACAGAATTGATTTTTTTTACAGGATTACTTGATCAGGACAGAATTTCAGTCGAGAACTGAAGCGGCGGAAGGGTAACGTAATGGTGGAAGAGATAAAATCGACTCAGGAAGGAGGATGGGGAAGGGGAAAAAACGATGAAACCTGACTCCCACAGTTCGCCTAATTTTTTTTTCTTCGAAAAAAAAAAAACCCTCCACCACCCGCTCCCTAGCCTCGCCTAAACAGGTCCGCAAGTCTGTTCCCACCGCTACTTCTGGAACCGCTGTTGCTGCCATTGCCGGGGGACGAAGAACCACCAGGCGATTGTGACTCATTTGGTGGGCGTAGAGAAGTGTTAAATGGCCATACAGCTGGTCGGGGCTGCTGCGCATTTGGTGACTGTGGCTGTTGTCGTGGATCTTCTGGTGTAATTGGATGCCTGCATATAGGGCAAGTCTGGAAGTGTTAGCTTTGTAGCAGTGAGCGATATGGGGCGACGAGTGCCTACATCGTGCTCTTCTAGCCATCTCGAGACGCATTGGAAGTGGTAGCAATGTTTACATGGCAATTGCGAGACCTCTTCATTAATAACAAGGTCTTCCTTACAGATTGCGCAGTCATCCCCGTCTAATACCATTTGGTGAGTGACCTTAACTTTAGGCAGAGACTCTATGGCCTCTCTCGAAGCTGGAGGTGGAGCATTTCCTTGGTGTTGCTCCATGAGTTGTGAAAGCACTCGATCAAGCTGCGCCTGAGAATAGACAAAGTCACCCTCCGTGCCGGGGGGCATTCCCATTAATCGAGCGAGCAAACCGCCAGGGCCAGGGCCAAGCGCAGGCCCACCCCCCTCCTGCCTAGGTCCAAGCAAACTGAGAATCCTATCAACAAATTTGAAACATGTCAGCAATAGTACGCCTTGCGCCACAATGGCCGCCAGTAAAATCATCAAGATCCCGAAAGCAATAGGAGCAATAACGTACGCTGTCAAATCCACCACTCGCGGCTCCCCAGCCGGTTGCGGCGCATCTGCATCTCTCGGACTCAGCCTAGCGCCAGAATCATAGAAGAATCTCTCTGAACCACCGAGCCCCGCGGAGCCAAACATATGAGCATGTGCGTGGGCATGCGCGTGAGAATGGGTATGGTTATGTTCATCAGCCCCGGGTGGTTGTGGCGATCCACCCCCACCAGGCCGATGTGGCGGCTGACCGGGTGCTGTCACAGGGCCAACCAGTGTCTGAATGATGTTCGTGAACATATTCACCATATCCTCCGTAGCAACTAGCGGAATGTCATCATCCAAGCCCGCCGAACCCTGCCTTGGCGGCTGGTCGGAACTACGGGGACTTCGGAAACTCCGCTGTGTAGAGGTGACCCTCAAGCCCGGGGCATCAAAATGAAATAAAGTGGCACTGGTACGGTGTCTGTGATCATCGTCGTCGTCATCATCGTCAGCATCATCAAGTGCGTGATGAAAAGCGAATCCACCTCGACCCGCCCGGGGATCGTTATTTCTTTCAATCTGCAAGGAGTGGATTGATCATTAGCACAATGACGGTCCCCATCAGGCAAGAAGAACCAGGACAAAGGGGACGGGAAGCTTGCAATCTCGACAACATCGCTACCACAGTTTGGGCGCGGACAAACCAAGCCATGCTCATCTCTGTACCATTCCTCTGCGCAGGCGTGGCAATAAACTAATTCCCGCTCGGCAGGATGGCTTTGGTTCGAAGCCATGGTTAATTTGTGCTCTCCGGAGTTAAACTCGTGGGAGGGTGGAAAGAGGGGGCAGCTGAATTTGTTTGTGCAGAAACAGAGAGGGCCGCAATATCAAGTCAAGCGAATATCGAAAGAAGGAACGGAACGGATGAGAGTTCTCGTTTGTTGTAGGCTAATAATGTGGGGTGAGTTTGAAGCTTGAAGAAGGAAGAAGGGGGGGGGGTTGAAGGATCGGTATGATGTCGACTGAGCAGGGGGGTAGACTAGGGGCCGAGTGGGGCAACGAACTCCAGGGTTATGGAGCTGGTGCCGGTATCAGCCGCAAGTTTGTAACCCGAAAAAACCAGCGTCAATTGTATTGGAATTCCCAGTTTCTACTCGAGTAGGCCCGTTGAATACACGGGCCACGCAGGTGCCGCAGATAGAATCAGATGAAGAGGGAGAGGGAGATATGGTGACAGTGATTGAAAGAAAAAGAAAGCACGACCCCCGAGACCATAAACCACGGCTCTGATACAAAACTTAATGGTTATCACCAGATAGAGCACGATAAGGTGGCGGAAGGTCAAGTCGGAAGTGCAGTGACGGTAAGCGATGCATTCAACATGGGGTAGAGATTACTCTATCGATTGGCAACAGCAGGGTTTCGAAGCCCTATCAACCACTGGTTGCAGCTGTGATGCCAGCAGTCTGCCGATACACCTGATACTGGTATCATAGCTTAATACACCTGCGAGATTTCCCCCTCCTCCATTCTTGCAAAATACCGGTATCACAAGTTAGAAATTTTCTCCCACAAAAGCATATCCAGTATCACACTACCATCCGGCTAGCGGAAAACCGAAAAACATCCTGGGCAACCCAGCTTCAGGCCGAAATCGTTGGAATGTTCCGTGGGTGTGGCGGCTCTGCCCTAGGGGACAATTCTAGTTAACTTACAAGTACCCATAGTCAATCTGTTCCGGCTCCGCGAGGATTGCTGCCTTTGCAGTCTGATTGATCGAGATTTGTCGGCGGTGCCTAATTTCTGTGCGGGCACTTGCAGTGCCAGAATCTCGCGATGCTGGAACAGACCGTATGCTACCGGTAAGTTTCTGTAGAGGGCTGGATCATCCAGTTTCCTTGTGTATCTGGACTCTCAGAGCACCCGAGGGGACCATGGTGCCCAACTTCTATTTCCACAACCAGTACTCGAGCATGGCAGTGCTGACACTCTTTACTATGAGCACGGAAGCCGGATATTGAAGAAGAAAAGGAAGAAAGAAAAAAAAATCTAATACCCGTGATATACGGTAGCTAACCCCGTCACCCTACCAGATCAAACCCCAATACAAAAAAGGTGCCTTTAAAGCGAAGTAAAAAAACGGGCAAAAGGTAAAGTAAAGGGACACAAAAGAGATATCAAAGACTGAGCAGAGAACCTATCACAGCTGTTACACGGCTTTCTGAAAACCACTACCCATTATGCATCATCCTCACCCCAAGTCTAGTCGACACCCCCTCTCCCTCCACAATACGGTAATCACAAGAAACGGGGCATCAATACATGGCAATCGTTTCCCTCGTATTATTTCCCTCCCTTCAGGCGCCTTCACACAGTCAAATGCGCACAACAAGTATCACTTCCACCACTCTTTACCGCTTCCTAGACATACCTCTCCAGAGCGCGGAGCCAACAAGTCCTGCTGCTAACGCTACACCACCAATGATGGCTACGCCGAGCATACCCTCTACACAATCCCACGCACATCAGCATCTGAAACTCCATCATCATCATCATCAGAACATGGGAAGAGAACAAACCCTTAGCAACCTTATCATCAATCAGCCCCCTCAAACTCTGCGATTGCAAATTCGCCGGTTCGTTCTCCAGCAATCTGTCATTATACCTCCTAGCCTCGGCGTAATTCCCAAGCTTATAGTTTCCGAGAGCAAGGTAGTAAAGGCATTCACGACGGCGTTCGGTATGATCGCGGAAGATATCTATTCCACCCAATCAGCTCCACCCACCACCCACTGGTATAGCGGAGTGAGGGGGAGAGAGGACAAACCAGTCAATAACCTAACCCCCATCTGCTGCTCCGACCGCTTCTCGCTCTTGATCAAACCCCATGCATAGTTGAACTTAGTCTGGACGCCAACGAACTGTCCCTCTTTCTCGAACTGGTTACGGAGAACCTGGAGCTCTGCTTCCTTGAGAGGGCTACTAAATATCAGCCTCTACCATGCCCGGTACTTGTAAGGTGTAGCAGTTATACCGGGGGGCAAACAAACCTTTCTGCATCAACAGCGTCTAACCCCCGAAAATCATTCAGTTCCCGGCCCACTTAGAAATCGAGAAGAAAAAGAAATGAGGGGGAAACAACTCACGTGGCAGGTTATCAGACGGCATCGTGTTCTAATTGAAAAACTTGGTTCGGGGAAAAAAAAAGGAAAGAGCAGAATGTGAAACGGTTCTATGTATGGTGGACAGTAAGTAGGTTGTTGGAGGGAAATTTATTGAAGGTTAAGGTACTCCACTGCAGAGGCGGGTTGGTCGGTAGGGTAGCAAGTCACTTTTAAAGTGGCGGATGAGCAAGCAGCCATACGGGATCGGATGGATTGTGTATGATAATTATGATGGCATTTGTGGCAGTGAGTTTTGTGCTATCATATGATACTAGTAAATTAAATTTTGAGAGAGAGTGTGTGTGGCTAGTGAACGGCAGGGTCTTACGTGGCTGAAGAACAGGATGGGGAGTTGCTGTGGTAACGGGTTTTGGTTTTTATTTTCTCTCTTCTGATAAGAGTTGCTTCATCACAGCTTCACCACAGCTTCATCTTCCTCCTTCACCATCTCACTCATTACAACCCTTCTACGCACGAAAACGACCTCCAAATCTCCACAACCTCACAAAGACAGAACGGAACAAACCCCAAATCAGGCAAAATGGTCCTCCTAGACGAAGCTCCCGGTAACTTCACTGTCCCTCATTATCCCCCAGTATATCCCCCCACCACCACTAACCTCCTCTCTGATAGAATTCCTAATACACGAAGTTCTCTCAAACTTCAACATAAGCAGCGACATGCACTCCCTGACACGCATCAACGAAACCCTAGCGCGCATCGCCTCAGAGCGGGAAAAAATCCACGACGACTCGCGCGCGACGCTGCGTGCGCTGTCGCGTAAGATGGAGATATCGAAGCAGTCGATGGAGGCGACGGCGAGCGCGGCAGGGAGGAAGGAGCATGGCGCCAATATGCTGCGGCTGGATCGCGAGAAATTTGCGCTGGCGAAGGGCATTAACGAGCTCGAGAGTAGCGCGCATGGGCTCGAGGGACAGTTGGCTAGGCTGAAGGAGGAGCTCGAGCAGGTTGATGGGGAGGACCCCATGCAGAGCGCGCTTGTCGAGGCCGAGGATGGGACGTTGCTGAAGTTGAAGGTTTATAGGTCCCTGGGAATTGATTTGCAGGAGGATGGGGCGGCAGGGTACTCGAAGGCGGTTATTCGTGAGTTTTCCTTCCCTTCTAGTTCCCGTTGGATGGTGCTGATTACTTTTTATTATTATTACAGGAAACTCTTCAAAGGGCGATATACACGTCGTCAATATCGAGAGAAATTTCTCTCATTTCTTTTATGCGAATTACTTTTGGAATGTTATGTAATTTCTTTAGGCCCTGCACAGCATGTACCAATTTAAAAAAATCACAATAAAAGCTGAAAATAGAATATATTCCGAAATGGAAAAATGGCTGCTCAGTAATATGATACCAGTATTTTTTTTTGGAAATGCTCTCCTACCCTACTATAAAGAATCATATCATGTAGGGTTATGCCTAACTGACATGAAATTTGCTATATAGTTTCTTTGTTTGTCTTCTGTACAACATTACTTCCTTTGATTTGTTTCACTTTACAGTCTTCACCGTAGTCGCGGCGAAACTGGGCGGGTGGCGAACAGGGGGTGATGGAGTCCCTAAACCCAATTAAGATATCAAAAATATCTGTGCATGGTGAGCCAAGGATATGTGAATATGTCACAACAAGGTAAAGTAAAAGGACAGAGGAGAAGCAAAGTTGCTAGTAAAATGTCCAATAAATTCAGGGAAGGTGAACTATACGAATTAGTGGCATCACAGAACTTGAAGACAAAGCGGGTCCATGCGTAATGAGAAAGTGGGGTCAAAAGTTGAGTCAGAATTAGTAGAGTCAGAAACCATAGAGTCAGAACTCATCATATTCAAGAAATATAAATTATGGATTGGAAAGAATAAAAAAGGATATTGAACAAATACTAAGTGAACTTTCTGGCTATTAGCTAGCAACTTGCACGATGGCGACCAAGCCCTTCAGAAGATATCATCACCTTACAGCTCAACATAAGTCATGCAACCGAGTACACGTGATCGGAACAAATAAAACTTGCTTTATCTTAGTATTACATTCAATTACACAATACTGAAGTCAATCCTGGTAGTTACCAAAAAGCATGTTGTTCTCCAAATTGCCAAACTATATGATATAGCAGAGACAATCTTATGACTACATATAAACAATCCAGGACAGCAAACGAGTTACGAGTCAGCTAAAAAAAAACCCAAGCACTGATAGTAGTGGAAGAGTCTGTGCTTGCCCAGAGATTCATATTTTTAGATGATGTCAATATACCTGCAGACCGGGACACATTCTATCACCTTGCACATGCACTATTGCATTGCCATGATCCAAAGAGACAACTAGGGCATGATTGGATAAATCGATATCTAGAACGACACTCGAACATGAAGTATGTGTTAGCAAAAACAATAGCAACAAATCGAGCGAGTGCACAAAGTTGGTATATTATGGATGATTTTTTTGCTAAGATTAGTACATAAAATCTTATTACTAATATTGCAGTACTTTCAAATTTGTTTCCTCTTCAAATTTAAATATTAACATAATATTAGTTAGATAGAGCTATGAAAAAGTATGATATTTCTCCTATCATAGAAATATCTACAATTTAGATGAGAAGGGATATTGTTGGGAATTGGAAAAGTAGTAAAACAGATAATTAGAGTTTCCTGAAAATCACCTGTTTACAAAGAACATCGAGTTTGCAAGCCATACACCGTGGTAGAGTCAATATCTACTGATGGGTTTAGCTTAACACTGTTGATTATCTTCTGTGGTGAGAATCAGTTAGCTGGCCGGCATAAAACAAAAAAAGACATGGATTTTTAGTTCATCTGTCTGGAATATTTCTAAAAGGTATTTGAGCCAGAATCCCATACAAGGTACGTTTAAGTTAAATACTTACAGAATTAAATATTAATAACATATATAGAGCCTTTTCTGAGTGGAGAATGGTTATTTTCGATGGATTTGGGTCACACGTTGACCTAACAGTTCTGAAGTATTGTTTAGAACATAAGATACTTCCATTTTGTTTATCCGCACACAATTCCATCTTTAACCGTATATCGTCCCCTTTAAATCCACAACAGCAGCAAAATCATACCATACTACACTTCCCCAAACTCAATGTCGCAAAAATAGTTCTCTAAAAATATAAAAGCTCGAAGCCGCTAAATTGCACAAACTCCACCATCATTCATAACTTATCACCCGTTCACAACCCATCACTCAGCCTCCCCGGGCGCTTCAATCGCGAGCCATGTCTCCGCCCACGACTCACTTCCCCACTTCAACCCACCATATCTCTCCTGATCCCTACCCCTCCAGTACTTTGCCCGACCTAGATCCGATAAGTGCCTCATCGTTGGCCTCCCGTGCGGGCAGTTCCAGGGTTTATCTAACTCTCCCTATACATCACTTCGTAAGCACACATTACAACAGCTGGGAATGAACAGAGTGATTCACCATGTGCTTAACGAGCTTCTCCATCCCCTTCCCTGTAAGTCCTCTTCCAACCATGACGCTCTTCCTGCATGCCCTCATAGCAAACATCCTTCGCACCTTCGAACAGCGTACGGCAGAGTTCCCAGGCTCCTCGCTTATTAGGTGGATTAACTCTTCGAGATCTATCCTCACAAGTTTAGCCTCAAATCTCGTCTCGCATGCTTCGAGTGGGGGGTATGGTACCATCCAAACCAAACACGGTCTCCTTGCTTATCGGCAAACTAATAAGCTTGCATTTCTCCCCAGCAGGCGCGCCGGGGTCAACCTCTATCACAAACCCATTCTTCTTGAAAGTATCTATGTGGTCGATCACGACAATTTCGTCCACCGCCATCAGATCCAACTTCTTCGGCACTGCCAGCCGCTGGTTCTGCACGATTGTCACCTGCTGTAGTTTTTCGAAATTGTACTTCTCGTCACTGGCGTGTTGATCTATTATGAATAGATCGTCGGCCCTAGTTGCTAGTATGAATCCTTTGTTGAATTGCCCCTTTATTTGCATTTCGAAGAAGTCTTGTTTTGTGACGGTTAGGTTTAGGCGCTCTTCAGCAACATCATCGCGTTCTTCCAGGCCAGTCTCACCCCGGCCCGATGACGTGATGTATTTTTCGGTCGAGGGGACCTTGGACAAGTCATGCACTCGGTCTCGCAGCTTGTCGATTGAGGTAGGGACGAAGCGGACCGCGTTCTTCGTAGAGATTTTGTGCGAGTCTTCTAGGATTCGCAGGGCCCGTTCGAGGGATTCGGCAGTGGGCTGTGTGGGCTTCTCTTCGGCTTCTTTGAGGAGGCGTTCAGCTTTTTGAGCGGTTTGCTGACTGTTTTGTTCTTCGTCTATATAGCCCTCTTCGATGTATGCATCATCGTCGGAGGAGGCGAGAGATTGTAGGGCGATCTCTTCGTCCTCCTCAGAATCGTTGGGGCCGACATCGGAGCTTGGATTTGGGAGGAATAGGGGAGCATCATCTTCAGTGGATGGCTCGACCGCAGTCATTTCGGTGTCATCTCTACAATCGCCACCTTGCTCAGCCCCATCTAGCGCCATAATTTCTGTCGCCGGTTCCTCTGCCCTACCATCCTGAACCACCTCGCCGCTGCTCTCTTTACCCTCTACAGCATCCGGATCATCTCCGTCCTCGTCCATAAGATGATCGCCCTCTTCAGACTCCTCGTTGTTTGTGGTCAAGAGTGGCAGTTTAGTTCCCGGCGCTGCAAACCGACTAAGCGTACTAGAAAACTTGGAGATGCTAGTTATTTTCCCCTTGCTACTCGCTGGCCCATTACCCGTCTTCCTCCGCTTACTGGGCGAGTGTGGAGGGCTGCCTCCCCCAGCAGTTACCGGTTCCCGATCGCCAATCTTGATCGTTGCTGTACCCTGCTGCGACCTCCTAGGTGACCTATATGAAGCAGCGGGAACAGCGCTCGAAGAAGCTCGGGGAACGAAGCCTTGAGACTCCAGGCGTAGAGGTGGAAGCGTAACATCTTCCTCCATGTCTTCGGGATCTTCATAATCAGCAGCATCAGGCTCTTCGGATAGCCCACTAGCTTTATCGGGATTCTTGATTCTCCGAAAGGAAGGCGTTGAATAGGCCTCTTTGCCTTTCCCTTTCGCATCAGAACCTGCTACTGGAGACTGCCCCAACGAGAGCGAATCAAAAGCGGCAGCACGGGAAGGGGATGAACTGAGAATGTTCAGCAATTTGGGTGGAGCATAATACCCTGCGTCGTCCTCTTCGGCGGAATTATCTTCCATCACTTGCTGCGCTGCTTGCGCTGCTTGCGCAGGTTTAGCAGGAGTTTTATCTAGAGTCATCTGTTTCAAGTTTTGCGTTTTTGACTGGGTCATCGAATTCGGGACAGTTTGTTCGTGATTGTCGAATAAGTCCGTCAGCGAAATCTATTATTTCCCCATCAATATCATCTCATTGGCATGGGTCTCAGGTAAATACTTTTAATGACTCCATCATTTCCGCCTGATCGTGCAGGAGGATGGTCCTCTTGTCGGGAGAAACGTTGACGTCGTACGCATCTATCCTTGATTAGAATTGCCTGTATATACAATGCGCGGAAGGAAGGGTTAACTAGTATCAAGCTGGATATCGGCAAATATGAATGGCGACTGGGTCACATTAAAATGCTTGTATACTTCGTTTATAGCACGAGCAACCTTGCACTCTGTGAGCAGCACGCTCAAATCACAGCCCGTATGTAGTTACGTACCTGAGGCAGCATACAAGGCCTTCCGTTGACGAAGAACATCTGACGATCAGGGGCCAGCCTGCCTTCCCCAACGACAGGTCGTGATATAAAGCCCACTATCTTGATCATTTTTTCCCTAGGGCCCGAAATTATATGTAAGTTCGCTCACGGGCTAGATAGAACTATAATAGGAAGGGACTCACTGAGGTTCTGCTGCCTTCTGAAACCCTTTCCTCGTAGGCTTCATTTCAAACTCCAAATCCATTGGGACCAAGGCGGACAGAGTTTTTGCCCCAAAAACATTTGAGATATTCTCCCTAACGGTAGGATTGCCCTTGGTAGCAAACACCGGGGTTCTCCTCCTAATAACTCAATCAGCACCCCACTTTCATTCAAACAGGCGCGACAACATACCCCTTCGCCGGCTGGTTGAACACCGAGAACTTGACGCCAACACATACGCCAGCATAAGCCTGCAGGATACCCAAGACCCTCGTATACTCTCTCTTGATATTCCTCTCCAGCTCTTTCCGGCGGACCGGGAGCGTTTTGAATATATTTTCCACAAGGACAGTAGTCCCCTTCTGAGCGGCCGTGACAGAGCGAGACTTGAGTTTCCCGGACATTTCAAACCCAAGCTTTGTGCCCTTCGGAGCTTCAGACGCCGTCGCGGTGATTATCTGCAGGTCCGAGAGAGCACAAAGCGAGGACAAAGCCTCCCCTCGAAAGCCGAATGTGGTGACGGAATCAAGGTCCGCGTACGAGGTCAACTTGGAAGTCCAGTGCTTGAGAGCTGGACAGACAGACGCCCAGTATTCAGCAGACAAAGCCCCCCAGCAGTAAAAAGATATAAAAAATAGGTAAAAATGTATCCCTTACCAATGCTCTCATAATTTTCCGGCGAAATACCATCCCCATTATCTATAACCTCGATTGCATCGAGGCCATTACTCTTAAACCTAACTTCTACACTCCCCCCGCTCCCACAAACACACAATCAGAGCCATACATTCACGGTGCGGGAAGAGGACGATTGCCATACCGATAGACGTAGCATGAGCATCCAATCCATTCTCCACCAATTCTTTAACAACAGAGGTCAAGCCCTCGCTGATGACTTGTCCAGATTGTATTTGGTGAACCTATCAAAAACAAGCCAACCCAAGACGAAAGCACAAAACCGGCCACGCAGAACTCAACTTAATATACTTTTTCTTTTCTACAATTTTTTATTTTTTTACAAATTATTCCAGGGGGGGGGGGAGGGAGAGGAGGGAGAGGGTTTTCCAACGTACCGAGCGGCCTTCAATAGGTCTAATTGTGGTCATACTGTATTTGGAGGGTCCGAGTTTGGCTGGAGGGGTTTGTATGTATGTATAGTATAGGCCGGTGATGTCGTAATTTAGAAGAGAAAAAAAAGAGGGAGGGAGGGAGAAGGTAGGGGGAGCGCGTCTCCTCCACCCTGGAAAGAAAGGGAGGACAAGGAAGGGGAGAGAATGGTGTGACTCTGCCTCTGTTGGAAGAGAATGGAAATATACGCAGCAACTCCTTACAAGCACAGTCCGTCCCGAGCTACGTTCCCCCGATCCCGGTACCGCTCACTGCCGCCCTCTGGGTAGTGAGTTACCCTGTCTTGGCATCAGCAATGTGTTAGTCAAGTTTAATATTGCTGGGATCATTCGGGACCGCGTCACTATTCGTGAAAGGGTTGTGTGGCTGCTTACGACAGGAAGAAGAGTCAGTCAATCTCTGTGTGTGTGGCTGTGGGATGATATGATGCTCTCTCGAGAGTTATTATGGCGGTCGTGGCTGGAGTTATGTGTGATGGACGCAATTTAAGTTACTCACAATTACTGCACTTATGATGAAGCCAATACCGTCATTTATTGGGCTGCACGAAAAAGCCAGGGGAGAGCTGCAATCCACAGAAAGAGAGAGAGAGAGAGAGAGAGAGAAAGGTGGAAGCATCTATCATAATATTATCATACCAATTACGACGTGCAGCGCAGTATGATACAGTACCTGTGCTTGTATAACCCTGGGAGAGGGATACGGTGGACGGGTGCCGGTATGCTAGCCCAGCCCCACAAACTACTGCGGGTGTCAGAGCCTCTTTGTCCTCCCCCGGATTCCTTCGGTAGGCTATAGCATGAGGATGCAGGGTCTATTTGACAGTGACGGCTCCCCTCACCATGAAACAACCCCAGGCTGAGGACAGGTTTCAGGATGCAGTTTGTGAATTTTTCCCGCGATAATGATAAGAGAACAACTTTACTTTTGGGATAGCCTAACACTGCCACATCTCTCCTCCCTTCCCATTGTAATAGTCACGAGACTGACTGGGCTTGTATAAACCCCCACCCCACCCCGCCCTTCCATCCTTCCATCCTTCCACCTCTCCATCCTTCCTATCATATCATATCTCTAAATCCAATATCTTTCTCCACCACCGCCACCATCACCCCACCACCACCAACATCAATCTACAATCACAAAACCCCAAACCAAACAATTCTCCCCCGAACCACAAAACCAACCACAAAAATGTCCATCCCCCAATCCGAAATCCCCCCCCTCTCAATCCTCTACCACGCAAAGCGCCTAATACCAAGTAGCAAGCCCCCACTGCGCGCCCCTTCCGCAACCCTGAACACCAAAGTGGGTCTGATCCGCAGCGAGATAACCAAACTCTCCCTCCCGAACGGGGCAATCGTGAACACCACAAACACATCACTCCTCAACGCCGGTGGCATCTGCGGTGCGATCCACAACGCCGCAGGATGCGGGCTGCTAGAAGAGTGCCTGACACTGAACGGGTGCGAGATGGGCGACGCAAAGATCACGGGTGCGTACGAGTTGGCGTGCCGGAACGTGATTCACGCCGTCGGGCCGGTGTACTGGAAGGCGCGCAAGACGAATGAGCATGCCTCACTGCTTGCGAGTTGCTATGTAGCTTCCCTGAGGCTTGCGGTGGAGAACGGATTGGATGCGATTGCGTTTCCGGCCATTTCGGCGGGGGTGTTCGGGTATCCAAGTTACGAGGCGGCAGAGGTGGCGATTTCGACTGTTAGGGATTTTTTGGAGAGGGAGGAGCAGGAGGGCGGGGCAGAGGGGAAGAGGTTGCGGTTGGTGGTCTTTTGCATGCTTGAGAGTAAGGATGAGATTGCGTATATCGAGCTATTGCCGTTAGTACCCTCTGCCATACTCTTTGATGTATGGTAATTGATCCTGTTACTGCAGGAATTACTTCCCACCAGCAGGCGACAAGGAAGACCCCAGAAAGTCACCTGAGCAGAAAATGCCCGGGGAAGTTAAGACCGGCTCCTCCTTCTCCTCCTCCCCCTCTTCTGCTTCCTCGTCGTCCACTGCTGCAGCACCCCACAAGGATACCCTCCGGATATCGCCAAGGTTCGAGGAAACTCCTGGACCTCGAGATCCGAACCGCCACCACTACCACCAACAACACCAGCACACTACTTCCGCTCCTGATGACTGCGAGGAGGGTGGATTCGTCCTAGTTACCGGAGAGCTCTATCAGCATTGAGCTTCCCTTCCTCCCCCTCCCCCTCCCCCTCCTGCTCCTCCTTCTTCCCCTCTTTCCCCTTCTTCTTTTTGTAAAAAATCACCAATATGTTGCAAAGTTGGAGGTCTTTCGTGCTGGTAGAAGGGCCGGATTTTCGTTGACACTCTTTCCTGCTCCCTCTCCTTCTCAATAACTCACTATTAACGCCACTTTTTCTCTCACCCCCGCCCCCAATTTTATCTTTTCTTCATCTGCCACAATGGATGTGCTGGACCGGTGCTAGGCTTTGTAGAGACAAACGGTGGAATAGATTGGCGCGTTTCTTCTTCTTTCTTCCCATGGTAACTTAGCGTCTTTGAATCTCGAATTCCTGATAGTGTATTTTCATGTTTAGCCGATATGGGTTTTTCCAGACGTCCTACTATATCCCTCATACAAATAGTAAATTAAAATATCATGTGTAGAGCTAAATTTATGATATAATTATCACACTCTTAGATCACTCATAAACCGTCGAATTAATAAACACTGCGCCTGCAAGTATCATATAACAAGAAACCTAACCCAATCAGTAAGTCAACCCCAACCCCTAGCTTAGGCCCTTATGTATGTCACTACGGTAGTACCCTACCGGTACGAAGTACCGGTATGTACCCGTTCACAACGGCTCATCCCCATCCCATCCCACACCCCGCAACTACGACACCTTTAGAAAAACCTTATCCCAACCTCACCACAACAACCAACCAACAAACCAACAAGCAAACAAATCCCCCTCCCCCGGAAATCAACAACAGCAACCAACATGCCTCCCCGACCCCTCCTCCTCCCCACCTTGAAAACCCTCCCGCTAACCCTCCCGATCCTAATCTTCATAACAAACCACGTCTACTCCCTCCACCGGATCCACGGAAGAAGCATGTCGCCCACCCTCCCCCGCGACATAATAATCCTGGCGCAGCGACACAACGCTACGGCGGGCCTGCGGCGCGGTCAGGTGGTCCTGTACCGCTCGCCGGTGGATCCGGAGAAGGTCGCTGTGAAGAGGGTTGTCGGGCTGGAGGGGGATGTGGTCGTTGTCAGGCCGGTGGGCGGCGGGTTGGCGGGCGGGAGGGTGGGGGAGGCGGTCAGAGTTGGTGCGGGGAAGGTGTGGGTGGAGGGGGATGAGGGGTTTTGGTCGGTTGATAGTAATGTTTATGGGGCTGTAGGTTTTTTTTCCCTTTTTTTTCTCTCGCGCTTTTTTCTTGTTTTTTTTTTTGTTCCCAAGGTGGTGGGGTCTGATGCGGATACTTAAGCAGATTCCGAAAGCTTTGATCGAGGCAAAGGTTACTCATGTGGTTTGGCCACTATCAAGGGCTAAGAGGGTTAAGGAGGATTATATGGGAAGGGCTGGGGCTTTAAAGTACAGGGCTTCAGGATGATTGAGCGACTCCATGCAGGAAGAAGATGGTGTAAATATGTATGATATAATTTTTTGTATGATAAGTATAATATTAATATTAGACGCCATACCCGACCTCATCAGACTATTGCACTAAGATAGGAGCGTGAGCAAAAAGGCTAAAAGCCTCTACTGAAATATTAGAAATATAGGGTGAAAAAAAGAACAAAGGCCCACTACTACACTAAAAAGGGAGGAAACACCCATTCGCTATGCTTCGAACCCCCACCCAAAAAAAAACTACAAACAAGAAAGCACTAAAATCCCAATCACCCGGAGAACGCATGCATAATCAAGCCGTAACCTGGATATCCTCCGGTGCTGTGGCATTCAACCTCTCAATCTCCATCCCGATACTCATAACCCAAGCGTCCCTCTCTAGCCTGCTTCTCGCCTTAAACACAATCGACTTCCCCGTCTGTCCCAGCGCCGGAACACGATGTCTAACAGTCTTCCCCCCGTCATCCTTGGTCTTGAAAATGTTCCTCCTCATGCCATGCCAGATTACAAAGCAAGTCATTGTGTCCCCGTCATGGGATGTCATCCCGTCCTGGTAGACTCGGGGAAGTGCATGACGGCCTGGGGTGTTGGAGTCAAATGTCTGATTTTGGTAGAGGAGCTCGTCTTCCGTTATCAGGCCCGAGTAGATGTAGCAGTCCCGGAGGGAGAGTGAGAGATGGCGCTCTTGGTGAATGTGCGGGAGTTCGGCTCCGGAGCTCTTGCGATAGGTGTTATGGAAGGTTAGGAGTTCGCCGTGACAGAGTACTACATTGTAGCGGTTGAAGGTGGCGTGGCGGCGGGGTTTGCGATATAGGACGCCGGACATCTGTGGTCTGTGTCAGTTGCGCCTTGTACTACGGGATCGCCATTCGACCCACTGTAATAGCCCTGCAAGAAGACAGTCCACAGACATTGAATATCTCCCCGGATGCGATCGACCGAGATACCTCCCACTTCCCGGCAAACTGCCCAACAATTGACTCCATCTCCTCGTCCAAATTTAGCTGCTTCAAATTTGCATCCCTAGTCCTTCTGATAGTGGCCAAATCCTCTTTGTCCCTCGCCCTCCAGTACTTGACCAAATCCTTCAACCTTGTCATCCACTCGTCCCTGGTCCTTTGATCATAACTCTATACCCTAGTCAGCACCCACCCATACTACCCAACCATGCACAATACCTACCTGCAATCTCAAAGTTAGCCCATTATCAAGAACAAGCTCGAAAGCCCTCTCATCATTAACCCCGCCGACAGCCCCATCCTCACGATTTGGATCTGGCACAGATTCGCCGTGACTAATTCCAACATCTTTGTCTCGTAGCTGCCGCTTGACGTAGCATAACTCGGCAACCTTGCATAGATCAATGAACCCTTCAGCCCTAAGTAAGGTATTAACCTTCCTCTCCCCTTCATCATAAGCATCTCTGTCACGGGAGCCAATCTCTTTTGCCGTGCCCTTCGTGATCCAGGCGATGTCCCCGTCCGCGTCTGGGGCATAGGGCGCTACAGCGTATATGAGTGGGATTTCATCCTTGATCTCACTAAGCTTTGGACTAACCCCTGTACCGACTCGCAATTTTGGTGGAGGCGGAGGCAATGCCCTCGCAGGCTTGCAAAAGCAAAGGAGATTGTCGTGAGTAGTGAAGTACAAACGCTTATAAAAGGGCCTGCTCAGACGTTCCTGGTGGCCCCTTCCAGACGTCAACCGAAGCAGGAACCCCTCAGCTGGAGCAGGTTCCGTCATTTCCTCGCCATCAACCCTGATTGAAGTTGGATAATGAGTTTTAGGTCGTATCTCCAGCTCATGTGTCTATCATACCGAAAAATTAGCAAATAGTGACAGGTCATGACTAAGAAAATACAAGACAAACCTTCTGCATAGCCATAGTTCCGTACATCCTGTGCTCATTCACCTACACCTCTATTAGCAATCATATCAAGCAATCATTTCTGCAAATCACCCTACTCCATGGACCCACTCCAAGCGGTCGTAACGCCTCCACGCCAGCCCCATACGTTCGTTCCGTTTCCAGTGCTCTACTATATCACCCCATTCTTTGACTCCCCCTAGAAGTTGCATACTTCGGTTCAGCAAGTTTTTAGCAACAGCCCTTTCCTCCCTTATTGGTGCCTCATCGTCTGAATCTTCCTCCAATTTTTGCTGCACTCGTGCAAAAGGTTTGTCAATCGTGATTGACAGAGACAAGTCCGGGACACATAAAAGTAGCTTTTCCGGGCTATTCCAGCCTAGTGCTCCCTGAAGGAATGTATACCACTCCACAGATGAAGAACTGCAGCGAGGCCGCATAATATAAATGATCGACCCCCGCTTGTATGGCAGCCAAACAACCAGCGTCTTATCCAAAGTCGAGTAAAGATTGACTTTGGTTATTTTTGGGTTAAGCGGTATCTCCATCACTCCATGGGAGGAGACCCTGGGCCTATCAATGGCCGGAATAACCCTCTTCTTGTAAAGTAACAAGGCCAATGGGGTCTCCTTCTCCCCGGTCTGCCGACAAACCACGACGAATTCCCGCCATTTCTCCCTCAATTGAGTGACAATTTTCATGCTTTCATTCTCATCGTATTCCCCAGGCACAGGCGTAGCGGATACTTCCACCCGGACAAGCATACTCTCCATCTTGACAATCTCCCCTTCCCGTTTCCGGAAATGGTGATGATATCGCCCCATATGGCGGAATGTCCTGCTCCGACTGAGATCAGCGAGCTTCATCTGCATCTCCCTATCCCTCTCACGGACGTCTACAGCTGTATTAAAGCGTACTAGGCCTGCCGCAACTCGCTCCTTATTGGTAACGACACGTTCGGCGGGCGGGGGAGGCGGGGACGAAGAACCGCCGGTAGCATTCTTCTTTGGTGATCGTGAGCCCCGGGTTCTCGAGAGAATTCCGAGTCTCTTGCTTAATAGCTTGCGTCCCGGCAGCGGGGCGCGTCCTCGGGAGGACGCTCGTGTCGATAATCTCTCTCGAGCCTGTGCATCGTGCTTCAATAGGGATGCCAGTGAATTAGATGCCTCCAGAGATCGAGCTGGTGAAATTGAACTTGCTGCTACGTCGCTTCCCGCACTAAGAGGAACTGGCTCTTGACTTACAAGATCTTCAGGAAACCCCTCCAAACCCGTCTCAATGTGCAAACTCTCTATGCTCCGCATTTGCGGAGCATTCTCATCCTCTTCATCTTCCTGTTCCTGCTCCCCGAGGAGGTGTCCCTCTTCGGCAGAGTCCCAAGCTTCATTGGCAGTCGCAAACGACTCCCCCCGGTTCAGGTCTGCAGGTTTCAAGCGTTTGCGTGATCCCCGAGACATAGGTCGCTGTCGAGTCCCATCCGTAGCGGTAGCCCTTGCCTTGCCTTTCCTCCTCTGCGATTCGCTGGTCATTGTATCCGACCGTGGTATTGGGAGGGGGCCGGGGGTCCTGGAGGCGCCATTGACAGCTCCAGAACCCTCCCCCCCGTCCCCCTCAGTCCGCCAATCGCTCGTGTCCCGCCGTACCAAACCCCCAAGCATCGGTTCCCCGCAGTAATCCTCCGCGGCAGTGAATGTCGAGTTCTTTCCCGCCTCAAACACGCCGAGATGGTGCCCATACCACTCTGACCGGTGGTTCTTTAACCAACCTCTAGGTATCGGCCCGATAAAGCTAAACACCGTTAGAGGGGCCCCCAGGAGAAAGGAGGAAGGAGAGGAGGGGCGTAAAACTTACACCCGTCGCGTCGTGACATGCAAATGTTCAGGGGTAGCATGATGCTACAAGCTCACCCATACATACATACAATCAGTTTCACCCCTAAGTCCACAAACCCCCTAACGAAGAAGGGAGGGAGGGATGAACAAACCAGACGATGCGCAGTATAAGATTTCGGATCAAGTCTGAGGCCACCAACATTCTCCGGCTGCTCAATCAGCACCTCCTCCTCCTCCCCCTCCGGTGCGGGAATTTCCTCACTCATCCGGAGCAAATAGCAAACTGCAGGCAAAAAATCAAAATGCTCCCCTCCGGACTTTCTCCGCTATGCGTTGATGTGCTTTTTAAAGTCGTGAAATCCCCCCCGTGTTCACACGTCGGTAGTGGCGTAGGTCAAAAAAGCTTTAAACAGAACTTCTCGCTGCAAGTGAAAGCAAGGTTAAGTAAGGTCAAGGTAAGGTAAATTTACAGTATGATATCAAGGAAACTAAAACGAACCCCCAGCCAAGAAAACTCAAGCAGGCAAGCAGGCAAGCAAACAAGCAAACAAGCACAAATACGTAAGTCAGTACCGGTACCGGTAGTCCAGCAACGAAACCCGGCGCTGTGGCGGCGGCAAATTAAAAATCATGCCTGATTGATTCGCAGGGATCCGCAGGGATGCATAATAGTTATCACAAAAGTCACGGGATGATGACATGTGTGAGAAGCGAAGTGGTGATGGCGGGAGGAGTCGCAGTGCCGGTATGATAATTAGACTACAGTATGTAAATACCGTAATTCTACGGATCTGCCACTCATCGTGATATGGAGAAAGTCAGGGCATCAAAACTATGAAAGACTACCGCAATTTGTGCTGTTGGGCAGTCAAACATACTATTACCATCATGATACAGCATCCCTTTCCACCGTATACTCGAGTACTATCGACGAGCTCGGTTACCGGCACCGGACTATCCTACGATAATTAGGTTATCAGCTGACTTTGTTCGTACAGTAACGGTACGGTACTGTCACGACCCCCACCGGTAAACTGCTACTGTACTAGTACTGAATAGCACTGTCGTTCCCCGCACATAAAGTACCGGCCCCAGTATCCCCCCTTCTAAATTTGATTGAACTCCACAACACCGGTGCGAACACAGGTGTACGAGTACAGTACGCCAAAAATGGCTGATTTTAAACACTCACAACTCATCTGAAAGCAATATAGAATCATAATTACCCAGACTCCCTGGGTGTGGTAAAAAAACCATGAGAACCACCCCACTCCACCATGATGACTGAGAACTTAGGATCTACCGGTAGTTTGGATACCACTGCAATGTACTTTTTGTATGATACCAGTATGGCAAACTCATATAAAACTATAAGTACCTTTTTTTTTTTGGCCCACAACCGGTATTGCACCATGGACATATACGAGTACCAGCAGACCTTGCCACTTATGGGCAATAACATCTACCATATTTAGATAGCCCAAAATCTCCAGCAAAAATTTCAATTATGAAAATACCCATTTTGGTGTAAAATGGGGGGGGGGGCCACGAATTCTGTCACGGAGCTCGTGCAATAGCACGGTGCGGCGCGCGAACCTTATCGTGTCCAGTTATCATAGCGCCCCGTACATATCATCCTCCCAGCTCCAGATAAACACAAGCCCCGATACCGGTAGAGTACAGGATAGCATGCTTGCAATAATAGCCCACCACATATGACCGTCACTTTGCAGACCCACGCTTCTCAACTGTATCTCCACAGCGTTCTCTTCGAAAGAAAAAGAAAAGAAAAAAAAGCCAACATAACAAGCTCAGCGCATCATCCTAGTGGAAGGATCAAGTGATATCCTCCCACACACACCACCACGCACACCAAATGCGGTATGATGCATGCGCACCCATGCCAGAGCTTTCGGCAAAAGGAAGGCAGCTGTAATTCAAGATGATGGTACCTGCATCTGACATCGGTTGAACGAAAGAAAGAAGGAAAAATTAATCGCGGGATGTGCATAATATGATATTATGACCGAGCCCATTAGATCCCATCTTACGAAAATGTCGTGCAGAGATGTGGATCCTCGAGTGCAATGCATGCGTCTGGAGTGCTCGAGTATTATCGGGGGGGGGGGGGATTTTTTTTAATTTGAATAAGGTATTATTATCATATACTGGTACCGGTACTCGAGCACATCTACTGTACAAGTGCATTAAAATACTTTCTTCTTTCTCGCCCTCTCGCCCTCTCGCCCTCCTCTCCTTCAAGCATAACCTCATTAGAAATACAGTACTACTAGCCAAATCTAAAAAACTCGTCGACTCACTCACTCACCCCGCACCTTTCGGTGTCACCGCCACCAACTCCACCACCTGCCTGTGAGCTCACTCACTCAGTCCAGAGGCAATAAAAAGGGCAAATAAAAATGACCCCGAACAAAGCGAAAGAAAAAGAAAAAGGAAAACCAGAGTCGCAACCCACAAAAGCAATATTTTTTCAACGGATGATTGCATCTTCCCTCCCAACCTATTCCCCTCCCCATGGCCCATCCACCGGACCAACTAATGTTACAGATTTTGTCCCTCACCCTCACAAGAAACACCCATGAATAAATAAAATGAAATGAAAAAAAGGCAAAATGAGCAAACCGGGTATAACCATTCCATCCCTGCCCCAAAGAAAAAAACGGAAAAAACAGCGCCAAGCCGCGATGAGATAGACAATGCGAGCGATAGCCTTGCAAAAAAGAATACCAGTATCAAAGAGAGATTCAGAGGTAAAGGATTTTGGTCCAACGAGCCGAACTCAAAATAAAAGGAGTTCCTCACGTTTATCAGAGCCCCCAAGTCCGCACAAATAGATGGAAAATGCTACAACAAATGGATTGAACAAACGAAATGCAGAAGAAACAAACGTGACATAAAGGTTAGGACATTAAATGTATTTCTCTCGGCGAACAGCATGAAACGAATGCCTGTTCCCCAAAGATTTACTCTTTGGGGGGCTGGGGCTGGGCGGGGGCAGAAGTTTTCGATGATGTGGTGAAGGCATGGAAGAAGTGTACAAAGAGTTAGAGTCACCCTCGCTAGGTGGCAATCTAGGTAGAGGGATAGAAGGAGGTGGGTGTAGCGGTGGTCCCGCAGCTCCGGTCCCGGATGGCCCAATGGCAGTCATGGATTTTCTGCGGAGGGACTTAGTCCGGGGTGGTACCGCAATTCCAGCTTGCAGATGGTGCTTCTTGATTGATGGAGACTTTGAGAGATTTTGTATCTCGGAGGGCGGCGGGGACCGAGAATCAAACATGGACGCCGGGCGCTGTGGCCTCGCAGGTATAGGTGTTGATTTTGCCCTTGGTGATACGATTACAGACGGAGACGGGGGGTTGGATTGGGATTGGCGTGGTCGCGTCCGTGGGTATGATATTTCCGAAAGGACGCCGACCGTGGACACCGCAGATAAACTTGGCCGAGTGGAAATGGGTGGGGTAGGCATCGGAGGTATTGCTCCAGGGGGGGTCGCCGAGAAAGTGGAACGTCTGCTTCCCAGCTGGGGGTGGCCATTGGAAAGAGGAATAGGGTGAGAAAAATTGGGAGCGGATGGTGAAGGTGTCCGTGGGATCCAGTATAGATTACCATCACGGTCCATGATTGACAATGGCCTCTGGGAGGGCGGTTTTAGCTCCATTGATGAGCGCGATCGAGCCGATAGAGCCACAGAAGATCGCTTGTTTCGTGTCGAGGACCTTTCGGGACTCGTGTCTGGCGAAACAGTGGGAACTCTGGCACCATGGGTAGAGCTGAGAGACAGCCTAGACCCACGAAGATGTTCCAAGAGAATGTGATCCCCGGACACTGTTGTTGTAAACGATCTCCCTGCATCTAAGGAAGACCGATAATACGTGGAAGCCCGTTTCGAGGTATTTTCGTCCGATACAGTCCCGCCCCCAAACGAGCCCGCCGCACGATCTATAACAAATCTCCTAGAGTGGCGAGGGTCATCCTGCTCTTCACCCTCTTCTTCCTCCCGTATACCGCTGACAACCTCGTTCACCGGCTTATTCACAGTTCCTCCCCCAAGCCTGTTGGCCTCGGCCCTTATACACCCCATCCAAGCATCCATTTCCTCCGCCCCATCAAAAACTAACAAAAGAGATACTGCAGTATTCTTCGCAGGACCCTTGAAGGCAATTTTAGACAAGAAAGAGCCTTTTCGTTCAGGCAATAAGCTACCATCGGGACCAGCACTCCGGTAAACCTGTAATACCCAAGGCCTACCAGGAATTACATCGCTCGCAAACGCGATGGAGGTTGACGTTAGCTGTAGCGTCTTCTCCGGACTTCGATCGTGAGGGCCATCCCCAGCATATTGAAGGAGAAATCCCTCGATCAGCACAAAAGTCTTGCGTGTCCAATCCAAATCTACAGACCTGGTAGAAGCATGGCTTCGGTGCAGAATACGACCACGCCTGTCTTTTGGGTTCTTGCCTCGCTCAGAGTTTCGTCTGATGAGTGTTTCCATTGAGAGAGAGGAGGCCGAGAGGGAAGCCATTCGGATGGCTTGGGTGAAGGCCTCGCTAAGAGGAACAGGCTCCCATGATTTCTGAGAAGGTGAAGAAGGAGAGTGATCGTTTGTTGCGCAAGTGTTAAATACCGGAATAGATAAAGAGCGCTTCATCGAGGGTGTAACCGGTGTACTTGGGACGGAGGCTCTATTACTTTCAACAGGTTTGGTGAATGCTTCAGGCTTTGTGATGATATTAGATAAAGACTTGCTTTTCCCACCAAAACGCGAGAATAGCGAAAAGAAACCCTTCTGCTGCCTTGGGGTATTTAGAACCCCGGAATCCTCAAAGCCCACAACTAGAGGGGCCAGCGGAGGGGTAGCCATGAAATATGTGCGGGTTGGTGGTGGTGGTAGTGAGCTATCGACTACCGGTACCGGTACATGCGCGCTGGTTCCCGCAGATTTCGATCCATTGCCACGTTCGAACATCGGGCATCCAACCGGGAATGCAGAAGTCGGAGAGGTAACAGAGTACTCGATTCCGGTGTGTCGGATAAAGGAAGAGGAAGGGGATATACCGGTATGTGCAGGAACCCTGGAAGAGAGGAAAGCAAGAAATCAAAAGAGTGAAAGACAATGGAGGATGCGAGTAAGGATTGACAAGGACATGAATGAAGTCAGAAGCAAGAACGAGAAGGGAAGGAGGGGGATGAAGGGGGTCTTCTACTCGGGCGTGGGTGTATTGGACGAGCAAGGGGAGAAATGGAGTGGACAAGAGAGCAAAAAAATAGAGAAATAAAACAAAAGAAGTAAAAAAGCAAAAAGTAAAATAAAATAAAATAACATAAAAAGAAAGGAAAGACGGAGGTAATGTTTTGGGGAGTACCGGTAGTGAAAGGGGGGCTAGCTAGCCTAAGCTGAATGGTCAGGCTGGGGTGGAGGAGGAGGAGCAAAGAATTCCCGAACGGTTTGTCGGGGGGGGGGGTAGCCATGGCAAGGACTCCCCCACCAACAGAGATGTCTGATGGGGTGATGCGGTTAGAAGATGATGAAAAGTATTACGATACCGAGTACTGCGTATTGAGAAAGGGAAAGCCCGGCTAGTATTAGAATTGATTTGACAAGTACTGGTGTCGCACGATCGTATGTACCTGCCCAATTGCTGATATTGGACAGGAGGACGAAAAACAGAATTCTATGAGAGGAGATGCAAACCGGAAAGGTTTTGTTTTAGTGGACGAGATTGTTTGCTTTATTTTGTTTCTCAATTAACTTAGAACCAATTCAGTTGGCGGATCGGATGCTCACTGTCCCCCATTCTTAAATATCCCACGTTTCTGCTTTCGAAGCCTGGTCCTGTTTCAGCGTCCACTACTCGAGTACCGACAGAACAGTGCACAGTCAAAGCACCGCCAGGGGGGGAGGACGATGTCTATGGTCCATTGGCCCACATGGCACTGGTTTCTCGCTATCTCCACTACCAGTATGATATTTCCGCATCTCGTCCTCTTATGTTGGGAACGCAGTGGGCTCGCTCGCTCGCTACATCGTGCTCGAGCAGTGAGCCAGTTTATGGCCCGGTCTCAAGCAATTATGACACCTTTGTTTTCTCTTGCCCTCGCGTACGCCGCGCTCGGAGCCCAGTAGTGCTGGAGCTCGTCTCATGCAACCACCAAAACAGCCACAGGAACAGGAAAGGAAAGGAAAATAAAAAGGAAAAATGGGAAAGCAGGAAAAAAGGAAAGAAAGAAAATAGGTGTGTAAAATACCGGTAAATACAACGGGACGTGCATGATAGAGTCGAGATCCCTGGTATGATACCAACTCTTTGTCGGTCTGAACCTCTCAATTCTTCTCTTTAGGGGAAATATGGCTGGCGGCATATAACCCACTCGAGTGCTCGAGCAGCAACGGCGGGGGCCAAACCCCTGTTCAAAGTTCCCAGTTGCACGGCACACCATCCGTCACCATCCTTCTTGCTTTCCGGTACTGTACTCGAGCACAACGTTTTACCCGAGAAGCTCGCTCGTTCGCTCTCGCAAAAGCGGGGACCCAAGATGGGCTCATGTGGGTACCAACGTGGTTCAGTGTGGCTTGGCCGGTGTTTCGTGGTGGCTCCCGGCTGTAGTGCCCGCCGCTCGTGGCTTCCTATTCCCCGTGGTCTTGCGCTCTCCCAAGAGGTGTCGTTCTGAGAAACCTTCCCCAGCCTTACCTCATGTCCTGTGGTACAAATACCGGTACTTGGGGCTTGTATTTGAAGGAAAAAAAAAAAAAAAATTGTGTCAATCGAACGCAACATAACGCGAGACTTTCGCAACCCTCTATTTTGTGCAGAGAACAGGTTAGGGTTGTGGGGTAAAAGAGAGAGAGTATCATATCGATAACTCGCACAAGGCGAGAAGTACCGGTACTCGAGTACCCGAAAATGGGAATTTGCAGGGTATATGGCGAAAAATCCGTGCCTTATGAGTGCCCATGCAAATTCATGACCCCCTATTTTCGGATATTTCATGTCCACCCGCCACAAGCACCAGAGCGGCAACTTTTTATTTTACTAGAATATCTTTTATTTCGGAGTAAGATTACAGCGATGTAATTTGCAAGCACTGTATCTTATTCCATCGAACTTCACTGTAAACTAGACCGTAATAAGCCTGATGGGCATCAAATTCTGATATTCGATATTCAACCATCCATGTATGGAACCGTACTGTAATCTAAATTTACTGCAAAGTGTTTCTAGCTGCCGAAATCGTCGTTGAGATTAATACCGTTTGGTTGTGCACACAGAAAAGAAAGCCTCCCTTCGTCCATCCATGCTATTGCCATGGGCTGGTTGAATTGACGATACCCAATCCGTAAATCCCATTTCTCCTGAACGTTATAAACCGTTGGGGGCCAAAATTTTGTCCCTTCCCCCCCTCTCACACTTCCTTTTTCTTTTGCATTTCTACTCCTTCTCTTCAAGACCAACCGCCTCATGCACAACTCCTGCATTGTGAACTAAAACATCAACCTTCTCACTATTGGGGCGAGGGGCTAGTCCAGGTTACCGATATTCCCCTTACGGCAAGGGCACATGCACACCGGTACTCGAGCACTGTAGAAAGTGTGGATCCGGGGGCGCGAGGAGGAGGAAGGGGAAGGAAGGGGAAGGAAGGGGGCAGGGGGGAGTCATTTCGGGCTTCTAAAAAGGCATTTTTGGTCAAAATTACGAGCTCTTCCCGGCGTGCAGTGCTCGAGTATAGTACGTACCGGTGGTCGGTTTTGCCAATAATGATATGCAGTAAATCTATATTACCGTGCCCTGGCCAAACATTAAAATATTCAAAATCTCGGAAAACCAGGACATTTGGTCCCATACCGGCAGCTTGAGACCATTCCGGAAGTGTGCATTCTGTTGCCAAGATGGTATTGCGGTACCTGTACCAGTACTCGTCAAAATAGACAAAGTCTGCCCCCAACCTTTACTCGTACATATGCCCACAAAGGCAGGGATACCCGTATTGGTAAATGTTCAGTGAGCGGGATCTGCTGCGATTGCCCTTCTTGAGGATGGGGTGAACCCGATTGATCCGCTGGAGTGTTACTATAATTGTATCACTATATTATTCTGTTTTGTTTCCATCTGCTTTTGAAAGTCCTGATGATAGTCCCCAGACTGCAGTTCCCCATGATGGGCCCCATCCGATGGGTTGAGTGGAGTTGGGGCTGTTAAATTTAAATATTGAGTGTTCAGTCGGAGTGTTTGATCGCAGTTGCTACCTCACCCTTATCTGATCTGATACGGCACCCAAGTTCCAGGATCTGCCGCACCTGCTTGGTCTACCTACCGTGCGTGCCTGTCTGCCTGTCTCCTTCTCCACCACCACCACCACCACCTGCTTCTTTTTCTTCCCCCCAAGCTTCCGCAACAACCCTCTACAAGCTCCGGGGGAAAAGAAAAAAAAAAAGTCAACAACAAACTTAGAAAAGATGCCAGATGTCAACAAACTCGAAGTTGTAGCAGCTGCTACCACTACTAGCACCTCACCTCTCACCGTACAATTCACCACCACCACCACCACCCCTACCCCTACCCCTCCTTCCGCAACTGCCACCGGACCGACAACCACAACCACAACCACAACCATAATGCCCCGCACCTCCACGGAAGCTCACTCTCCCCTCCCCTCCCCAATCTTCCAGACCTCCCGTCCAACCACTCCTTCCCCCCGTGCCTCCTCTTCAAACCTCCACCATTACCCCCCTCAGCACCACCCATCAATCTCCTCCCGCCGCCCCTCATCCTCCCTCTCGATCGGTTCTTCGTCATCTCGCCGCCCCTCTTCCTCGGTCCTCTCACCATCCTCAGTCGATCAATCCCTCCCGCAGCGTCTGCCCCGTCAACCAACCCCTCAGGATGCTGCTGCCTTCGCAGAACTCCACCAGGAACTCGAGACGGAGCAAGAAGCGCAGGTCAACAGATTGCTGAACATGATCCGCCTGCAACAACTCCAGCAGCAGTCTCAGAACCAAGGTTCGGGCGGTAGCGTCATTGATGACAACTGCTCCACCGCCGCAACCGTTGATTCGAACTCCACTCTCGGCGCCGCTGTGGGTAGTGGGCGGGCTTTGTCACCAGTCTCGGCGTATAGCCGTAGTGGACGCTTATCCCGGGAGAATTCAACCACTTCTGCGAGCAGGGGTAGGAGGAGGAGGTCGGGCTCCAGGACTTCTACGGCTACCTCGACTTCCAGTCCTAGTTTTCCGACCGGAAGCTTCATTCCGGATAGTGCTAGTGATACTTCTGCCAGTGTGCCCTGGCTCGGATCTTCACACAGCGACATGGGATTCTACATCGCGGAGGCGCAGATGCTCACGAGGGAGAACGAAATGCTAAAGAGGAGGATTAGAGAGCTTGAAAGACAAGTTTCGGAACTTAGCTCTAAGTCGTCGACTGCTGGGAGCGATGTTGCGTCGCCGGGCGGCACTACTTCTTAAGTATGATGCGCGATGAAGGGGTGGGGGAGTGAGACTGTTACTGCTGTCTTCATTTATTACCCTGCTAAGTCTATTTGCCTTTTCATTCCTGTCTCTTTTTTATTCCAGCCTTTTTCCCATTCCACCCCTCCAATATTTATTTATCCACAGCGGTGTTCCTGTTTACCGTGCTTTTTTTCCTTTCCGGTCTTCTGTGATTTGTTTCTCGCTCAGTCATAGTGGTCTCAATTGATATTTGTTTTAGTAGAAAATAGCAATAAACACCCCGTCTCTCCTCCATTTTGCTTCACTTGTAGTTTAGTGAAAGTACACAACAAACGTGTTTGTGATTGTCGGCTTACCATTGTCATTGGCATACTGGTACGTGTATGATATTGTTCCGGGACAGCATGGAAGAAGCCGTGTGCTGTCACATCCGATAACGATAGGACCTTGTGTAACTTTCGTCGCCCGAGAAGGATGGCTGATGACCCTCCAATCACCGTTAAAACTCCCCATGCACAATCTTCCAATTCCCACCGGCTCTACTAATCAACGCGTACCGTTAGTCATACACTGCTCGAATTTGTATTCCTACAATAATACCAGCGCGGAGGAGCTACCGGGTAATGTACCAGGGTCGGACCTCGAGAAGATTCTCAAACCGGCGTAGGAGCCCTCGGGGAGCTGTGACGGTATGTGCGTATTATAGTTTATGTGTCGTCCAGCGGTGGTACTGTAGTTATGTCATCGTCAATGTAGGGGATAATGTTATTGTGGTAATGTAATTACGGGGAATTACGGTACGGTAGGCACGATAGCGGGATTGTTGGTTTCGTAAATTTGTATAACACCTGGCGTGTTGGCCGATAATTCATTCTCACAGTCTCTCTATATT
This sequence comes from Tuber brumale, assembly GCA_014065205.1. Lineage (NCBI taxonomy): Eukaryota > Fungi > Ascomycota > Pezizomycetes > Pezizales > Tuberaceae > Tuber > Tuber brumale. Next base: position 34,300 of record JACCEG010000524.1, read on the forward strand.
ATGCTAGTGTAGTCGTCGCTGTTCTCCGCTATGTTTATCTATCGTGCAGAGAAGCCTGAACACGAAATTGGACTGCACAGTATGATAATTACCGGTATAATAATATATACCCTCACAGCCGGTATCACCCTCCATCACTCGCACTGCAATGACTGCATTGACTGCAACAGCCGGCAACAGCCGGCAACCTACAGCGGCCGGGATTGGTACTGGTCTACCGGTACTCATTTCCCACTGTTGGACACGGAAGTCGCCGTGGCGTAGATTTAGAGTACGACCGGAACAAAAGGCGTGGGCTTGCCTGTGGGACGCGTGCAGTGAGTATGATGAGTATCGATCGTGTATCCAAGGCTGCTCCTTTTCCATGGCTCTTATCAATAACAATGTCCCTTTGGGCACCTTACGAGAGGAGGGGCTCTCCATATCACAGGTCAAGACCGATTCAGCGACGTTACCGTGCTCAAAAACAACAACAACAACAACCGAGTTTTCGGGAGCCAGGAGCTCTTCCTTACGATACTTTCTTCCTTTCCCATCACACCTGTACCGTGTGGTAGGGACATACTTACTTACTACTCGTATTATAAAAAGAAAGAAAAAGCTTGAGAACTGGTATTTTAGGCAAAAATGTTTCTTAGGACGTCGAAGAGGCTTTTTGCATCTACGGCGGGGGTGGGGGCGGGGCGGGGACCTTCTAGGAATGATTTCACGCATTGTGTAAGCAGAGGAAGAAAGAGATAATGATAAAAAGGTTCCTGGGGCTTGGCTAATTTTTGGGTTTGGGGATGGGGAAATATATAGGTGATAGGAGCGGGGGTTGTGGGCTTAGCTGTCGCCAGACAATTATCCAAAAGGCCAGGAACAAGTACGTTGTTACTTGAGCGGCACAAAGCAATTGGTACAGAGACTTCTTCTAGGAATTCCGAGGTCTTTCCTCCCTCCCTCCCTCTCCCCCCTACTAATCGATCTCCAGGTGATCCACGCGGGCCTCTACTACCCACCCAACAGCCACAAAACCAGGCTCTGCAAGACCGGCAGCGCCCTTCTCTACACCCTCTGCGAAAAGCACCACATCCCCCACCGGCGGACCGGCAAATGGATACTAGCGCAAGACCCCAGCCAACTCGAATCCCTCGAGCACTTGCACGCTCACGCCCGCGCTCTCTCCATCCCTATGACATGGCTCACGTCCGAACAAGCGCGCTCGCGGGAACCCGCTGTCCGGGCGGAAGCCGGAGTTCTCGAGTCACCACTGACCGGCATCGTGGACTCGCACGCGCTGATGACGTTCCTGCACGGCGATTTCGAGAGTGCCGGCGGTGACTTTGCCAAGGGTGCGCGGGTAGTCGACGTCCAGGCGATTGGATCCGGCGGGGATATGGGGTATAGAGTTGCCGTGGATTATTGTGGGCAGGGCGGCGGCGCTGGTGGTGGGGAGTTTAGTATTTCTACGGACGTATTGGTTAACGCAGCGGGCCTGTCCGCCATTGACATCTCAAATATGCTTTTGCGGAGCCACCCGGAGAGGCTACTGCGGGCTTACTTTTGCAAGGGGACGTACTTCTCCTACTCCGCCCCCACGCCCAAGGTTGGGACTTTGCTATACCCCACGCCAATCAAGGGCCTCGCTGGACTTGGCACCCACCTGACTATTGATATGGCCGGGCGTGTCAGGTTCGGGCCCGATGTGGAGTGGGTGTCGGAGCCGAGCGACCTGAAACCCAATGGGACTAGGGTGGCCGCGGCGATTGCCGCTATAAAGACTTATTTGCCCGGGCTGCGTGAGGCCGCGCTCGCGCCGGATTATTGTGGGATGAGGCCCAAGTTGGTGCCTGAAGGACAGGGTGGGGTTGGGCAAGTGGACTTTATTATTCGGGAGGAGGAGGGGTATGGTGGATTTGTGAATTTACTAGGGATTGAGAGTCCTGGTGGGTCTCTCACATCTATTCATTTATACTTCTCCGGAGAAGAGCGGATGCTGATTGTTGAATAGGACTTACTTCTTCGTTAGCGATTGCAGAGATGGTTGATGGGATTTTGTACAGGTGAATATTTAGATCAAATTTCGGTATTGTGACGTGCGATAAATGATATCCGGCGAGTTCCAGAGCACGCGCGTTATCCGTTCCCTCTTTGTGTCTATGATATCCCATAATTTATATACAATTATTATCCCCCCATTACTCCAAAACGGCAAGCATCTCCTCCTCACTCGTAAACTTCTCTCTCTCCTTCCCAAACCTCTTCCCACGCTCCTTCTCCGCCTCATCAATCCTCATCCATTGTGCCCAACTTATGGACCTCATCCCCCGACTCGCAACTTCATGCCTAACAGCCTCCCAGCCAAGCTTCTTCTCTTCCCCACTGAACCTCATAAACTCCACTTCCCCACCCGTCCAGTCACTGACGATCCTATCACCAGTGTCAAAGGCGTCGTACATGGTGCTAGCAATGACACCCGTGGGCCCGCGTTTGACCCATCCGCTAGCGTAAACTCCGGGTACGGGGATGGCCGGATCTCCAGTTTTTGGGTCAAGAGGTTTAACGACGCGGCCATCCTCGTTGGGAACTAATCCGCGCTTCTCGTTGAAGGGGATGCCGAGGTCCTCGGACCCGGGGATTCGTTCGCTCAGATAGCCAATGCTCCTGAATGCTAGATCTGTGGGGAGCATTTCCCTCTCGCCGGTTCCGATAGCGTTAGAATTGGGTGAGAACATTGGTTCCTCTAGTCTATTCTTTTCGAACTCTATAGCTCCAATGCGAGCTGGGCCGCTCGCTGATGGGATAAACGCCTTTGGCGAGCGTAGGAAGCATAGCTCCCACGATTTCTCCGCGTCAGTCAGCTGTGTCTTCGGGCCTTTCTGTAGAACCTGCATGATACGCTTCTGCGCTCTCGGGAAAGAACTCGGATCCTCGGGGAGTAGCGGGGCATGCACGGGGTGAAACCCGACTCTCTGCAGAGATAACATCTCCCTCAGCTCCTTCACGGTAAACGCCGCCTGCAATAACCCCCTCCTGCCCACAACTCTCACCCGCTTAACCCTGCTCCTTCTCAGCTCCTCAATAGCATACTCGGTGATATCCGTCGTTCCCAGATCGTCCGGCCGGGAGAGCAACATCCTCGCCACGTCCAGTGCAACATTGCCCTGCCCGATCACCGTCGCTTCCTCCGCTAGGTGCAGGTCCAGTTTCAGGTGTCGGTACTCTGGGAGGCCGTTGTACCAGCCGACGAACGCCCGGGCGGATTGTACGCCCGCTAATGTGTCCTCGCCGGGGATCGCGAGTTTGCGGTCTTTGGAGGCGCCGTAGGAGAGGAGGAGGGCGTCGTAGTGCGGGCCCAGAACGGCTAGCGGGAGGCTGCGGTACGGCGGGTGTGGCCAGGATGTGCCGATCGGGGTGTTGCCGATGTACGTGAAGCGCGGGTCTTGGGCTACTTGGTTGAATTTGTCTTGACAGTTCTGGGGCGTTTTTGTTTTGCATGTGTGAGTGATTGGTTGGGGGTGGTGGGTGGAGGTTAGGGAGGGGAAGAGGGAACCTTGACTTCAGGATGATCCGGTGCAACGCCGAACCTGACAAGCCCGTACGGCACTGGCAATGACTCGTACATGTCTACCTTCGCATTGGCAAGCTTGCTCAGGACCCGATACGCTGTGTAAAATCCGGCCGGCCCAGCTCCTATCACTGCCATACGGAGTGGCTGGTCTGGTCGTCCGGCTATCGTGTTCAAACATCGGCTCCTAGGTGGCTTAAACGAACCCTGCCGTAGTGTTGAGAATAGTAGCTGTTTGGAGAATGCAGTTGTGGCGGACATGGTTGACGATTTTCTTGTGCGTGCCACACTGCCGTACTTTACCCAGTAGTCAAGCAGCCTATGGTGGGGCTGTCCCAATTCTTAAAACCACAATTTGAGCCGCGATTTTAGAGTGAGATTTTGTGGTTTAAGCTTTTTGCTTCTCCGTCATTTTTGCACTTTTGGCCGGCGCAACGCCAGGGTCCTCACACACCGCATACATACACAAGTTTTATATCCACCAGCTGTATGATACGAGTTACAGTACGGCATGCACCCCCGCAGCATCTATCGAGAGTTTGTCGACTTTGGACAGTTATCGAGGGATTATCCTTCCTTAACAAGACAGTATGCTTAGTTTCATGATCCCAGTAATGCAATGCGATGTAATTCTCAACTCTAACTTCAGGCACGGGGTGAATAGTCTCGATGCAAGCTCGAATATCAACTTTAAAGACCCGAACGCCGTTCAGTGTGTACCAGCTCTCTCATAGCTTCCGGTACTGTGCAAGGGCTAATACTTCCAAGGGAGCTTACGAAAGGTCTTCTTCATCGGGACTTTGGATTGAACCTTGCGCTCCCGAGCGACCGGCTGTGCCCTACTGTGCCGAATAGGTCTGGAATTTTCACTGCTCCGATTAGCACGGCCCACGCGGGCCCTGTGCTGAATGTTTGAATGGAGCTTTAGGTTGAATTATGTCCTTTGGATTCAAGACTTACTTGATTCTACTGGTAATCTCGAGAACGATGAGTTTGACCCCACACGCGAGGTTGTGGGGTTGGATGTGTATGTTATTCTCGCTTCTCGTGGTCCTGCGAGCGCGCTGAGTTGTGTGTAATAGGGGCACTGGTGCGAGCTGTGTATACCCGCTCCTTGGGTGTGTATTACGAAGTGGTTGGAAGTTTGTTGCTACAGGTTTGCGCGCCTGATTGTTCTTGGGGGGTTAGCGAGTGTGGGAGTGTGTGTATTTCTGGCTGATGGGTTAGACATCGACGGAAAGTCACTCGAGTATGCTAGGGAGAACGTCAGGAGGAATAAGGAGAAGGTCGGAGACTTAGATGAGAGGATCACGGTTTTGGATAGTTCTCCTAATGATATCTTCCCAGTCGGGAAATTGGGGATTGAGATGCATTATTGCCTTGCTCATGAACCAGTGTGTGATACGCTAATAATGGATAACTCAGGCTTGATTTCACAATGTGTAACCCTCCATTTTACGCCTCCATAGACGACATGCTCGACTCCGCTAGGCAAAAGGACTTACCACCTTCATCGGTATCTTCCCAATCACCTGCATTTCCCGCTGACCCTCCGTAGCTAACGTCCCTAGGCCTGCACTGGCACCACCACCGAAATGGTTTGCCCCGGCGGGGAAACCTCCTTCGTAGCCTTAATGCTCAACCAATCCCTCCAGTTCCGCTCAAATCCCGGCTTCAAAAACACCTGGTACACCAGCATGCTTGGGAAGCGTAGTTCCGTGGAATCACTCGTGCCAACAATAAAGCTGCATACACAAAACTACGCAATCACGGAATTCAAGCAGGGCTCTACGCGGCGGTGGGGAGTTGCATGGAACTTTGGTGATAGGAGGCCTTGTCTGGCTGCTGCACGCTATGACAGCTCACATTTGAGAGGGTTGATGCCATTTCCCACCGAGTTTGAATTTGATGCTGCGGGGGATGTAATCGGTGTTGGTGAAGCTATCGACAACACACTTGCCAGGGAGATTGGGCTTGGGCCCGGGGAGTGGGTTTGGGATCCATCGGTGAGCGTAGGGTGGGGAGGTGTGAAGGGAAATGTATGGTCAAGAGCTGCCCGAAGGGCGAAAGCTAGGGGATTGGGGATGGAGGGGGTTAGTAAAGGCATTGCATTGGGCTTTCGGGTTGGAGTAAAGGAGAGGGAAGACCAAAGTGTAAAGGTAAGAATCAGGTGGAAAAGGGGGACTGATTCTGTCCTCTTTGAGAGCTTTTGTGGAATGATCAAGCGGAAAATTATGGGGGGTTAGGGGCGGACCGGTGGTCTTGTAAGCTGGTCTTTTCTGCCTCCAAGCATCAACAAACTCCTACCTTAGCCATCCGTTGTGTGCCGCGTCTACCATGAGATAGGTTCCTGGGCACCGTGAAGAGCGTTTCTAATTTGTATGATATTTCGCTCAGCTCCACATTTGCGTAGCCTAAATCATGATACTGTAAGTTAATTGATAGACTACATTTGGGACATAAGACAAGTCACCGAGGTCCCATCCAGGCCAAATTCCGAGTGCTATCCGATGACTCTTGGCAACACAAGCTCATCACGAAGCTCAAGTTACCATCCTTCCTCCGAGAGTTTCAACAAACCAACCAACCTCCAATCACCAACATCCCTACCATCATCCACAATCACAACCGCAACCAAAATGCCAACCGCTGAGACCATCACCCCAACGGACCCGCACCCCCAATACCTCCATCACCTGCTACAAATCGTGCACACAAATCTCCAACACCAAGCCGACTGGCACTCCCTCTCGATCCACACATCACCAAGCCTCCCGCGACCACTGATCTCGGGAATTCCGCCGGAGGGCACGAAGAAGGAATGGGTACTACCGGTTAACTTGCGTGAGAAGTGGTCTCTGCGGAAGTGGGCGGAGGTTTTCGATGCACTGCCTGAGATGGATGGGGATGGGGATGGGGGGAAAAAGAAGGAGAAGGAGAAGGAGAAGGAGAAGGAGAAGGAGAAGGAGGGAAAAAAGTTAATGATGGGGGTTGTCAGCGATGATAGTACTGTTGTTTATTATGTTGTTGGGGAGGGGATTGTCAAGCCTAAGCAGAATTAGGGGGAGGATTGGACGGAAGGGCACGATGCATGAGGTCTTGAAAGGGTAGTTCGATCGGAACTGCTCGGATGTTCGTCCCTTTTGTTGGGGGGAGGATATTCAGTTTTTCGTGGCTTCAGCAGCAACCACCGGTACGATACCGTCAGTTGTATTGATATGGCCTCGCTCGATCAATATCAAGGAAAAGAGAAGGCATCACTTACAATATGGTACGACAGCCTTTTTTTTTAAAAAAAGGAAAGAAATCCTCCTCTATCCGTAACCATCCGGTGAGGTATGGTACACTGGGGTAGACCGGGAAAAAAGCCCAGCATATGCCGCCGGCACCGCACCCCGCAATATACCACTAATAATAACTCGCCTCCCAAATAACCCACCACCCAACCTCCGAGGCCATCACCACCGCACTTTATCGCATGGGCCTCACCGCCATGATTTCTTCGTGAAACATCATCCAGTGCAAAAACACCGATATTGAGTTCACCCCACTCGAGATCAGCCGCTCACTGCCTGTCTGATACGGCATGATTCAGCGACCCGAGCCCGTATACGATTCATTGCAGGGGTATTTCATAGCGAGTGATGTCCTATGAAGACCAAAGGTGGGACGGGAGTGATGGATAGATAAGTCAGACAGCTTAGATATATATACATAGCATAGCAGAATTAAGAGGGGGAACACTCAACAAATTATAGAAATATTGTTTTCAATTCACATAATTCAACCCCAATAGTATTCTCACAACTAGCCCGCCTACCACACAAAGTAATACCAATATTGCAAAAAGCTACTTAAGCGACCCACTACCATGAGAGGGGAAAAAAAATAAAAATTTAATTGATCCAGCCAGCCAGAACTCATCACACATACCATACGTTTTGGTAAGGCAGATGTTAGTAAAAGGAAAAACCGATAGGATATGCCCTCCCTTTCCATCCGTCCATCGGGTCCATCGTAGCTTTAGTTAAAAATATGGAAAGTAAAAAATACATCTAAAGAACCGAGCCGAACCAAACCAAACGAGGAAAAAAAAAAAAAAAAAAAAAATAGGAAAAAAACTAGTTTCCCCCGGCCTGTGATAATGGTACGGTACCGCATAACAGGGGGGAATAAATATACATGTGAGGGGGAGGCAAGAGGGGGACTAATGTAAGTAAGGGAAGCAACTAGCTAGCTGGGAACGAAAATGGGAATGAGAAAGCAATGATCCAGTGTTCTGTGACAAATAGTAAGGTAAGTCAAGTAAACATGAGGAGGAAACTAGAATAAAGGAGGCGCCAAAAGATCCGCGAAAGTAAATAAATAAAAGAACACCGGATCACCGCTAGCACGTCTACTATATCACCTAATGGTAAAGTTTGTTTGTGGAAAAAAGAAAAAGAAAAAAGTGTGGAAGGAAAGAAAATGAGGAAAAAAAAAAAAAAAGGCAAGCACTGTATATGACATTAACTGCTCCTTCCTTGCTTCCTCCAAAAGGGAAGGTTGAGGAAGCTAAACTCTGTCGGCCCCATCATCAGCACTACCCTCTGCCCCCTGGGTCTCCTCCTCCTCCTCCTCCTTCTTCGCCCCGGTCTCCACGACTCTAAACGCCCCACTAGCCTCCTCCTTACCCTTGGCAGCGCGCGAGTACGCTTCGGGACTGCGATCCATTAAAGTCTCTAGCTCTGCATCGGTGAGCAACTGCGTGCCCTGCTCGACGACATTGACCTTCTCAAAGTCCTCCTTGAGAATCTGAGCGAGCTCTTCCTCCTCCAAGGATGAGGGGGCGGAGACGCTCCTGAACTTGCCCTTCTGGATGACCAGCTTTTCCAGGCGGCGCTTGCCGTCTGCTTTCTCCAGGATGGTCTGCTCCACAGTTGCGGCGGTGGCAAAGCGGTAGATTATCACGGGCTTCTTTTGCCCGATGCGGTGCGCACGATCTTGGGCCTGGAGGTCCTGCTGCGGGTTCCAGTCCGAGTCGAAGAGGATGACAGTGTCAGCGGCTGTGAGCTGTTGTTTAAGTTAGTAAAAAAGTCTTTGATAGTGGGTAGGGAGGGGGGCTTACGTTGATACCTAAACCACCGGCCCTAGTGCTGAGCAAGAAGATATTCCACCCTTCGTCTTTATTGAATCTCCTAATATGCTCACGTCTGTCTTCTTGCTTGATTCCGCCATCGATTCTACAAATGGGCCAGTGTCTAAGAGTCACGGCCCATTCCTCGATAATGTCAAGCATCTTGGTGAACTGGCTGAAGATAAGAACCTTGTGACCTCTCGCGAAGAGTGCCGGAACGAGTCTCTCGAGGAGCATCATCTTTCCAGAGACGGTTACTAGACGTTCATCAGGTTCACCCTGGCCCCACGGCCAGTAAAACAAATGAGGACTATTACAGGCAAGACGTAGTTGCATAATGCGATTTTGCAGCTTCTTGGTGCCAATTTCCTGAGCTGTTGGTGAAAAAAAAAAAAAAAGAAACATGTTAGTGAATCATTGACAAAAAAAAATTGTACGATTCAAAATTTTATGTGGTGGGCCGGCAACTTACTGGCTTGGAGAATCAACTTTTCCTCCTCAGTGGCGGTAGGCTCTAGTTCCTCTTCCCCAGATGGCGCTTCTTCTAGCATATTGAAATACTCATCATCCGATAGCTCCTTATATGAAACACTCTTTTTCTTCCGCTTTGGATCAGGGCTCTTGGCCCTCTTATTGGGTGATTCTTGGCCGACGGTTAAGAGCTTACGCTTTTTGCTACTATTCCTGCTGCTGAGTAGCTGTTCTATCAACCATTCCTTGGCCTTGCGATCCAAGATCATGCCATAGAGATCCTTCTGGTTCCTGGTTAGGGGTGCATACAAAATATACTCTCGCTTGGGAGGCAAGTTAGTTTCAACGTCTGCCTTGATTCTCCGGAGCAAGAACGGCTTCAAGATTGCATGTAAACTAGCAACAATCCCAACCTTCTTCTCCTCTTCCAACCATGCGTGATGCCCTTCCTTCTCTTGCAAGTCATTAAAATTAAACCAATTTTGAAAACTAGCGAGATCGTCAAAGATATCAGGTAACAAAAAATTTAACAAAGACCACAATTCTGACAAATTGTTCTGAAGGGGAGTGCCAGTGAGAAGCAGACGATTTGCTGAATTGTACTTCTTCAACTCGCTGATCAATTTGCAGTTGAGATTCTTGATACGGTGACCTTCATCGATGATGATAAACTTCCAATTATGCTTTTTGAGATGTTTGCGGTCGATCATGACGAGCTCGTAAGACGTGCATATAACGGGAAACCTCGCATCCATCTCCGCCATCCTCGTTTTACGTATTTCCTCACGTTCAGGTGGAGTCCCATGGTATAGAACAGCTGGGATCTCAGGTGCGAATCTAAACAAACAATAAGCCATAAAGCCCAGTATGGGGGGCAACCAAACAAAACCGCAAACCTAGAAATCTCTTCAACCCAATTCGACAACGTAGACACAGGTGCGACGACTAGGAAAGGGCCCAATGTGCCTTTTTCTCTTAAAAACGCTAGAAAACTGATCGTTTGAAGAGTTTTACCAAGCCCCATCTCGTCTGCCAGAATTCCGTTGAGTCCATTCTCGTATAGCGAAACCAACCACTCTAGTCCTTGAAGCTGATATTCTTTCATAATGCCACCAGTAATCAACTTGGGCTGCCTAGCTGACTTTAGGTCTTTTTGTTGACCCAATTTCATCTCCCCAGCTTCCCCGACTGCAGATGCCAATGCCTGCGCAGTATTCCCCGCGCCTTTTAATTCGTCTTTGGTGAAGTAATCGGAAATATTGGCAATTTCTTTCTTGGCAGTGCGTCCAGGCCTTCTCTTGATCTTTGTGGTGAGCGACTCCTGTTCGGTAGAGGATGCACCAGCAGTACGAGAGCTCTTTCGGACGTTCTCGACCTTAATGCTCCCCTCTGCTTTTGCCGCCTCTTCCTCCATTTCGGCCTTTTGCTTCTTATCGATAGCTTCAGCTCGTTTCCTCATCGCTTGCTGTTGCTGCATCATTTTCTCACCAATAATGGAGGTGTAAATCCCACTCTGCTTGATCAAAAAGTCGAGACGGATCTTCATCTTATCCACAGGAACATTGGAAAAGTCACCCTCTAATGCAGGACAGTATTGAGTCAGTTGCTAAAGTTCTCCAATAATATGTATATATATATACAAATAGAATTGCTCAAAACTGACAGATAAAATAAATAACTTACCGGTATCTTCAACCTTTATTGGCTCTGTAGGAGAGTAGTCTGTTTCACCAGGAGGCGAAACAGACGTCGCCTGGGTATCAGCGGGGGAGTTTGCATTGGAAGGAGACCCGCTTGACATTTCTTTAGCTGTAAAAAGCAATAAGGGAAGAAGAACAAAATAACTAGACGAGAATGATCGATAGTGGGAGAGGGGAAGAGAAGTAGAGAAGTAGAGAAGTAGAGAAGTCCTAAAGAGCGGATGTGTGATCTCTCAGGGAAAGTATGTGGTGTGGGTGTTGGACTGAGTTCTGGACGCGACAAGGAGTGTGAAGGGGTGTGAAGTCAGGAGGTGGCGGCAAGAACGACGGAAAGACGCGTTTAGTTAGGGTTTTTTTTGTTTTTTTCCTCTGCGTTTCGCGTTGCAACCTGCAAAGTGGTTCACAAACAGCCCTCAAACACAGCACTTTTGGTCACTTGGGAGGTTGTTCAGAGGAGGCCCGGGCCCTTGCACCGATTAAGTTAGGTTGCAAAAAAATATATAGAAAAAGAGACACCTTACATTGCACGGATAAATTTCTTGTGGTAATCATGTCAATTACAGTACTGTTGGTACTGTAGTTTCTGTTGTTTCTATGTTCCGGTAAGCTATTCGCTGTCAGCCGTGATGGGTAGCGGTGAATGATCGCGGGCCCCTGTTTGATTGATAGCGATATCTTAAGAAAAGCTTGTTTGTGGGCAGCATTATCTTTTCGGGGGCTCCTAGGGATGATACCATGTTAGCATAATTATTGGAGTGGTAAGTACTGGTAAAGGAAACTCCGACTAAGGAAATGGGTTTAAGTTTTGGATGGGAAACGAAATTGAATTCTTCACAGCTTCGGTGATACTTGTATGATAATTTGACCTGACTAGCGGCAGCTATGGTGATAGATTATGCCTCTCTGCCGGCAGCATCATATTTTGGGATCGTCTATGTACTGCTAATGTGATAGTATACAGTGTGCTTAAAATTTGGGGCTGGTTGGTAATATGTAGTTATTTCTTCTCTGCATTCAGTTTTTCTGTGAGCTCCGGTATCTGTCACGTGGATTTTAGCCAACGATCGGAAGTGCAATTTAGATCTGACTCACAGCCTGGAATAGATCTGCCACCAGCCCAACATCGGCAACCTGAAATATTGGCGCATCCGGATCTATACTATATTAGTATTGGTATATATCACTGATGGTTATCATACGGTCTGTGTATACCCTTGTTAATAGCGGCGATAACCTTGGAATCCTTCATTCCCGCCAGATGTTGGATGGCTCCAGAAATCCCAGCCGCCAGATAAAGCTGAGGAGCAACGACCTTTCCTGTCTGACCAACCTGTAAACTGTTATCCGCGAATCCGCTATCCACGGCAGCCCTTGAGGCACCAATGGCAGCACCAAGGGCATCTGCGAGTGGGAGCATTAATTCATCAAAGTTCTTCTTATCCTTAAGCCCTCGTCCACCCGAAACAACCTTTGGAGCAGTCCCCAAATCTGGTCTCTCTGATCTAGTGAGGTTCTCAGACACCCAAACCGTTGTGCATTCTGCATTAGGATCTACAGGCACCTCCTGGATAGTCGCTGTATTTGATGTCTCCTCCGCTGGAGGGAACGCAGTTCCTCGGATAGTGACAACCTTGATTGTATCGGTAGACCTGACTGTTGCTATGGCATTGCCAGCATAAATGGGTCGGACAAAGGTATTTTCGTCCTTGATCTCAATACAGTCGGAAATCTGTTGAACGTCCAGCAGGGCAGATGCTCGTGGCAAAATGTTTTTACCAAATGCCGAGTGGGCACCGACAACGTGTGTAAAGTTCCCCCTCTTAATATTCTCGACAAGTAGAGGTGCAAAGTTCTCGGGCAATCCCTTGAAATAGTTGTGAGTGTGAGTGTTGACCTAGGAGAGAGGATGGGTGGTGTCGGAGCTCAAAGGCGGGGGGACTACCTTGTCGTAGGCACTGTTTGAAGTGTAAATTACCTTCCCAACACCATTGAGTTTCGCAGCTTGTTCCGATACTTCCTTCGAACCTGAACCTGCAAGAAAAACAGTGATAGGCCCACCAAATTTTGAAGCGGCAGTGACGACCGGGAATGATTGAGCAGAAACCTTTCCGTCTTTGTGTTCGAGAACTGCAAGAGTGCTGAGGAGTCGTGGGCTCGGCATGAATAGACGAGAATGGACGGTAGAACGAGCAGACTGACGAAATAGTCGGAGCAGGAGAGCTCTTTTCTGGGCGACATAAATAGACATGGCTGAAAGTTTGTCCGGCGACGGAGAGAATGTTGGAGAGGAAAGAGGCGGCTTTACTTTGGAAGTTCCCACTTGGAAGGAAATGTTCGGGCCTTGCATTAACTCGTGCTCATGCTGAGTTGTATTATGAGATTATCAGAATGTGAACTTGTGATCACGATTACTAATGGTGCGTCTGGTCACTCGAGGTCAGGATTTTTATCAGCCACATTGTTTCGTTCCCTGCAACAGCCGCCATCGCGCCCTTCCTCGACGCGACAACTTCTCTCCATCACAGATCCAAGAACCCACTCTTATCTGCGCAACTCGGCACCCGCTTGTTCCGTTCAGCGTTACTATTCCAACCCACCCAAGATACCTGTCTATTCCTATTTTATCCTGGGGAAATAAATCAAATATTTCCCCCGCTCCCCCCCCCTTCTCCCTGACCGGGAACGAGTGAACATTCGACTTATTTAGGGTCGCAGCGACCGTACCTCCCGGCTTCATCTTATAGTTAAAGTAAAAAAGAATTATGGACTCAGACAATATCGATTTCGGCGAATCGCCTTTATCAGGAACCAATGCTGGCACCCCGATAACTAACAATCCGTTGGGTCAGCCTCATCTTGTCGCCGATGCGGGAACTCCTTTGGGGTTAACACCAGGACAACCCATGGAGGATGACGAGCAGAGCACTGGACACAACCCTATTCACTCCCTTCAACTTCCCGTGAATGCAACTGATGGACAGCGAAAAGCTTCTCCGGGAATTTCAACCGCTGGGTCGCCGGCAAACGCCAATGCGCAGCAGTTAAATATCGCGCCTGAGGATGGCGATTCCATCATGCAAGGTGCTGGCGATTCCCCTCAAAAAATTGATGCTCCAGGATCCCCTGGGAAGAATGGCGACAGTGTGCAGGTTGAAGGAGGGCAAGCATCGGGAGCGCTAGCCTCACCTGGAACGGAAAAGAAACGGCTTGAGGAGACTGCAAGGGGGTATCTCGTCGAGCAGACCCACGCTGTGGTTATGCCTTCTTATTCAACATGGTTTGACATGAATGTTGTTAAGGACATTGAGCGCAAGTCTTTACCCGAGTTCTTCAATAATAGAAATAGATCCAAGACGCCATTGGTATACAAGGACTATCGCGATTTCATGGTCAACACTTATCGTCTAAACCCCTCCGAATATCTCACTGTGACAGCCTGTAGGAGAAATCTCGCAGGCGATGTTTGCTCGATAATGCGCGTTCATGCCTTTTTGGAACAATGGGGTTTGATAAATTATCAGGTTTGATTACATTTTTTAGTCTGATTTTACAATTTTTGCGGTTAATAAATATTTTATTAGATTGACCCTGAGACACGCCCTTCGAATATTGGACCACCTTTCACAGGTCACTTCCGGATTACTGCGGACACTCCTCGTGGTCTCCAGCCTTTCCAGCCCGCTCCTGGAGTTGTCACTACAGCTGGAAAACCCCATGCTGTAACTGAGCGCGCAGCAAGCGCTGGTCCTTCTAAAGTTGAATTGAACCTGGAAATCCGCAAAAACATCTACGATGCTTCTGGCAATAAGATTAGCGGCTCATCTCAGGCCAATGGACACTCGATGGACTTGGAGGATGGTGCGGACAAGAAGACCCATAATTGTTTTTCTTGTGGTATCGATTGCACCCGCATTCGTTACCATTCTGCTAGGAGTTCTCGCAACCAGAAGCAAATCGAGTTGTGCCCCAACTGCTTCCTAGAGGCCCGCTTTCCATCTTCATCTACTAACACTGATTATGTGCGCATGGAAGATCCCTCTTACTCAACAGTCGAAAGGGACGCACCGTGGACCGACCAGGAAACATTCCAGCTTCTCGAGGGGCTTGAGCTTTACAATGAAGACTGGAACCAAGTTGCAGAACATGTCGGCACCCGAACGAGAGAGCAGTGTGTAATTCGCTTTCTCCAGCTTCCAATTGAGGACAACTACCTCGAAGAAAAACCCGAGCAACTAGGCCCTCTCCAATACAACCGCACACCCTTCACCCAGGCCGACAACCCAGTAATGAGCGTGGTAGCCTTCCTAGCCAGCATCGTTGACCCCAAGGTTGCCGCAGCCGCAGCCAAAAGTTCCATCGAGGAAATGACCAAGAACCTTAATCAGACGATTGAGTCCGGTTCCAAAAAGTCCGGCCAGAAAGCCAAAGGAAACGGCCCTGAAAACTCTGCAACACCAAAACCCACCTCCCCAGATGCTGCAACAAACACCACCGCAACCCCACCAGTAAAATCTGAAGGCCAGATAGAGGAGAGCATGGATGTTGACGAACCCGAGACCTCCTCCACCGCCGGCGGCGACCCCCTCTCACCTTCCGACGACGCTTCCACCTCCGAAAACCCCCTCGCAAAGGCCGGCACAATCGCTCTTGCTGCGTCCGCCGCACGCTCACATGCACTTGCCTCTAACGAGGAGCGCGAAATGACCAAACTCGTCAATGCAGTTGTGAACTGCAGTCTCCGTAAGCTAGAGCTCAAACTCACACAGTTCAACGAACTCGAGCAAGTCTTGCAAGCGGAGCGCCGGGAGATTGAGAAAGGGAGACAGCAACTTTTCCTGGATAGGCTGTCTATGAAGAAACAGTGTTTGCAGGTGCAGGAGCAGTTACAGCGCGCTATGGCTGTCGGCGGACAGGAGGGCTTCCAGATCGCGGTGCAGGCAGGACAAGTTGGCGGGCAGGGTCCCAGGTTGGCTTTCGAACAGCTTGGGGCGTCGATGACGGCAGCGGTGGGGAGTGCTACTTCTACCCCTGCACCCGCGGGCTCTTCATCCTCTGCTGCGGCTGGCTCTACCACGATCCCGCAGATGGGTATTAAGCCAGTATCGCTCGAGAACCCGGGCGGGTATGTGGCGTTTGAAGCTTAGATTGATTGATTGATGGATAAATGGAATAGACAGACGGGCTATCCCTACTGCTATTCCATGATCACTCTTCTTTCTCCGCTTTTCCGTTTTCTCTTTTCCTTTTCCTCTCCTCAAAAGGGTTTCATTGGCGCGTGAATAGTGTTTTTTCTCCCCTTTCTCTTATCCCCCTCCTTCTCTTCCTTTTCTTCTCCCCTTCTCCCGGTGGTGTGCTGTGGCACTTTTACTCCTCCACTTTCCTCCTCCTTTCTCTTTTTTTTCATCAGGTTCAATTCACACCCCGACGAAACACGGGTGGTGTAATTTAATTTGTTGAATGAAGTTTTTCTATTTCCTTCTATATCAACGGGGAATGAGCGGACGAATTGTCTAGGTGACGGGTATGGGTTGAGAATTTCGTTTCCTTTTCTGTTTACATGTTTCTAAAACTGCAGTGGTGTTGGGTACAGTACTGTATGAGTACTATGCTTGGGGTAGCCGAGGCGGATTAAATAAATGGATAAAGTATTTCCTGTATAGTACCTAAGTGTGTCTTGGTGAATTGGATCATATGCAGTGGGCCGAAGGAGAGTGAGCGAAGTTGGTCACTGTATCGGGGAGTGGTGGCTTTGTGTTCTGTACTGTATTCGAACATGTACTGTACGACCACAGTATCATATCTCTTGGGAATGTCCCTCATGTATCATTGCGGATCTATGGTAGTGCTAGGTTACAGCATGGTGTTAGAAATGAAAATGTATCATATCCCACAAGTATGAAGCCTCCATGTATTCTGGTTTAATGGGAGCAGAAATCTGCTATACCACTCTTATTCCCAGAAGGAGCGATTCTAGAAAACACACAGGAAGCTATCGGGTAAGTTCGGTTTTGGTATGGTATAATTTCGTGGATCAGGAGTGGATGATGTAGTTAGTACAACAGTAGCAACAAAGGTATCCCGCAAGGAAAATAAAAAGATCCGCCAACGCCCCTGCTACAGTTTCGTACAGACATTCTCCGAGCACAGAAAGTATATGGAAAAAAAAAGGCCCAAATTAGAATTTCTATGCTCCCGCCTATTGCTTGTTTTTTTTTATTGAAAAAGACCACCCATAAATCGGACCATCAGGTCTTTCAGAAACCACTGGCACCGGGTGCCTAAGAGATACGAAGTTAGAGCTAGAACGGGGGCGAAATAGCTTATTTTCCGTCCTTACCTTCTCGTCCTTTTTCAAGCTCAAGAGCATTTCCCTAAATCTGGTCTTGTCGCTTTTGCCACCTCTTGCACCCTTTTCGGTCAGGTCAACAAGTTTTGCAATTCTCTCCCAAGAGGTGCCTCCGGAAGTAGTATTCTCGCGAGAGTCCAAGAACTCTTGTGCCTCGGCACTATTGTACTTTCGTTAACTTTCGTAGAGAGAGTTGAGATGGTATAATTACCGAGTCACCTCAATGGCCTTGTCACGCTTGGAGTTGTAGTTCTCGTAGAAGTCGTCGACGGCACGCTGAGCTTTCTCGATAGTCTCACGCTTGCGAGTTTCCGAGAGCTCATCACGGCGCTGAATCTCTAGAGTTTGGCGTTCGCGCCATTGCCTGTGAGCTCCAAGTTAGCCGAAAGGCCCGTAATATAAACTCGTAGAAGTTTAGGGTAGCTGACTTGATTACTTCGGGTTCCTCTTCCTCAGGCTGCATTGAGATCCCAGAATAAGTATTCTGATTCGGGAGGTAAGGCTCCGAAGTTCCAGTGATAACACCTCCGGGACCGATGCTCTGCTCAGGAAACTCTAGGATTAGAAGATACACTTTCTTCTAGAAGGTTCGGACAAATAAAGAAAATAGAAGGCTTGTAGCATAGCTCCACCCACCGGATTATCGAGAGCTGGGAAGTAAGTGCCCTCATAAGAATCCTGCTGGAATTTCTCCTGAGCATCGCTACCCCCACCAAGGAGATCAGAATCGGCTGGATTAGCAAAAAAGGCTGCGTCTTCTCCTAAAGCAAGTCTCTCGCGCTCAGAGAAATCCATTCCGCTCGTTCCACCATGTCCAAGATCTAAAGGGGTTTCGCCGCCAGTGGTAGCGGAAGTCTGCCCCTCATCAAATTCCTCAATCGATGGAAACCTAGAAGCCATGATTATCGACGGCGAAGGAGGTGTTTGTGTATGATGGAGGTGGAGTAGAGAGAATGAAAGATGGGATGGTGCTGTTGAGTTGTTGGGGTGGACTAGAGCTTTAAATTAGCAAGTTTATGATAATATGTATTACCCAGAGGAAGCCACAGTTGCTGGGTCAGGTATACTTGAGGTTACCCGGCTGTTTATGGAGGGGCTTTGTGCCAAGATGTTGCAGCCAACCAAGTCAAACTCCATCTAGGTATTCATTCGAAATACACCACCTCCCTCCAATCCCTTCGATATGCTGGCCCTCCAAAGAAGCGGCAAGACTATCCTCTGCTCCTCGAGAGTAGTTCTGGGTAGATGCTATAATGCTACTTTAACCGATACTCAGAAGGGCAAAGCACCTCCTCCAAATGCACCAGACGGCCCGATAAATCACTCTACACCGCCGCCCGAAGAGTGTAGGTCCCACCGAAAATAGCTCTGTTAGTGCATTTGAATTATTAGATACTGATTGGGATTTTGCTAGCTTTTGGCAAGGGGTTTTATCTCTCGATTGCGGCAGTTGTTGGTACCATCGCTCTGTACAAACTTGAACAGAGTATCTCCGGTAGCGACCGATCTCCTTTGACCCGAGCTATCGAATACTATTCGGATGTTCAAGACCTTTGGGAGAAAAGAAACACCCGACGTACTGTGCTTATAGAGAGAGCTGCGGCTGATCGAACCTTGTTCTTGAACTCTGAGCCTAATAAGACAGTCCAAGTCAAATTTCCGGAGTATACCCCCCTCTCTTTTAATCTCGTGACACACTGTTCGCAAAGTCTAATAGAGGTGTAGGATGTTGAACAATTTCAGCCCTCGTAATAACGAGGTTGGTTGGGCGCAGTCGGTGGATCTTTCGACACTCCGAGAGCACTACGAATCGCAACGCGGGAAATAGTAGAGCTGGATCGAGAGAATTTGAACAATGTACAGAGCATTATATCAAACAGCGCAGCAAGTCCTTAAGGGACTGTGTTTTCCCGTAAAAAAAAATCCCCCCAAGCACCTAATAATACAAGACACCGTGCATTGACCCTATAATTCTTAGATTCACAGTAGTGACGGAATCTGTAGACCCATTTTCATTTTCAGTTTCGACCCAACCAATTCAATCAATTCAAGCCTTCTTCGTGCTTTTCGGTTTCGTTTTGGATTTTAGGTGCTGTCCCTCGGGGGTTGTCGCTGCCATCGAGGGGATGGAATTTGATATAAAGGTCATGAATGGCTTCTCCACAAGGAACCCCTGTGTATCAAACCAGCTGGTGAAGGGACTCTCTACTTCGGTCGTAGTAGGCCTCTGCCCCGGCGATTGGGAGACAATTTTGAGATGGTAGATCGGTGAATGCTTCTCGGTGTGTGATGATATAGTGATCTTAATACCCCGAGTTAATGTTTATCCACCGAGTACTTTTTCTTTGCTAGAATCTACTCACAGTGACGCCGTCTTTTGAACCCACATAAACCTTACCGCTTTCCATACCCCATATCCACCATGTGAGAACCGTGTTGGCGACAAAATAGGCGATCACAGCATATAAAGTCATAACCTTTGTCTTATCGAAGCCGAGAGTGTAATCATAATAGAAGGTGCTTCCGGCGATTATGACGGCAGAGAAGCCCAAGACAAGGCGGACATCCGTGAAAGTGTGGTTTTGCTTCCAGCCTTTTGATTTTAGGTACTAGAGGATAAGTCAGTCATTAAACTTACCCCTCATCGCTATGCGAGAGAAAAAGATGGAACAAACAGGGGCTATAGAATCATCGGATGTGTTCTTTAGTTCTGGAAACTATATGTTAGCACGCGACCTTTGAGGTCATATGAAGAAGGAAATAATGAATGACCTACCTGGAAGAGCATGAAGGTTAGCTTTGGGTTTTGCTGCCATTTTCGAGAGATTTCGAAGGTGCTTTGTTGGTGGAGGCAGTTATGATTACTTGGTCGGAGTTTTAGGCATGGAATTGTGCCTTAGTCTGCCGTAGAGGAGAGTTGAAGCAGAGTGTCCTTAACACACGCCAAGCTAGAATCTGGTCCCGGGGCCGGAATTATCTAATCAGATCTCCTCGGTTCCCCGAGTGAAGTGGCTAGCAGTGATGTTACTTCTTTTAGTTTTTGAACAAGGGCTGTTTACAGTTGAGCTCTTGACTTAACAAACACCCATTAACTATCTTCACACCTTCAATCCACACGAAAATGGCTTCAGAATCTCCAGGATCGTCAAAGTCATCCCGCATTTCTACTTCATCCACCACGCCAAATACGCAACGTACACAACAGCGTCGGCCACCTATAATTGTTTCCTCAGAGACGGAATCGGAACCAGAGACCATCAGAAAAGCGCAAGTTACCGGGGGCCCCGGGGTGAGCTCTCCCGCGTTGGAGCTAGAAAACGCGAACTCTGTATCACAGCCCTCTTCTCCAAAAACAGATTTGTCAGCCGCTTCACAGGACTCGGGGGAATGGGTGAGAATGGAGCAAGGTGAATTATACTCAGCCAAGGTTAGCGATTACCACTGACTAGAATTAGATTGGTGTTCGGCTTCGGAGCCGGACGACGCAGGCTCTGGATTTGAATCTGGTGATGGCTGGCGAATCCGTGGAAACTCTGGATCTACGTCCTTGGAGGAAATTGTGACTGCGGCGGTGCCAACGTTGCCCCCCCTTAGTGATGAGGATAGTGAGTCCAATCTCGGTTCACAATCTGATGGTTATGTAGATAGCAGCGGAGGAGATGAACATGGAAGGGGTGATGAGGGAGGTGAGGAAGGGCACGATGAACCTGCGGAAGAGGCAAGTCCTCGAGCTTACTCTTTGGGGTTGACAAATCATAATGGTGACCATGGGATCACAGACCCTTCTCAAGCAGGCGAGGCCGCTCCCCAGATCACCGAGGATGGTGTTTACCAGAAAAGCAAGGCAGAGTCTTTCTTGCCCAATACTCCAACCAGCGAGGCATTAGGGTCAAGCTCAGATGCCGGCGATTCCACCGAGAATACTGAGGACGAGTCTGATCAAAAATCAGCGCCTAAACGCGGCACTCCTGGAAGAAGGCGCGGGCAGCAGATCGATAGATTCAACCCGGAATACGTGAGGGAGCTGAATGATGCCATATCTTCAGCAAACTCACAGGAGCTATGCCCTAAGGGGCTTGGGGTCTTACGAGGATCGTGGGTCGTTGGTTCCTGGTGGAAGCATACGGAGAAGCACAAATTCTTCAATTTAATAGCTAGAATTGGAAGACACGACGTTGTTGCTCTCGCAAACAATATGAAGACAAAGAGCATTGTTGAATGCCGTACATATTTAAAACTTCTAAATCAGGCAGTGGTAGAGGCGAATGAGAATCTTTTATACAAAGGTGGGAAACTGCCAAGAATGACCGATATACCGGCAGCTGTAGAGATCTCAGACAAGTGTGCAGAGGCCCTAGAGGAGGAGGCGCAGCTCTTGGAAAATCGAACAGCGGCTGACGAGCAGAGAAGGGAGAAAAATAAGTGGGGAAAGTTCTGGCTGTTGGATAACAACATCTCTGAGTATATTGAAGATCTGTACGAGCGTTACGAGGATGGTAGCGATGAGGAGGGCCTTGAAAAGATTAGTGAGTTTGCGCCGGAGGCCGAATTACTTAGTCCCTTGAGTATGCTGAATTTATCTGAATAGTATGTACATTTCAATCCTTCACACATTAACACCCCACCCACCTCACCCCAAATATATCGTCTCCGAAATCAATTGACTGAGCTGATCATAGTGTGTTCATGAACGGTCCCAAAGAAAGCTGGCAAACCCTAAGTGACCAACCCCCCTCAATCCGATACACTGCCTTCATCGATATCCACACTCTGGTCGTTAGCTTTACAAGGAAACTCGTATCAGTGTCCATTTTCATGGCGCAGTCACGGCTTAGATCCACCAGCAGCAGAATACTCAAATCCAGTAAGGAATCGGACGTGAGGCCATCTGACGTAGAAGCGGCTACCAACACTCTAGGACTCACTCCTAACATGAAGGAGTACTGGGCCAAGGTTCCAAGAAGACTAGGTCTAGATGTCCTTGAGGGCAGATTCTACATTCTCAACGGCAGAAAAAACGTTCTAACTCCGTTAGATGAGGTAGAGCGTTTCATGCGCTCTGAGGAAACTTTTCGAACACGTCCAATGGCCAAGGAGAAGCTAGGAGCACCCGACCAAGAGGAGTCAGCTCAAGAAGAAGTGGGGGAGGAAGAGGGAACAACCCACGCTGATTCCGAAGCTGAAGACCAGAATGAGAGCTCCGGCAACTCCACCCGAGCACCAGTCTTCGCCAACCCCGACCCAACCTCACCGCCATCCTCAGACGGCGGGTCAAACGACGACGACGAAGCCTTACGAGACGAAGAAGGCGACGACTTTATAATTCTGAACCTGGACGTAGGCCACGAGCCAAACAAAATCCGTAAGCGCCTCGACCGCGAGTACCAAGCATACGCGGACCAAGAAGAATCCTACCTCGAATCGCGCGATCAACGGGACTCCCAAGAGGAGGAGCAGCGCCTCTGGCGACTCCTCAGGAAGCAGCCGGAGCGGCCAATTTTGGAGGGGTTGCCAAAGGTGCTCGCGATGCCGAAGGGGTGCCGCAAGCGGCCGGCCGACATTCATGATTGGGCTGATGACGTCGAGTACTACGCGCCCTGGGAGACCAACAAGAAACGCAGAATTGAGAACGTGGGAGTGACCACCAGTGAGCCGACGCCTAGGACGAAGGCTTTGAAGTTGGGCAGTGCTACTTCCGTGAGGCCGGGCGGGAGGAGGGAGGAGGGGGAGGGTAGCAGTGGGAATAATGGGCCAGGACTTAGGGTGATCAGTAGGGCCGAGAGAGTAGACTTGCGCAAGTTGGCGAGGGCCCCGAGCAGCCCGAGTTTCTCTTCTGGGTGTGCTTCTGCCCTCGAGAGCATACCTACCGAGAGTAGTGGTGAGGAGGCCGACTATGAGCCAGAGGGTGGTGCCTCTCAGGAGGAGGTTTAGGAGCAGTAGTTTGAATAATCGCTGCCTGGGGGACCCGTGGCGGTCATTTGTATTACTTTTATCATTAGGGCGGTGTTCCATCCTCCCGTACCGTGTATTACTGCAAGCATATTTCTTCTGTTGAGATTAGAGGCATAATTCTTGGTGTTTTCTGGGGCTATAATATTATGGAGGGAGGGCCTATTTGTTTTAAACGCGATGCTAATACCGAGTTCTGTGAGACAGCAGACATATCTTATTTATTTAATTGCACAACACAAGCACACTATTATTCTATTGCATTACAGGCTTCTAGTCGCACAACCCTAGTGCAAGATACTATGTGAAGTCCTCTAGTAACCCATAGGGGCGAATTCCTCTGGTCAAGGGTGATGACAGTCGCAACAAACATAATAGACATGATTAGACAATACGCATTCGAATTGCTCGCCCCTCTTCAACACCCTTGCACCATCTTGCTCTTAGGCCACGGGTAACCAGTGCCACCCCATGACTTGTAGAAATGTTAGTCTTTCCATCCTCCAAGGTCTCTTAGTGTGGCGAAAAACTCACGGTAAAACTTGAATTAGTATACGCCTTTGGGTGCTTCGCAATGTAATCTGTGGTGGGATAACCAGCTACCCAATGAGCGTTAGAAACCAGAAAATCTATGGGCTAGAGCACTCACGTGGGTCACAAGTGATAGACTCCTCGCCCTCTTGCTGGTAAACGCGAACGTAATCAATATACAGGGTTACCCCTTCTTCAAGCGTTGGTCTAGTAAAGTCAGCCTCGTGTATCCCGGGGCGCGGCTATCGCTTTCCTGTACCTCAAGTCTGCCTGGCCCGTCAAACTCCAAGAGGCGCTGAATGCTAAATCCATGGTGATAGACATTGGCTCACGGGAGACCTCCCGATGACTAATATTCCCATTTGGCCCGATGGCAGGTCCAAGTACACGGAAAGTTTCCTCGTCTCCCACAAACCAGGCAATTGCGCCATCCTCCTCACCCGGTATGTATTCAAAAGAATACTTTTGATACTATAGAATCATGGTTCAAAACTTGCTATACCAGGAGGGGGGGCTGGTTAATATCTACCTGATGTTTGTGATACCACTCATTATTCAACGCCGTAACACCTAGATTCGACGATTAGTGATACAACACACCAGATTAGACTTCGCTAACGTACCGCTGATAGCTTGTTGGAAGGGGCCTCCCTTCCATGGATTTATCTTTGTGACGTTAGGGTTATTGATGGCTAGGTGGTCGTAATCCGGTTTGTACCAGGCGTCGAATGGGGCCTATCTTCGATTTAAGTTTCAATGCACAGACGCTCACTCAGGCAGCCTTACCAATTGGTATGATTGTGTGACGGCTCCCGAATTCGGGTCTCCATCAGCAGTTGCTTCCAGAACGTCGATTTCAGGTGCGCCACGCCCAGTCCCGGGATTGGGGTGGTCCTCGCCCGCGCAAACGCAGCTAGCAAGCTTCTGGCCCGGAAGGGACGATAAACCATCAAAACTGGATTGGTTCGGAGTGATGCCCAGATCGCAATTATTGTAAGAATAAGGCCAAACGCCTTCAGTTGTTGCCGCATATCCGGGACGTGCGAGATTCCCGATTGTCCAGATCCCGGGCCAGAGCCCTGGCACACTCGGCGGGCCGGGAAGGGAGGCAGAAACCTCAAGAACGCCCCCTTTGAAACATAGTTTATTCCAACTCTGGATCATTCCAGACCGGTAATTTAGGTCATGGTTTCTGAACACGTCCAGTCGTATTCGAAGAGTGCCATCTCTGGTCGTTACAGCATCTGGGTCATACCATTCAAGATCATGGGTAACTGCATAATGGAGATCTACAGCTTGCCAGAAAGGATCATCGCCCTCATAAAATGACCTTCCGTCTATATTAAACTCGTCGCTGAAAACAAGCTTCAGATTCCCTTTCCCAAAAACTGAACCCCGTGTGAGGGCAGATTCTGGGGTGTGGGGATCAACCAGCGTGCTCCTCACATTGCGGAGGAGTAGGTGATCTGAATTTGATAAAGGTTGTTTTTTTAGGGGACGTTCCCCACCGTAACCACCCTCCAATAACCCATACCCACCATATGTCAAGACTGGCCACACAACAAACAGTATGAACAGCCCAGAGACAAAGGTCACACAGGTGAAGATAACAATAGCCATTCTTTTGTAACCAGGCCCCACCCCCTCATCTGCATCCGGGTTGTGGAGTGCGTCGTCATCCTCCTTTTCGTCAATGGTGGGGAACTCGACCGCAATTCCACCTTCACAGTATGGTGAAAATCCACATTCAGGGTCTTCACTATCGAAGATAGAACCAATATCAGATACCTCGTCAACTTGTGACCCCGCCCTGCCGCTGAGACAAGCAATGGAAGTGACGACTCGGAGGCCCCGATGTAAAGGGTACCGTGAGTATTCCCCGATTGATTGGAGAGATGTTTTGGATCTTTGCGAAAGTGGCACAGGGAACGAATTGGAACATTTAAGGTCACTCATTTTTGCCGTATTCCCCAAGACACCCGAGCTTGGCCCAGCCTCGGAGAGATTCTCAGTCACCCTAATCTTTAGTTTCCTCTTGTGGAAAAGCGGAGCTTTTGTATCTGTTTTACTTCCGTCACAGCTCCTTACACTATTTTCCTGATGGGTCTGTATGTCCAGAGGATAAGAAATGACTGGAGAGAAAGTTTGCCGGAGGTGGCCACGTGAGTCGATAGCATGTTTCTGAAGCTTGCCCTCCCGGCGCAGTCTACTTGGTGGAAGAGGCGGAGAGCCGGCTCTTCCCCCTCCCCCGGTTTCCCAGCAGCTTCCCATGCGCTCGGGATCAATTGGAGTTTGATCTGCAATGTCTGCGCCTCCTGCGAGGTCCCTCTCGTCTGAACCCTGCATGGATAACAACCAACGGAAACTGGTGGCCTCTCGTCAGTCTCCTTTCCAGTGATTTAATGGCCCAGAAGAAGAGTCAAATAGGGAGAAACAAAAGTCCGAGATAAACTGACCAGCTTTAAACCAGAAGCAGAAGGAAACAAGGAGGGTCCCCTGAAGGATGCAATGAACTTAAAGCGGTTGGAGGGGAGAGTATATATATATATTAAAGGAAAGGAAATTTGGCTGAAAAATATATTCAACGGGTTGAATTTGGGCGGTGGATGTCTGGGTATTTGAACTTCTTACCATGGGAGGAAGTGAATAGAGCCGGGCATGCAAAGTGGGATCTTAAACCAGTTCACCGGTACCCCAAACTATTACTTGTATAAAATAGCCTCCCAGTAACCACGTGCCGCTCAGTAGCTTGAATGTTAGAGTCAATTGACTCGTAGTCTCTCCCCTGATTGTGCCATAGCGATATTAGTACAAGCAGACTATAGTGCGCGCAAGTACCCAGGGGTAAGTACCAGAACATTAGAATTAGAATTTAGTATGGGCGCTCAGACGCGCACAGGCAATCTGCTATATTATAAAACTCTAATCCCTGTGTTCTGGTACTTACCCTTGGGGCAGGGCCTTGGAGGATTTTCTGGCTAACCATGTTTAGAAAAAAAATAAAAAGATATGAGTGATCGTTGATGAAGAAGCGAGGCTAGAGAAGACAGTGAGGTCCACAAAGTCCCGAAACACCAGCTTTGTCCATGGATTGAGGTAAAATTTCTTCCCCTTTCCACCACGATACCTTACAATCACAAAAGATTCTCAGCGGGGGAGTCTGGAGTTGGCCTGAGATCGTATTAGACAGGACCGGTTCAAACATCTTTGTCTTATTTTAATCATCCATGAGCATATATATGGGGTATTGCCAGCGGTTTCGATAATTTCACTTCAGCTAACCACACGGGACATTCCGAACCTGCATTGTCACCTGCAGCATTATGTCTAAGAGGTATATAAGCTAGCTCCAACCCGCCCATCCCGTGGCCCTGGTATAATGCATCTGGAAAGCATCACCCGCGCACCTCGTAGTGCGGGGCCGGGGAGTCGGCCGAAACACCGTGGTCCCAAACCGGAGTGGATAAATCACTACAACGGCCCGAACACCGTCCCGCATTCTCCGCTACACGCTATCCCCGACCAAGATGTTAGTGAAGGAGAAGGCGTGAGGACGAAGGAGGTATTTTATTTCTGGAAATGTATGCTGAAATTGGCACTGTTTCTCGAATCATCACGTCTCATCTTTCGCTCTTTTCTCTTTGATCATGCTCCAATCCCACGATTTTTAGAATTAGAGTGTCTAGTACTGTATGTTTAATCAAATACATTATCCTAGTACCGCCGGAGGGTGGGGAAGCCTCAAACTAGAGCACTCATGATATTCATTTCGCTTAGTAACACATAAGTTATTAATTATCATCTCAATGCGGTTAATAACCAGCTAATGTAGCTTATTTGAACTAACTTCACTACTAAGTACCGGTATGATAGCATTTTGGCCATTTTAACAGCAAAAAAAAAACCGGGTAGCGACATTGTGTTTCACTCACCTAACTTTATACCCCAATACCCTGCCCAAAAGTCATTATCTTTAAAAACCCCTTTCTATTTCCTGAATCTCCAGCTTATTATATATATGTGGGGAAAATAGGGAGAAAAATAAACAAAATTTAATGTTGCTACCGAGGAACGTTAGCAGTTTGAACTTAAACACTTTTCAGATCCAATGTTCCTCCGGTTTCAGGTTTCCCCGGAACCATCCTGGAGGACGATTTTAAATCCTTGAGGGGCCACTAGGCCAACCCTCCTACTGATACGAGCCGGGGTTGCCTCGCCGTTAACTCTTGCGTCTCTGCTAGGATCCCCGCACTGAATACCAATGACGCGGCCGGATTCCCGGCTCTGGAGCAAGTATAATAAAACCATCATAGCCTCTTATAGTGTTACACGGTCAAACTAGATAGCGTGCTCTACAAGTAGACTAGTAAGTTAGGAGGGGGTCAACGAACAATGCACTGAAAAGTGTCTTGGCAAATAGTTATTTTGTTTGGCCTGTTCGTTGACCCCCCCCTCCTATTTTACAAGTAAATAACGCCAATCTGGTCACTCGTTGAAAACAGCAGTTGAAAAACTAGAATCAGCCATCCCCCCAAATTAGTCACATTCTGTTGGATTTGGTGTTTATCCGCCCCGCAAACTCGCCTTGTTTCACAATTGGTTCTTCCACTACAGTCGCACCCCGTTGTCCCGGATCTCACTCTCCCGGATCCCCCGTTGTCCCGGATGATATCCTCTGAATTCTAAAAATTTCTTGCACCAAAACCTAATCAGTTGTTCCGGATAATCCGCTGTCCCGGACAGATTCTTTGGATTTTGGCCGGATCCTGGCCATCCGGGACAGCTAGGTGCGACTGTACCAGTACAGTAACTTACTACTGTGCTCGAGTACTAGTACAGTCGCACTCCACTATCCCGGATGACCAAATTTCCTGGATTTCATCCGGTACAACGGGGTGTCCGCAACAGTGGAGGAGAGTTTATTATTATATTTGATAAAACAAACAGGTTTTATTACCACCCTCACAAGAACCATTATCTTAATCATGTTCACAATTGAGTTTTCAAGTTGACACTTTTTGTCATCCATCTGGTAGCCACAAATGTGTGATAACACTTCACCGCCCTCTTCCTCATCACTACTATGATACAGTGGAGGGGGGGTAACGATAAATAATTATCTGCCCTCCATTGTTCCAGTTCAACTCAAAACCTGCACCCCTCCCCATATCTTTTCCTTTTCCCTTCCTCCTTTCCACTATTTCCCCCCCCTTCTGGTATAGTTTCTCTGGCAGCAGCCACTGTATCTGGTTCAGCGGGCAAACTTTCTATAGGAACAGGGTATAAGATTTCCCGAAATCTGATATGAATCTGAAAACCCCCTTTTCCTGTTCAGCGAGTACTTGTAAAATCCTATGAGAATTTAGGGGGGGGTGGGGCATCTATACGGTTCAACGGGATATCCGGTTCAGCGTGATCCGGGATAGCGGGGTGCGACTGTATAGTACTCGTCCCAGGCAAGAAGTATCCAAAAACAGGGATTCTTAAAACGTATGGCAAAAGATCCGCGCGTAATACAAAACCACGACTCGTATTTTCGGATACTTCTTGCCTGGGACGAGTACTTGGTACCGGTACTCGAGCAATCTTTTCTTCACCGCTCTTTCCGTCCCGAGACTGCATTTGACTTTTCCCACTTCTTCTCCCTTCATGTCTTAACTTCACAACTGTACCATATTCAACTACTATACGGTATTATCCTTTTCACCTATTCTTTTTTTTTTCTCTCTTCCCTCCTTCCCCTCCTTTTTTTTTTCGTTTTAAAAATTCGTTTCATTCGTACGCGGGTTTTTTTTCCAAGTCCTTAGATTTATTATATCCGTAACATGCAGGAAAAAATCCCGGCAAGCACCCTAAAGTGTAGCCTAGAAAACCCAACAGACAAAAGAAACTCTTCCACCCCCATAAAATAAAACAAATAAATAATAGCATCGTTATCGAATCCATCAATAATAACCTAAAAAGGAAACTACAATTTTTACAATCCAATTTATTTGTACGTATACAAAGCATTGCCTGCTCAAGTTCGGCCCGCCGTTACCAGACACTACCCTGTGAAAGGTTTATTATGATAGGTCAAGATCAATACCCAAGTACCGGTACTGGTACAAGGTTGGTGCAACGGTACTGTGGGAGACCTCTTGTGTAAGGTGGTGAGGTGGTACGTTTTCTTCTTCTCCGGAAACAGTACAAACCACCGGGCTTAAATACATGGTACTGGTATTGCCGTACTACCGGTAGTTCACAGGAGGCCCTGAAGCAGATTGGAGCCAAGTTCTCGTTCGCGGCTGGCCGAATTTGAGTAGTCAACGAGGGTAACACCGCGCCAGGCACAAATTCCCCCGACCGAGGGGCCAACAATGCTACTTACTTGTCATTCTCGGTTTTTCCCCTGTCCATACGGTAGTTAGGTTCTCTCTGATCCTCTTCTCCACGTGATGCCAACCTCAGCTTTCTTCAGGGGTTTTTTTTTCTCTTCCTTTGTGCTATTGAATTTTCCCCGCCCGAGGATGTAAACCCCCCCCCTCCTGTGCAGGTGGTGGTCAATGAAACTTAAGGTTTAATTCTCTTCCCTTTTCCGGTGACCTCAAACAACATACTTCCCGAGTGATACACCATGACCGCCCATTTCTGTAATGAACATCATTCCCTAGTGCTCACCCTCGCAGCCAATCGGAGCAATTCCAAATACTAAAACGGCATTTTCCCGCGGCCACACAGTCATCCTCACCCCAACATTTAAGGTTAACTCTCGAATTCACGATTCTTCCAAAACGCTGCACTGTTATTTAGACACACACAGCGGTGAACAACCATGTTCACCAGATCCTCCGCCCATCGTGTGTCCCACTACCCCTGTTACAATATCCCGAGCACACAAAAAGTCTGATTGCATCGGGCATAATGATAGTCAAATTATCGGGGCTGCCGAAGCCGTTCTTCATAGCAAGGAGATCTCTTGTGGCGAGCCAATTCCGGTATGATATGACCGCCCTATCTCGAATCACCTGAGCACATCTTAACTGACTCTACTTTTCTTCTTTTCTTTTCTTTTTTTTGCTTTCTGATACAGCCCTATCGTAACCTCCACCTTCGCTTCCACACAAAACCTCTCACCGGACGAGGCCCACTCAATCCTCGTCGCCCAACGCAAACGGCGGCCTACATCACCGCACCTGAGCATTTACCAGCCGCAATTAACTTGGTACGGATCCGCTGCGAACAGGATAACTGGCTCTGTTCTCTCAGTGGGCGCATACGGCTTCTTCGCCGCGTACGCTGTGGCGCCGGCATTCGGATGGCCTTTTGATAGTGTTACTATCGCAGCGGCACTCTCGGGTTTGCCAGCTGCGGCCAAGTTTGGCATTAAGTTTGCCGTTGCCCTGCCATTTTCTTATCACTCTTGGAATGGGATTAGGCATTTGCTTTGGGATACTGGCAAGGTGTTGGATATCAAAGATGTTTATAGGACTGGGTATGCTGTGCTTGGGTTGACGGCTATCAGCACAATTTGCCTGGCTATGGTTTAAGGCCTAAGGGGACTGCAGGCAGGGGTTGGAATGGGTGGCAGATTGGAGACCTGAGCTTCAGTATGGTGCCTTAGGCATTTGAAGGTTTTGATCGGGCCTTTCTGGACCGCCTTATATTAACACTGTACTAGAATTTTTAAAGAGCGGGATCGTTTGTCATCCCGGACCCACTGCTCATTCCCACCTGTTCAAAGAAAATCTATTCGTATACGAAATTTGTCATCTCGTTCTCCATTACTGTTAACCTATCTATCTAGCAACCTGTCTTTATGCACTCAGCATAGAAATATGATACAATGAGGCCGCGATGTGGGGCTGATAGGCCTATCTAACGCTCCTGAGTGTTCCACTATCATTCCAATTTCTTTTTCTTCAGGTCCTCTTTTATGTGTTCCTCTACTTGCTTGTAGGCACGCTCGCATTCTACGGCCAAGGCAGGAATTCCTGTGACCGATGCAATCTGAAAGCGAACCTAATGTTAGCATACCGAAGCCTCTGGAGAACTTATTGTAACGGCTACCTCTTGAGCGTGCCCTTTCCTAATTAGCATAACTTCTGCATGCACCAGTTTGCCGCTTTCCTTCTCCCCTGACCCCATCTCCAACACTATCGGTCTATATACCGATTCGAGGGAGGTTGCTGGAGTGGGGGCAAGAAGATTTCGGCTAAGTAAGTACTCTAGGTGCTTTGCACCAGACAGTGCTTTGTTGTGATGTTAATATTATCCTCCTAAATGGTTTCAAGAGGTAATTAATTACCTTTCCAGTGAGAGAAGGCTCTATACAAGAGATAAAAAAAGGGTATCTGTTGAATCCCATTAGTGTGAGTATTGAATATCGACAGGAACCAGAACAGGATACCATACGTTTGGGATGACAGGAACAATAGCAAACGGAGCGACAATAGGCATTCCAACTATGGACCAGATCATTCGGGTACGATGAATTCGGTTACGCTCGGTGGAAAGCCTTTGTAGTATAGGCGAGACGTTCTTCTCCTCGATGACTGAAGGTGGATATAGCACTTCTATCTTCTGCTTGTCGGCCCCCCCGTCTTTTCGGCGTGCAGATAGAGGGGGTATAGATTTCAGACTCCTGTATCATGGATCTTGGTTAAAATAAATAAAAATAAATTAAAAAAAAGTAGATAAAGCAGAACGAAAGCATGTATCCACGAACCATTCCTCGTGGGGTATCCTGTTGAACAGTTTGTTACCCGCATCCGTAATCCATCGTTGCCAGCCAGCTTTTCCGGTTTCCTATCGTTCGAGAGGGAGTGGTATCAGGTCGTGAACTTCTTAATGTAGCAGATTTTTTCTTGGTTCAGATATAGGTAGCTTTAAGAAAAGACGGGAGAGGCGAGCAAACCCATTGTAACCAAACATTGGCGGCCTTGCTGTTGTGGAAACTACCATTAGTGAAAAAATACTAATATGACGAAGATAGTAAAGTTAACTCACGCCGAGGCTTTATCAGCGTAGGATGGTTCTGCGAGAGTTATCTTGTTCAGACGCTGAGCGTAGACAAGAGTGCGCCGAGTCGAGATGGGAATTAGGAAGAGCCTCATGGCGTTCTTTTGTTTTGATCTGAAGAACAATGTTTGTTCTTGGTAGTTATCGACAGGGTGATCCTTGTTTCCCTGCGCTTCAATTGGCTTACCTAAAGTTTATAAGAGAAACGGCGGACTCGCGAGAGGGGTTGGGGAAAAGAAGATGGTTAAAATTATAGATTTAAAAATTTCAGGTATGATACATTCTGGTGCGCCTGAGGACTTTATAAGGAGGACATGTTGAGTGATAAAAAGGTACGGTGGTCTATCGATTTTATCGCTGGTAGGAAGATATAATTGATAGACAAAGAAGTAGCTCCCTTATTCAGCTGAAGAGCAATCGTCGAAATAGTCTAATTGGTACCTGAGTGTTTTGCAGGCGAAAGGATCTCTTGTGGGTCATCCAGCGAGTGATAATAGGCTTCAACCGTAATGTACGGTATTCAGCGTAGAGGGGAAAACGCAGAGAGAAAACGTCATCAAACACCTCTGTTCCCGTATCCTTGAAAAAAAAAAAAAAAAAAAAAAAAGGTTTGCTCAAACGTGGCTGTGCAAATTATGCTTGTTGCGGTTGTTCGGGTTGCCACAGAGAAAATGCTTCTTCACCAGCCTCACTCAATCTTAATAAAGTACGGGTACGGTAAATTTACTATTGAGCCTGTCCAGCTCCCTTACCAGGAATTGGATGGTAAGCCACACCAGGGTCCTGGCTCGTCTATTACCGTACTTCTTGGCACCGCCTCGTTCCCTCATCACGCCCAGATCTCATTCGCCGTTCCGGCTTGGATCCCAAAGGAAACCGCTCTCTGGAGTCTTGATCCAGCAGCCAATTTCCCGCATCCAGTTGATACACTTGACCCGGTTACCCATCTCAAATCAATTAAGGAGCCCAGGGCGACAGCATCCAGCATTGCCTCGTTCTTCGCATCCCTATCCAATCCAATTCACAGCTCTCCGCCTCATCACGCCCCCTAGCTCGGGAAAGGTTGCATCAGTGTCGACATGGCTGCCAACCAGCCTGTTGACCAGCAGCAGTTACCGCAGTACCAGCAGTCACCCCAACAGCAGCATCAGCTCCAGGGCCCCTCTACCCATACCGAGCAGAGGCCGACCTCCGGTTTGTCGTCGTCACAACAGCACGAAAAACGGCACGATGCACTAGCCGGGACAACCACTGCCCGAAACTCCACTTCCACAAATTCTTTCTCTTCACGAGCTCTCGCAAGTGGAAACGCAAAAGACGATAGAGACTATATGGATCATCACAGGTGGGATAATGTCCGGACGCTACCAAGTTGGCTCCCCCCTCGTTGTAAGGTTTATTGGTGATAGTTTATGATTTTCGGGCGTGCCAGGCTGACAGTCTGCTACTTGTAGCGTGGGTTCAGCGGCGGGAGGAAGATGAAGATGACTTGATTCCTCTTCCACCAATGGCCCACCGGAGGCCCCCAGAGCGATCAGCGCATGATGCTCAACGAGAAACAACCCCCGTCACGATTTCGCCATTGCGAGAGCATGCAAGCCGATGGCGGGGGTTTGTGGAGGTTACTTCTTACCCGCCGCAGTCATCCCAGTCGGAAAAACGAGTTGATGATGGATGGCTGTCTCAACAAGGCGATCTCAGTAGCCCATGGCTTTCAAATAATAGAGATATGGAGAACCAAGGCGATGGGGTCGGAGAGGAAAATGACGGTGCATTGTTTGTCAGTTCGAAGACTAGGAAGATATGGTACAAGAGGGCGCATGTACGTCTACTGCTTACCGAAGGGGGGATTAGATGCTGACGGGGTGCACAGGTTACGCTACTAAATAATCCCATGATCCCTTTGACCTTTAGGGCTTTGATTTGGGTACTCTCGCTTCTGGCCCTATCCCTCGCATGCAGTGTGTTTCAATTGAGCAACAAGTACGGTTTCGAACAAAAGCCATCTACAATTATGGCTATTATTGTGGATGTGGTCGCCTTGATATACTTGATTTACATTACGTATGACGAGTATTCTGGCAAACCACTCGGCTTGCGGTCTCCTAAAGCGAAAATGCGATTGAGTAAGATTACCATACCAACCTTCCAAACATGTCCACGCTATATACTGACACTGGAACCAATTATAGTAATGCTTGACCTATTGTTTATCATTTTTGACTCAGCCAACTTATCTTTGGCTTTTGACACACTCTTCGATGTTCGGTGGAGTTGTCGAAGCGCAGATCCTAAAGATGTAAGCTTCAGCGGTCCAAACAGCGAGGTTTTTAATTAATCAAGATACTAATGGCACGGGTCTAGAGCTCCCGAACGGCGGATTCTATATATGATAGGCAACGAGCTCTTGCAGCATTTCTATTCCTTGCACTATGTGCTTGGGTATCAACATTCACAGTTAGTGTGTTCAGGTGGGTTCTTCTTCGTGTGGCCGGTATTTTTCATCAACTGAAATTTATATTATTAGACTTGTGGAGAGAGTCTCTTCGGGGGCTCGTTCATAATAATCAACCACTCCCTAACCGGGCTTTCACACGGAGGTCAAAAAAATTCATAACTTCCAAATTTCCCTTTATAATGCTCTGCCAAAGATAATTTTGTAGTCATATTGTATATCTCTTTTTGTCACATGACATAGGTCTATCGGTATTTCCCTCAACCATCTGTTTCTCTTTTATTTTTTTTCTCGGAAGTGGGAGAAAATGCATGGGTAGGTGGGCACGGCGTTCCTTTGCTCTTTACTTTTGTACCTGTACCTCTCTGGTTTGGTTCCTTATTTGCTATTACTCTGTCGGGTTATCTGTGTCCTTTCCTATGTCAGCACACCTATTATCACACTCTCTGCTTTTTTCCTTCTTTCTCTTTCCCTCTTGTTGATGCAGGTGTTCATGTTAGTTTTCATCTTGCGTTATTCTGCTACTGCTGATCAACTCTTGGGTGTGGGTGCAGAGGCCAAGTAGATTCATGGGTCGGTATCTTGTTAGCTTGTCTTTTGTATTTAAGTTAGTTTTCGGGGAATGGGAAAGAATGCATTTGGATGGATTTTGCTTTGATACATTTGCAATACCGTGTCACTACCGGTACTTGTATCGTATCCTAATGACCAAGATGTGTAGCTATGGATCATACCCAAGAAGAACGTACCAGCACAACGCCCTCTGCGTTGGTAGATCTCCCTGGGGGCACCCCTACAGTTCCAGTAGGAATTTATTGGGCACTCTGCTAATATGAAAATAACAGCAGCTCAGACACAAGCTCCGATTCATGAAGCATCCGGGATCTCTGTTCCTGTGAGGTTCTCTTCTATTCCGCAGTAGGTAAACGCAAGGCCAACAACAATGACTGTGCTGCAGAATTGTTGTTATCAGTACCCTAGACAGTGTAGCTATATCCAGGTTTGAGATAGTTTGTGGTCTGTTGGGGCCGTGCGAACAAATACCGTACTTGTATGATACAGTATTAACTTTTGGGGTTCGTTATAAGCCGGGTCGGCAAACAAGGATAAATAAATTTATTGAAGTTATCTCCCAGGGTTTCCAAATATCCCTTGTAAATAGGGGCACCAGCCCTGACAGGCCTAGTTTGGTGAGTTAATGGAACTGCGAAAACCAGTTAATGAGATCCAACAGGGCCAACGGACTCGGGGTATACCGTGTCGGGAAAGCACTAATCCTTCTTTTGTTTTATTTTTGTGCTGTTTTGATTTCGATTTGTTCCGTTTTCTGTTTTCTGTTTTTAGCTACGGTAGTGGACACAGGATAGGTATTACTAGGATAAAATATATTATAATATTATTGAACTAAAGAACTTTTGTTTCTAAGTCACGGGATTAGCGAGCTGATGAAGGCAACGAATCGCAAGAGTTACTATTACGATAGTACGAGTATTGTAATTAGGTTGTTAGTTGTATAGTCTAGTATGATAATGACTTATAATATTACCTTGTGTAGGCAACTGAGTATCTAACGCAAAGTACTGTGTAGTGACTTACAGTCTCCTAATGTGTGATGTTAACAGTATGTCCATCTGTACGGGTACTGTACTCGAGTATGAGATATGGGTACAGAATTTAGGCTCTCAGGTTACTGTATTTAGAATCACCATAGTACCGGTAGGATGGAGTACCTGTATCATTATTTTCACGCCCCGATGTAGTGGCAAATTGTATGATACTTGTAGTCTGCTTGTATATCACCCAAGCACCGTTTATCCTATCACCACGCCTGCACGCCACCATTGGTCCTCGCGAGGCAACGATGGTATCGGTTTACTAGCAGGTGTCAGGTACCATACTAAATGATAATATAGATTAGTTGGGATTGGGAATCCTAGCCTTTGAGTTGCTCGGCTTTTTGAGTTGCTCGGCTTTTGAGTTTTGCGGGTTCACTTGAGTCGCTCTTTCCACTGTGCCCGCAACAAGACGTACCGGGCGACTCATAGGTGCATAGAATAGCGCCCAGCCAAGTCCTTACACCCAGCCTCAGAACACCACACCAGACAGAACCCGCACTCACCTTCCTAGGTTCCCCTCCAACACCAGCATCCACTTTCATCGCCAGCCTTCCTCCGCCCACCCCAAACCCCACCATCTAGTGAACTCGATTTGCAAACAGTTCACTTTCTCAAACCCTCTCCTTATATTTCTCGTTCCACCTCCCGACTGTATTGCCCTGGCACGCTACGGTAATTTCGGCATTTTTTTACGGGCCCCGAAAGCAGCTCTGTTTCTACTTCCACATCCCCTCTTTGCATCAATAAGGTGTCTGAAGGATGCAGCCAAAGGCACCAAACAGGGAGGACCTTGGTCAGACGTAAGTATTTCTTGTATTTATCTCCGCGATAGTTTGAGGCTGAATTATCTTGCTAGATGGAGCTATCTCGAGGCGGGTGTCGAGAATATTATGAAGAATCTCCAGACAGGTGTTGATATGACAACAGTGAGTTATTTTACGTCTGGTTTCTCACTGTTGATATTGTATTCAGTAGGCTGACTACTATCCTAGTACATGGGCGTCTATACGTAAAATATTCTTCTCCGGACACATTTGGTGTTTGCTCACTAACTGCTCTCCCACCTAACCTCAGCGCGGTGCACAACTTCTGCACATCCCAAAAGGCAGTAAACTCTAGCCCCCAAGCGCTGCATAATTCAGGTGCCGTTCATCGAGGTGGTCTGTCGTCATCCAACTTTGGAGAAGGTTCTGGTTTGCTGACTTTGTTTTTGAGGCGCTGTAGCTCATCTACTTGGAGAGGATCTATACAAAAACCTTATCGGCTACCTAAGCAAGCACCTCACCGCTCTGAAGGATGTGAGTTGGATAAAACCCTATCCTACTACTAATTATGACCACTCCCTGATTTGGTGGGTTTAGGAGGCATCTGGCCATGCGGACGAGGCTCTTCTCGCTTTGTACATCCGTGATTGGGATCGGTATACTACTGCTGCGAAATACATAAATCACCTATTCCGGTACCTCAATCGACATTGGGTGAAGCGTGAAATGGATGAAGGCAAAAAAAATATCTACGATGTTTATACGGTTCGTTTGCTCTTTGGAGAAGAAAAAGGTTAGGGTTAATATTTGGTGTTATAGCTCCATCTTGTACGCTGGAGAGTTGATCTTTTTGATCATGTACAAAAATATGTCATGGATGGTGTTTTGAAGCTCGTTGAGAAACAGCGAAATGGTGAGACCATCGAGACTGCTATGGTCAAGAGCATAGTAGATTCCTTTGTTTCTCTGGGGCTCGACGAAAGCGATTCTTCAAAGTCGACCCTGGATGTCTATCGTCAATTCTTTGAAAAGCCCTTCCTGGAGGCTACTACCGCCTACTACCAAATGGAATCTAAACAGTTTGTGGCCGAAAACAGTGTGGTCGAGTATATGAAAAAAGTTCGCTCCCTCGTAGCTAATCGTGACGCTTGGTACTAACATGAATTCCAGGCCGAGACAAGGTTAGCTGAAGAGGAAGGGCGTGTGCAAATGTACCTCCACCCCGATATCTATGGACCATTGATGAAGACTTGCCAGAAAGTCCTCATTCAAGAACATGCCCCCCTTCTGCGGGAGGAATTCCAGGTGTTGTTAGACAACGATCGTCAGAGCGATTTGCAGCGAATGTATAACCTTCTCTCGCGTATACCGGATGGACTTGAACCTCTTCGTACGAAATTTGAAGCGCATGTTAGGAGGGCTGGGACATCTGCTGTTGATAAGATTGCTGATGAGGGGGGGGACAATCTGGACCCAAAAGTCTATGTCGATGCTTTATTGGAGGTTCATACGCAGTACCAGAACCTTGTGAATGTTGCATTCAAAGGCGAGGCAGAGTTTGTTCGCTCCCTGGACAACGCCTGTCGCGAATTTGTCAACAGAAACAAAGTGTGCAAGTCGGCATCTACCAAATCCCCCGAACTTCTTGCAAAGTATGCAGATTCACTTCTGCGTAAGAGCGCCAAGAGCGCCGAAGAATCGGACCTTGAAAATAAGCTCACCGCTATTATGACGGTTTTCAAATATGTTGAAGACAAGGATGTTTTCCAGAAGTTCTATTCTAAGATGCTGGCGAAGAGACTGGTGAATTTTACTTCAGCCTCCGATGATGCAGAGACAAGCATGATTGGAAAGCTCAAGGAGGCCTGCGGTTTTGAGTACACCAATAAGCTTCAACGCATGTTCCAGGATATGCAGATCTCCAAGGATCTCAATGACAATTATAAGGCGTGGTTAGAAGCAAAGGGAGAGAGTGCGTCCAATGGTGTTGACTTCAGCTGTCAGGTTCTCGGAACATCTTTTTGGCCCCTCAACCCTCCCACGACCCCATTCAATATCCCTGAAGTTATAGTTCAAACTTACACTCGATTCGTTGAGTTCTATAACGGGAAGCATAATGGCCGTAAATTGACTTGGCTATGGCATCTTTGCAAAGGGGAACTAAAAGCCAGTTACTGCAAAGCAACCAAGACCCCATATACTTTCCAGGTCTCGACATACCAGATGGCCATGCTGTTATTGTTTAACGATGCGACTAAGATTTCCTATGAGGAATTTGAAAAGTCTACTGGGCTGTCGAAGGAGTATATGGAGCCGGCGTTGGCGGTCTTCTTGAAGGCCAAGGTGTTGACCATATCGCCCCCTGGTTCAAAAATTGGGCCAGGCACCCAATACTCGCTCAATTTTGACTTCAAATCCAAGAAGATTCGTGTGAATCTCAATATGGCTGTCAGGGCAGAGCAGAAACAAGAGGTTGAGGAGACTCATAAAACCATTGAGGAGGACCGTAAGCTTCTGATGCAGGTAAGATATGTATCTGTTATTGTATGCGGAATCGCTTTACTAACGGTTTCTAGTCCGCGATTGTTCGTATTATGAAGGCCCGCAAGGTCCTCAAACATGTTGTATTGGTGCAGGAGACCATTGGGCAAATTAAGTCCCGTTTTACACCCAAGATTCCCGATATCAAAAAGTGCATCGATATCTTGTTAGAGAAGGAGTACCTTGAGCGTTTGGATGGGGAACGTCTAGGTATTGTTTTCTTCGTTCTAGCTGAAACTGCTTGCTAAAATTTGATACAGGTTACTTGGCCTAAGGAATTGTTGCAACAGACAACATAATGACTGCTAACGAAATCTAATTTTACCGGGACTAAATTGTCTTCTTATAACTAGCTACAGATTGGTATCCGCCATTGCAGATAGGTTGGTATATGGTCTGTGGTAGTAAACCAATGTATGTCGGAGGATGGGTTTTGTCTTCTTAGTTTTTTGCCGTCTTGCTTCTCTAAACAAATTTCCTAAATCTCTGTTTTTAACCTTTCTTTCTCTTGGGCTTGCATGATATGTATCTTTAGGTCTTTTAAGATACCGGTACGGGACCAATGGTTCATGGTTGGATAGCTATACCAGTGCGGAGAAGCCGTTGCCCTGTTCCTAGGGCAACTTTTTCACAATACATAGAACCGAAGCTCAAATTTCTTAGCTTGATATTCAGTGCTAAAAATATCACATTATGACAGCAAACATTGCCAGAGTATGATAACTTGTAGTTTCTAGACAACTAAATTTACCTGTTTATGGGAAGTAGGCATGCTACGGTTTAGTGTACGGAGGGGGGCATGCATCATGCCGAGGGTGGGGTGTTACGGCAGGTTATTCTGATATCGGTATGGTACGGTCGGCATGGAGCTAAGATGTGCCCAGCCCCGAAAAAAAGTTTCGCCGCAGATCACAACCCCACCCCCTCCCTCACTAACGGCTCCTGAAGTAATAGAACTCCATTCCCCCTACCAAACACACGGCCACTAAGACATCACAACATAAAAAGCTATAGGAAATATGTCTGATAAAGTTGTTCTCCACTTGAGAGCCGAGTGTAAGTTTGTTCCTCACATCAATTTCAATTCAATTCCCGCCTTCAATTGATTTCCGGGCACTTCTGTCTTTCCCATTCTATGAGTCAAGTATGGAAGCTCACTTTTCTGATTACAGGTAAACCGCTCGAGCATCGCTCTGCCCGTGAGTTCCCTAAGAACTCCCGCAAATAACTCCCTATTGCTAAACCATCATCATTAGTTACTCCTATCACTACTAGCGCTCTTTTAAATGCTGGTTATGATGTCCGTGTCGAGCGTAGTGAGCAGAGAATCTTTGATGACAGTGAGTTTGAGAAGTAAGTCTGATACATTTCGGGGCGCTTTTCTTAGGGGATAACTTGTTAATTTACTCAAAAGGGTCGGTGCTATGCTTGTTCCTGAGGGCTCCTGGATTGGTATGTTGAGCCACCCATCTTGTACTAAATTCCTGCGCTGAGCCAGTGACCATTGCAACTCCCAATCTAGAGGCACCTACGGACCACATAATTATTGGCCTTAAGGAACTCCCCGATGATGACTGTATGTACATCCGCTCCATGCCCTCCCTTTTTGAATTGGCCGGTTCAGTGCTCATAGGTAATAGTCCCTCTCAAGCATACTCACGTCCAATTCGCCCATTGCTACAAGAACCAAGGTGGCTGGGAGAACGTACTCTCTCGCTTCCCCAAGGGCAAGGGTACTCTCCTGGACTTGGAATTCCTTCAAGACGATAACGGTCGTAGAGTTGCTGCGTTCGGCTATCATGCTGGATTTGCCGGCGCTGCACTGGGTGTTGAGGTTTGGGCATGGCAGTATGCCCATCCTGGGGAGGAGTTCCGTGATGTCAAGCCTTACCCCAGCGAGGGCGCTTTAATTTCGCACATCAAGAGTGTGGTTACCGAGCGTAGTAGGATCTCCTTCTCACCATTGTTTCCCCCATTCTAAGATTACTGACGATACAAAGGCGCAGAGATCGGGAGAAGTCCGAGGGTTCTGGTGATCGGTGCTTTGGGAAGATGCGGAAAGGGCGCTGTTGATTTGGCACTCAAAGTCGGCATCCCGGCCGGAAATGTCTTACAATGGGATATGGCTGAGACTGCCAAGGGTGGTCCTTTTGTCGAGATTGTTGAATGTGAGTGCTCTTTTTGCGGCTGAGTAATATCACAGGAGCATTTTTATAACCAAAATCTTTACAGCTGACATCTTTATCAATTGCATTTACCTCAATCAGCCGATTCCTCCTTTTGTTGACACTAAGTCCTTGGAAAACGCCAATCGCAAGCTTTCGGTCGTCGTGGATGTTAGCTGTGATACCACTAACCCCCATAACCCTGTACCCATCTACAGTGTAAATACTACATTTGAAAAGCCCACAGTCCCCGTCCCTGTCAAGTATATTCCCCGACACATATCTAGTTTGTACCGTTGTATACGCTAACATCTCTGGGTCAGTGTGGGACCTCCTCTTTCCGTTATCTCGATTGACCACCTTCCAACTCTCCTTCCACGTGAGGCTAGTGAAGCGTTCAGCAATGATTTGCTTCCGAGTTTGCTTTCATTGAAGGATAGAAAGAATACCAGGGTTTGGCAAGAGGCTGAGAAAATATTTCACTCCAAGGTTGCTACCTTACCTAGTTCTTAAGCCATCATACTATTAAAAAAAGTTATTGGTGTTGGTGCGGATTAAACAAAAATTATTTGTTTCAATGGAGATATTTTCCTTCGAGATATTACTCTTGTTAGTACTTCATAAGACATCACTCGTGCAACCAGATCTCATGCTTTTATAGTGCTACCTACATCTTTAAAACAATAATCTATAGAGGAGGGGATGGTGAACAGAGGGGGTCGTGAATAATAACGTTAAAACATCTGGTAGTACCGTAAACGTCAAATAGTAAGGCTATTTGTTATCCATGCGTTTGTTCCCACTATGTCACCACAAGTATCATACAAACCCTCGGCCATATAAAGCATCTCAAGACCTCTCGGTATTGATTAATGCCGGTCTTGGCGCCGAGGTATCTGGGTGCTTTGGGACGGTATCTAGTCAAGTATAACCTATAAAGTACCATAAATTCTAGGTAAACTCGACCTGCTGCTATTCTCTGTATGGCACTTTACTGGCCCCAGAAAAGCGAATTTGCCACAGGATTGGGCCTTAAGAGAACTGGTGGCTGCCTTAAGAAGTATAGCGGCGGGTCGAGTTCACCTAGAATTTACGATACTGGCTTCAGTTTTGGCGTCTCCCAATTGAGAGCTCTAGGAGGGGGAAAGGGGATGAGTGTATGTTGTCTGTGGTGTGCTCAAGTACTAGTACAAGTACAACTGCGACTGATAGATATATCCGTCACGTGAAGCCTGATAAGAAAAATTTGGTGAACCTCCTTATTGCAGTGTGCTCAGATAAGGCAAGTGACAGATGTCTATCTGCTACACTTATACCGGCACGGTGAGATTGTGTCCAAGGAGTGTATGGTACCAGAAGCCTTGTATCTGGTAACGCTAGGTCAAAGGGATATGATAGATCGTAACAAATCGGTTTTGGAGGTCCCATGTTCAATTTAATTGCCGCAAGTACTACTTTCAGTACATTATAAGTTTTCTAATTTTTAGTTGATTCTTATACGGTATATTGAACTCAGAGATAAACTATAACAATAATACTTAATAAACTATGATACAAGGTCAAAATTTAATAGAAATTAATGTATGTATTAAAAAAAGTAGTTGCCACTAATGAAGTGAAGTGGAACCTCCAAAAATCATTTGTTATGATCTAATAACCCTTTGACCTAGCATTACGAGATGTAAAGCTTCTGGTATCATAT
Source organism: Tuber brumale (assembly GCA_014065205.1). Taxonomy (NCBI): domain Eukaryota; kingdom Fungi; phylum Ascomycota; class Pezizomycetes; order Pezizales; family Tuberaceae; genus Tuber; species Tuber brumale. The sequence continues at coordinate 78,206 of JACCEG010000524.1, forward strand.
CATACTGTTTCATACACTCTTTGGAGGCACTGCACCATCCCCATCGCAAGACACTTGTGCGTAGCTGGCAGTTAGAATGCCACACTTATTTGCATTAGCCACATTCCCCTTAGTGCCCTAGCCACGGGCACTGCCGGTGTCGACAATCTGTCCTAAGCAACGAAAATGGGAAGCCATCTCCTCCTTCACCTGCTTGCCACTTCTCCATCCAGCGGCTCATCCTTTCATTCCCGGCGGTTGCTACATCGCAGAATATAAAAAAATCTCCTACCTCCCAAAAACTACAGTTTAAGCAACGGTTCTATCATCACGCATTTGTTTTTTTCTTCCTTTTTTCAGCCTTGCATTCCTTCAACTCTGCGGGTGTAATATAGCGTGTGCCAGTTGTATCGGCAGCCAGGAACAAGATGGACATGGAGCAACTAAAAGACCAGTGGGTTGTAGCGGAGGAGCAGGATGGTGTTCGTTTGAGGTAAAGAAATTATTATTTTTGCTATACGCACAACCACCACCCCCCTCCCCCGCGGATAACTTCATCTGTCTACGTAAGCGATAGCTGACCCCCGCTATTTCGGAGATCCTTAGTTGGAACGTCTTTCCCAGTAATCGGCTAGAATCTAGTCGGCTCGTTGTTCCCATCGGTGTCCTCTACACTCCCTTGAAAGAAAAAGAGCAGCCGCCTGTTCAGTACGAGCCGGTAACATGCAAAGCACCATGTCGGGCTGTTCTAAACCCATACTGGTTTGTGCCGCAGAGGTTCTTTTCTATTGTCGTCAATTGAGCTTCTAACAGTGGCATAGTCAAGTGGATTCCCGTGCGAAGCTTTGGATCTGCCCCTTCTGTTTGCAGAGGAACCAATTACCGCCTCATTACAAAGACATCGGTCCGAACTCATGGCCTCTAGAATTGTCTCCCGCTTTTTCTACAATCGAGTACAAGCTGGCCCGCCCGGCCCCGGCACCCCCGATATTTTTGTTCGTGGTGGATACCTGCCAGGAAGAGGATTCCTTGAAGGCTCTCAAGGACTCTTTAATCATGAGCTTGAGCTTGCTCCCTCCGCATGCACTTGTCGGGTTGATAACCTTTGGCACTATGGTATGGATATATATATATATATATATATATATATTTCCTTTCCTTCTTCAAGGTGGTAGAGTTTCTAAAAGATCTAGGCACATGTTCATGAGCTTGGGTATACCGAATGCGCCAAATCCTATGTTTTTCGGGGGAACAAGGAGTATTCTGCCAAGCAAGTACAGGAGATGCTCGGACTCCTTGCTGCTGGCCTTCGCCCTCAACAGGCACCTATGGCACCTGGACGCCCTCAGCCCCATATGCCGCCATCCTCACGCTTCCTTTTGCCTGTCCAGCAGTGTGAGTTTCAATTGACGAATGTTCTCGAGCAGCTTCAAAAGGATCCCTGGCCTGTGGCTAATGACAAGCGTCCGTTGAGATGTACTGGTGTTGCGTTGAGTGTTGCGGTTGGACTGTTGGAGACTTCTTTCGCAAATACTGGTGCTAGGATCATGCTGTTTGCAGGGGGCCCTGGAACCGAAGGTCCCGGAATTGTTGTTGGGCCGGAGCTCAGAGAACCCATTAGATCTCACCACGACATTGAGAGGGACAATATCAAGTACTATAAAAAGGCTACCAAGGTAAGGATTAGTCGCGATTAGTCGCGGGTGTTTTAGGAATCTTTTTTTCTGACATTTTCTTTTGAAAGTTCTACGAAAATATGGCTAGGAGAACCGCACACAACGGTCATATTATTGATATCTTCGCTGGTTGTTTGGATCAGGTTGGGCTGTTGGAAATGAAATCGCTTGCCAACTCTACTGGTGGACACATGATCCTTACCGATAGTTTTACATCCTCTATGTTCAGGCAGAGTTTTGTCAAGATTTTCGATAAGGATACCGCCGACAATCTCCTTATGGGCTTTAATGCTTCGTTGGAGGTTTTGACTACTAAGGAATTGAAGGTCACCGGTTTAATTGGTCATGCGGTTTCGATGAACAAGAAGTCAACCTCCGTTGGTGAGACTGAATGTGGTATTGGTAATACCTGCTCTTGGAAGATGTGTGGACTTAGTCCCACAACTTCAGTCGCGACCTACTTTGAGATTGCCTCTCAAGCAGGCCCTGCTCAACAGCAACAAGGGCCCCAGAAGGGTCTTATTCAATATCTGACCTATTATCAACACTCTTCCGGCCAATTCCATCTGAGAGTTACAACCATTGGCCGTGATCTTAGCGGCCCCACTGGTGATCCATCGATTGCCCACTCCTTTGATCAGGAAACTGCGGCAGTGCTCATGGCCAGAATTGCTGTCTTCAAGGCAGAGGTCGACGACGGTCCGGACGTGTTGAGATGGGTTGATCGAATGCTTATCAGATTGTGCTCGAGGTTTGCAGACTACCGCAAGGATGATCCTACATCATTCAGATTAGAGAAGAACTTCACTTTGTACCCACAATTTGTCTTCCATCTGCGTCGTAGTCAATTTTTGCAGGTCTTCAACAACTCCCCCGACGAAACAGCTTTCTACCGGCATGTCATTAATCGCGAAGATGTTGGAAACTCTCTTATCATGATCCAACCCACCCTTGATACATACACCTTTGACGAATCGCCTCGTCCTGTTCTTTTGGATTCCACATCTATCCAGCCTAATCACATCTTACTACTCGACACCTTCTTCCACATTCTCATCTTCCATGGTGAGACCATTGCCGAGTGGAAGAAGGTTGGATACCAGGACCAAGAAGGATACGAGAACTTCAAGGAGCTATTGGAGTTGCCCAAGGAAGACGCTAGGGTGAGTATCTATCCTATCATTGATAATAAGGAAATATCAATAATATAAATGACGATACAGGAGCTGATCGCTGACCGTTTCCCACTACCACGATTCATCGTCTGTGATGCTGGTGGCTCCCAAGCACGCTTCCTCCTGTCAAAGCTTAACCCATCGACAACCCACACATCCGGCGGATACGGTGGCGTTCCGCAAAACGCCCAGACTATATTCACCGATGACGTCTCACTGCAAACATTTATGGAGCATCTAATGAAGTAAATACTCCCTCCACACTTTCCAGATATCTGCGCATTTACTAACCGCCATTACAGACTTGCTGTTACTGGAACCAACTAGATTCGGCCTTTTTTACACAAAATGGGGCTTTTTTTCTTTTTTCTTACTAGTTTAACGTGGGAGTGGGGAAGCGGTTGTAGTTCTTGTGTTCATCAATTTTACTTTATTTTCCACTTTTTGCTTCGTATCTCCCCACCTCTCCAAGATGGATGGAGATGGGGTTGTCGTTTCACGCGAACTTGGCTCGAGAATTCCGTTCTTCCTTTCTTATGTCTGGTCGTGGAAGTCGATGAGAAATGAACATGACATAAAAGGAGGGCTGGCGGATATGATGATGTGTGTCTGTGGCATGGAAAGTGGAAAAAGGGAGGGGGGATACTGGTATCATTAATACCGGTTGAATGGATTTAGTTTTCATCATAGTTTGTGATCTTAAATCCTCTGCTGAACTATTGTAATCTGCCCAGCATAATACGGTACCAGGAAATACCCACCTCTAACACCCAGCCAACTAAGCAAGGCCACCGGCGTGGAATAATCATGCATGAATAACGAGTAGGGATATCATATTAAGACTAATATATTCTCAACTACAATAATCCCGACGCCCCTGAACTCAAGACTATTGGAGGGGGGCAAGAAAGAAGAAAGAGCACCAGGACAAGCTCCAGCTTGACGGGTAAAACCGGGCCTGGCGCATCGGGGTGGTAGAGGGGGAGAGGGGAAAAAAAGGGGGGGGGAAGCTACAGTACAGAACGAATACACGAACGAGCACAACAACCCAGGCCAAAACCGAGCCAAACCGGGCTTGCCATGCCTGCAGAACCAAACCGACAGGAAAACGGGAGGAAAGAGAGTGAAAAAAAGGGTTCAACCAGGAAGGAAAAGAAATAAAATAATTGAATAGGTAAACCCCCCATCCTCACCGCGCGCTCTCTTCGTCTCTTTTTCGTTTACTCTTGCTCCTACCGTATTCGCTTGCTCAAACCACCTTTTTACCCTCCTCCTCCTCATCGCCCTCACTCTCACTAGTGCTCCCCCCATGCCCATCGACTTCCTCTTCCCCCCAGCCCAAGCTCCCACTCCTCCTCCTCCTCTCCCTCCTGCGCTCGGCCATGGCAGAGCTAATCTTGCGGCTGACCTCGTCGAAGCCAAACTGTCCCGCGCCTTCAATGTTGCTGAGCGCTTTAATGGGGAACCCGCCACTGTTACTCCTACTACGCGCTCTACTAACGGGCCTAGAAGCGAAGAGACCAATGCTGCCAAGGTTCCCAAAGCTCTCGTTACGCGGGATGTTGTGACTGTTGCCTCCGACACCGGAGCCTACGCCGATGGTAGCGTAAGGAGCGCAGCCACTGGACTCGGGGGTGGGTGAAAGGTTTGAGTCGGAGGAGAGTTCTGAGTCACGGCGGGTACGGGAGGTGGTGTGGATTGTGGGAAGGGTGTCGGGCTTGATGAACGGGTCGGAGATTATCCTCGCAGAGTCAAAGTCCGGGAATATCTCGGGGCCGAGTTCGTTTATCAGGTCGGTCACTTCTATGGCTAGCTGCGCGCGCTTCTGGCGGAGTTTGTGGAGGGTGTTTGCACTCGTGGGGTTCAGTGAGAGGACTAGGGGGCGCAGGGACTTGAAGATGTCCATTCCTATCTCGCCGAAGCGGAGGGCCGCGAACGTGATGCTGGGGAACCATATCCAGCCGAAAATTGCCACGCCGATTATCGGCATCCAGTCTGGCATCAGCCCGAATAGACGGTGGCGGTATGTCCACCAGCAGAGGATTACGACGTAGAAGTTGTAGAGGATTGGAGCGAGAGCTAGGGTTACGAGGAGTTTCCAACTGGCCATTACATCCTTACCCTGGATCTTGACAGTCGAGGCCTTAAGAGCTTCTTTGGCTTTTCGGTGGGAGATTATGCGTGTCGCGACGAACACGGGGGCGAAGAGGGCAAAGCCAGGCAGGGCGCCGGCTCCGAGGAAGACAAGCTTCCCGACGCGGTAGATCAAGGTGAAAATGACGCGGAAAAAGGAAAACTTTGCGTACTCGACCTGGTGGTCCCGGAGGCCGAGGAGACGGAGTTGGCGGTTGTATTCTGATACGGATGCCCGGAGGTGGATTATGCGCGGGTCATCTTTGTAATGTGTGTACCCAGTGACTAGTCGTCGGTTGAGTTCTACTACCATCGGGAGGGGAAGCTTCTTGTTGGTCGGCTTATAAAGCCTTCTGACAGCCTGGATTGCCTGCAAAAACATTAGCCTCTGTCTCTGCCGGTTTAATCTATGGAGGGTCAAGGAACATACCATGAGGGTATCGTAATCTGGGGAGGTAACAGTAACTGCCAATAATCCATTATAGATGATTTCCAGCAGAGCCCTAACAGCCTCACGTTTCTCGCCCTTAGAGTATTGGTCCACAAGCTCTTTTGGCACTTCAATCGGAGTTCCAAACTCAATGACAGCCCGTGATCGGAACTTGTGAGCATGGAAATAATTCAACCCACAAGGCACAATTTTGAGTCCACAATCTGGGTTGGCAGAGAGAGCACCGAGCGCCATAATTGCAACGCCAGCTAATACTTGTTAGTAACATTCTTTAGAAACAAAGGAATCACAGACAATGATATCGCTCTCAGCATCGAGTGACATCGGGAGAAGTTAAAAACCGAAAGAAAAAACGAGGAACGTCCTACCCTTTAATGGCAATAATTCCGTCCTGTCATGACTGCCACCCTCGGGAAAGATACCCACACAACCACCAGAATTCAACCTCTGAAATACCGCATCATAAACCTGACTCTGATCGACCTTCGGCGCAACCTTATACTTGCTCCCATTCCCATCCTCCTCGCTTTTCTGCGTAAGCTGTGCCAGGGCAATATCTCCCTTAAACTCCCTTTTTAGCACGACCTCCTCGTCGCTCAATATCTCAGTAACCTCAGCACTAGCCGCGCTCTGTCCCTTTTCCGGTGGAAGAACCAGTAACCCGCCAACAACCAGCTGCTCCGTAAACTTGGTCCCGGCGCCTCTAATCCTAAGGGGCTGTTGGGGGTTCGGTAGGTAGATGCATCCGGTGCCGGGCTTGGTCATGTCGAGGGCGCGAGAGACGGGCACTGCACCCACACAGCGAGATAGCCATCCAATGAACTTCCTTCGCATTGATTTCTCCGCTACGAGGAATGCTATGCGGCGGCGGGATTCTAGGCGGACCGCGCGCATGAGGATTAGAGGGTCAACGAACTGTGTAACGTTGTTAGGCCCTGTCCCTTTTCTTATTATCAATACAGATAAATGGAGGGGGGGTGTACCTGGTTTGCATGTGGTGCCCCGACAAAGATAATAGGACCCCTCCGGGGGATACGGAATGCACCGCGGGGGTGAACCTCACGGAAGAAGAGATCCACAAGAACTTATTGATTGAAAGAAAAACATGGTTAACACCCTCACCATCAACACAAGCAGACACCCGGGAGATGATGTCACCCCGGAGCCTCATCCACTCTCTCATCCCTAAAAACACAAACTTAGGCAGGACACAAAACATACTTGAGAAAGACCATAGAATAAGATCATAGAGCCAGTTCACCATAGGTGCAAATTCCTGCTGTCGCGCCATGTTGAAGGCGTTAAAGTCCCAATCACACCCCCTTCTACCCCAGTCTTTTTTCCCCTCTTTCCCAACGAAAGCCTCTCTCTCCCCCCTAGTAATTCCAAAAGACTTCCAAGTAAAATGTAAAGCCCCCGCGATCCGTCCTCTGCGAGGCAGATAGGTCCTAAATGGAACGAGAGAAGAAGAGAAGAAAGAAAAGCTCCTTGGTGGGAAAAAACCGTTATTATCAGGGTATGGTACTTTTTCCAGGTGGCCCCAGTTGCTGAGATGAGGAAGAGAGAGGGTGGAGGGTGGTGAGGTGAGGTACCGGTAAGGTAAGGAAAGTGATTTTGGTGTTATTGGCTTCAATCAAGGGAGATATGACGGAATTGAAGGGTGAAGCAGAAGGGATTAGGAAAAAGAAGTGCAAGTGATGTTAAGCTTAGTCACCGGGTGTCACAATTTTACTGTCAGGAAGAAAAGATCTTAGAATAGACCCTCTTCTCAAACGCTCCATTTGCGCGGGTATCTATGAAAGACGTAACAGCATTTATAATGGAATCCAAAAGAAACATTCTGAGCTCCGAGCTGTTGGAGAAAGAAATAAAAGAAGAAGAAGCGTGATTGTGACCGCCTAGCTATGGTGCAGATACTGAGGGATATAATCGTAACATGCAACTATCATAGCGGTCCAGTGCCCATAGGCAGAAGTTTCAAACCCAGAATGCGGTGACATAAACTGTTGGGAGTGTCAAAACTTGGTTTCACGGTGACGGAAACTCCCGTCCCATCACACTATCCGCGTCCCAGGTGACGAGTGACAATAGAGTACTACCGGTTTTCAAAAGAATCCAGATGACTTGGCGCCAAGGTGTCTGGATCCTTTTGAAACCGGCCAGTACGATATCATAGAGAGAAACTATTTTTTTTTTTTTGTGTTAAATCCGCGGTTTATTCGTAACTAAGTACAGGAAAATCCATGATATTGACCCTCAGGTTAACCTTTACGACGTGTCACTTTTACGGAATCTGGCCAGTGGCAACCCTTAATTCTATCACGCGATAGCTTCAAGTCTTTAAATTTGAAGAGTTTTTCTTCATCTTTAACTTTGTTTGGCGTTATCATTTCATCACGCTTTTACTTTTTTCCTTTACCTACATCTACCTTAAGCTTTCGGCAACATTGTTAGGTGGACGCCAAACTCTAGTATAACTGAGGGATGTAGGCCAAAATATTTTGATGGGGGAATCTGATGAGGAAGGCTCATCTCGATAAATATGTAAGGTAAAGATTTAAAGCGTAAAACAATTTTATATTGATAAGATCTCTTCTCCGTTGCTTGATGATGTCAGTAAAGCTCAAGAGGTACTTCGATATTTATATCCCATGTCTGAGTGTTCGCAGACTACTTCTAACTACTATGTCTCTGAAGTACCACTCTGGTTTTAATACGCAAACGTCCAGAATCTTATAGTGTGAGCACTTTTTGACCCGGAAACTTATTACACCCTTTCACAGTTACGGAATTGTATTCCTCCGTTGAGATGACCGCGCTATTTGTTATACCAAACAGCGGTCTCAAACTTAGTTATCCGGATAGACTATTATATTACTTTAGTCTCGTAGACTATCGTTCCAGTAGTCTCTTCGGTCATGAAGTGATCAGTTTTATGCCAGGCCACCTAGTGCCAATTGCAAGTTTGAGCTCAACATGTCAGCATCTTAAGGGTCTCCGACATATCCAGGTCTTCCTTTCTGAGCGTACTTCTCCTTGGTCCGCCAGCCTCCATAGAGGAGTCCTATTGCTATGACCAACCAACCTACAGCTGATCTCAGAAGGGTATGGGTGGATTTGGCATGTCTTTGATAGCTTCCGCTACGGGGATATCCTCTTAGAATATTTCGCCAAAAACATCCCATCACTTTTGGCCTATAGTTTAGGAAGCCTGACTTTGAAGCCTACTTTCTCAATGCGCCTACAACAGGTTTCTTCCGTTACACTTCCCAGTCATCGCCAAAGAACCCTTTCCGTATACCCTGTAAGCAGTATGCTGTCGGATGGACGGTGGCGACGTATATGGTGTTCTGAAGTGGGCTACATTGATGTGACATTCTAGTTATAGGACGAAACTCATGAAATCTCACTAATGATGTGCAGGCCGCATAAGTGGGCCTGAGGGGGGTGTTGGCTTCGGTAAATCAAAGGCCTGTGGGCAGTTATCCTGCTGTGAGGTCTGTGCACTTTTTGTCTCTGATTTCCATATGCCTAAAAGCCGGTCATCGATGCGCTCAATTGTACCAAAAGAGATATAGTCCTTCCTTATACCATCTGGTACAGAAAGGCTATGGACGGACTTCAAGGAGAAACCCATAAGCCAGAGCTGGCTACGTGGACCAGGTTTGAACATGATATGATCCAACATTTCGTCCCAGTAGAAGCAGAAAGAGAAAGGCTTCGAGACATCAAGCAAGTCAAGTACGAAGGGAATATTGAGCAGTTCTTAATGTTTATGCATAACCTCAATATTAGAGCACGCATGACAGGAGAGTTCTAGCGGGAGAAAGTGGAAAATAAACTTCCGGAACAAATAGTACGCAGGTTATCAGTGTTACAATATGATACGGATCAAGAATGAGAAGCAACATTGAGACTAGTTAGGCAGTCCGATGAGGTATTGCTCGCAAGAAAGAAGCTTGCAAGTGACCGATAACCCAAAGTATGAAAAGTCCACAAAGTCAAAAGAGAAGACTGACGGGACTTGAAACTAGAGGGATAAAGGACTAATAAACCTTATATCAAGGGAGGTGGAGCCCCACCACAAAAATGAAAGCAGGAAAATAGGCCGTAAAGGCCAAAAAAGAAGATGAGAGGTGTGGAACAGACTACACACACAAACTTCGAACAGGGTCAGACCGGAATCCCACAGAGTGTCATAGACACTAAGATGTGGGACGAGAATTGTACACATTGTGGAAAGACAAATCACACTTATCAGACATGTTAGGGAGATGTTCATATATCAGCAGCAACGATCAGTTTAAGACAGATTAAAATGAGAATTTACCGTGCAAGGTCAGCTATTGTGAAGCCTAAATTAGCATAAAGAGTTGCTACCGTCAGGCAATTAGCCTGAACAAATGGGATCTGGAAACTAGGGGACGATGAAAAACTGATCTAGGTCAGTTCACGGGTACTAACAGTGAAGGCGTTTAGGTAGTCAGTATCTATATGGAACAGGAATCGAAATGGGAACCCTCTGTGGCTGGAGTGTATTAGGTACTAACTACGATGGAGATTGGGTAGTCAGTGTACAACTACAAGAGTCGAAACTGAAAATGATCAAAGCGGCGCAAAGCAAGTTTCTCCTTTCAAGATCGAGGCTAGTAGGCTTTAAGTGAATGGACTCCACTAAGAACTTATGAGCTCGTGCAGAATGAATCAATATATGGAGAGTCTTGACAAAAAGAGAGGATAGTTAACATGCCCACATGATCTAAGAGCAAACAGTATAAAGTTCCTCAGGTCACCTGGTGGCTGTATGCTACTTGTGTGTAAGCAAGTTACTATACTGGAGAAGTTGGGATATAGCAATGCAAGATCTACTGGATAACATTACCAACAGGAGGAAAACTGACGTGGGCCATTCCACCTACCACACGAGTCTGAGTCATATTATATGTATGTACTGTCTTGCCTTCTGGCCAGAGTGTCGGGCAGAGATATACTACTTTGGTGGACAAGACCCCTCTGAGGTAGCGGGATGGATAACCGAGAACCTACGGTAAAAGCACAGTGAAAGCGGGAACCCCTTATCCGGGGAGTAAAATTGCTAATAACTGCTCAAAAAATGTGCTATGAGCCTAGGTTTAGCATGTCGGAAAAAGGCATCCAGCCTGAAAACTGGTCATGTGGAATTGCGTATCAGTGAAACCCCGTTTAGTATGTAGACCCAGATTGTTGGAGCTAAAAGAGATATGGTGACTATTTTGTCACAGGAGACCTCAATGGTTGAAACTACGTGGGCATAGTAACAAACATCTTATTATCTACACCTGACATGAACGATGCCTAAATGCAAGAACCAAGAAAATCTAATCCATGCGAAGCACGTAGAATTAGTCAGTCCGTAACTAAAATAATATAAGTATCTGCAGGGCATCGCTTATCTCCACATACAAGATAAGCAATTCAAAGTTAAAGTCTTGTTAGACTCTGGATCTAACGTGTTCCTTATCAATAAGGACCTAGTTGAAGACCTTCGCGTGCCTATAGTTGAATGCAACAATGCAGTTGAAATCTTAGGATTTGATAGCTCATCAGCAGTGTCAGGAGGAAAGTGTTATACCCTACCTATAAAATTAGAAATGGGAAAGAACTGACAGATTTGTGAAGCATCATGTGAAGTGGCTAAAGCAGGTTATTATGGGATGATAATTCCTTGTGGTTGGTGGCATCATAAACACCCAGTGTCACACATATAAGATGCAGAAAATCGGACTTTTACTGCAAAGGGTTGCAAAAAAAAGTTTGGATGAAAATGAAGGAATAGCAGAGATGTGCGAATATGACGAATCAGTCACGTGGGACCCGAACGCTTGCCGCATTGGACGAATCAGAACCATTGAAGATAGGGTGGAACTCGAATCGCTACTCAAGGAATACTGGCTTTACAAACATGAGTTTTAAGCCGAGCTGGCAGAAAAATGAGCCCTATGACGAACCTTCGATCATGAGATTAAGTTGATTTCAGGATCAACCCACACTGGGGACCAATATATCCACTATTCAAAAAAACTGCTTAAGGCTTTAAGAGGATACTTGTAAATGATGATCAAGTAGGGAAAAATCAGCAGAAGTCAATTTCCTGCAGGAGCACCTATATTGTTCTTACCCAAGCCTGATGGCAGACTACATCTAGTTGTGGATTACAGAAATGTAAATAAGATTACTATCCGAAACAAATATACTCTTCCATTAATGTTTGAACTTCGATACCAAGTAGCTGGTGCTAAGATCTTCACCAAGTTTGACCTTAAAGATGGCTACCACTTGATTATAATTAAGGAATGGGATGAATAGAAAACAGCCTTTCAGATGAGATATGGGCACTATGAATATAAGGTTATGCCATTTGGCTTGGTCAATACCTCGGCAACGTTCCAAGATATAATGAACTAAGTGCTTAAGGAATACTAGGACGTGGGAGTAGTATGTTACCTAGACGACATCCTTATATACTCAAAGGATGAAAGGGATCACATCAAAGCTGTTAAAAGAGTTTTGCAAAGTCTATCCAACTTTCAATTAGCAGTATCGCTAAAAAAGTCGACCTTCTATGCTAATGAAGTGGAATTCCTAGGTTACATAGTAGGGATCGATGGGGTGTCTATGAGCACCCATAAGGCGGAATCCATAATGATTTGAAAACTACCTAAGTTGGTCAGAGATGTGCAAGTCTTTGTTGGATTGGCTAACTTCTACCAACGATTTATAAAAACTTCTCGGCTGTTTGCTAACTTATAACTGGGACATTACAAGGAAATCCACAGAATTTCAGGTAGGGAATTGAGCAGAATACAGTTTTTGAAGAACTAAAGGCGTGATTCACTACAGCCTCCATACTCCACTACCTTTTTCCAGAAAGAAAAACTGTGGTAGAGACCAAGGCTAGCGATTTCACACTAGGTTGGGTCCTTTCTCAATACCTTAAGAATAAATTACATCCAGTAGCATTCCGTTCATGAAAATAGAACTCAGCAGAGCGCAAATACAAAATTCATGACAAGGAACTTCTTGTGATCCTAGAAGTGTTCAAGGAATAGAGACACTACTTGATCGGAATGGAAAAAGTGACTACAGTCATTACAAATCACCAAAACTTACAATACTTCCTCACCTCGAAAGTCTGGAGTAGCCGTTAAATTCAATAGACTCAGAAGTTAGGGAAATACAATTTCTGTATTGTATACCGACCAGGCATGAAGGGTGGAAAGCCTAACACATTAAGCAGGTAGCCAGAGTACAATTCTGAGGAGGGAGCTACGCATTACGAATAGAAAATTTTGAAACCAGAAAATTTCCTGGTATCACTAGTAGTGAGGGTAAGAGATGAAGGGGAAGACTGGGATGTGGATAAGGATTTGGATTTGGAACCTCAAAGAGGTAGAAAGAAACCGGTAATTAGGTTTAAGAGATTGAGCAAAATGGTATACTTGCCAACAAAGGGCTCAAGAATGGTGGCAGGACATGATCTGTACCCCATAGAAGATGACCTTGTCTTGAAATATGAACAAGCATTAATAAGGTCAGGAATAGCTGTGGGCTACACAAAGGTACTTACGCAAGAATTGCTATAAGAAGCGGATTAGTGGTGCAAAGCAGAATTTCCACTGGAGCTAGAGTAATTGATGCTGATTATACAAGTTAACTCAAGGTCATACTATTCAGCCATTAAGATATGGACTGCCAGATAAGAATGGATACTTGCATAGTCCAACTAGTGGTAGAAAAAGTCAATAGCTCCGACATGATGGAAATAAATGACTTGGAAGAGAGAGAATAAGGTACCGAAGGATTCAGAAGCTCCAATATAGTGACAAAATCCTTGATCGTGAAAGAACAGGAACCTAGTATTAGTTATCTGCAAGCATCGGCTAAAGACAACGAATATTGGTGTAACATTACAGGAGTACCGGATAAAGTTCTAATGTCAAACGCCATTATCTTGCAAAAAGGTATGAAGCAGTTCAAACCTGAATTCCTAAGCGAGATACGGGCAGGTGTCAAAACAAACACAGCTGGGAGGCAATGGAGGGAAGAACACATTAGGCTGCGAGACGAAGGAAAAAGATTTCCCCAAGGATTGGACCTTAACCGACGATCTGCTATATTTTAAGCAAAGACTATTTGTACCAAATAGTCAGGCACTATACACGAAGATCACAGAAGGATATCATGATGCAAAGGTTGCAGGATATTTCGGATACGAGAAAACCTGGAAAATCATAATACGGCACTTCTACTAGAAAGGACTTGCAGAATGGGTCAATGACTACGTATGATCCTCTGATGAATGCTAACATAATAAATCGCCTAGACACACTAAGTATGGATTATTGCAACTGCTGCAAATATCCTACGCAGCATGGGGGTCTATTTCAGTAGACTTTATTACACAACTACCAGAGTTGCAAAAATGTACTCAAATAATTGTAGTAGTTGATCGATTCACAAAGATGGCACATTTGATCGGACTACTGATATTGGCCACTGCCTAAGATATCGCAAATGTATTCCTAAAAGAAGAGTGGAGGCTACGTAGCCTGCTAACCGAAATGGTCTCAAACATGGACTCAATGTTCACAGGAGAATTCTGGGAATCACTCTGCAAAGCTCTGGAAATTAAGCGAAGAATTTCAACAGCATACCACCCTCAAACTGATAGACAAATAGAACGTACCAACCAAGTACTGGACAATACCTACCAAGTTTTGTCAACTATGTGCAGGATAACTGGTATCAGCTACTACCACAAGTTGAACATGCCTATAACAAATCCGCAACTAATGCTCACAGGATGTCTCCATTCTATGTGAACTAAGAATTCCATCCACAGACAGAGTGGATGAAGGAGTGGGAAGTGCAAAATCCAGGAGAAACACTCTATGCAAAGTGGATTAAAACAATACATGAACAAGCAAGAGGGTCAGAAGAAAAGACACAGAAAGGAATGTCAAAATACTATGACCGGAAAGCTAGGCAATACCTGGACTTCAAGATTGCGGACAAAGTAATGTGGAATAATAAGAATATTTGCACGTGACGGAAATCAAAGAAGCTAAGCCCGAAGCTTCATGGCCCCTTCCAAATCTTGAAAAGAATTAAGAATCATGCACGTACAAGCTCAACATATCCGATCGATAGAATATCCATTCCGTATTCCATGTTGCACTATTGGAATCCTAGCGAGAATCAGTTTATGATAATCATCAACAACCTCCTAGAGAACCGGAAGACATTGATAGTGATCTATAAGGGGAGGTTGAAAAGATAATAAGAAGCAAGATAAGCTCTTACAGAAAATGAGCACGGCATCTTTATCAAGAAAAGCAGGAGTTATGGTACTTCCTCAAATGGCAAGGGTGTTCAGAAGATGAGAATACATGGGAGCTAGCCACTGTTATAGAAAATATGGAGGAAGTTGTGCAAAACTTTCATAATGAAAATCTGGACATTCTAGGAAGGGCCGAAGTAAGATAGTGAGGAAAAGGTTTTCCTACCATGGCCAAGTAAATGCAGATAGTCTTTTACCCTGACCACACTGAGTCTTAAAATGTGTTTAGAAGAAATATCAAAGTTATGTAGGCATTCAAGGTGAAGCTGGGTAGGAGGGAGCTCATGTTCAGCATATGGAAATCTGAGACTAAGTGCACAGACTTCACAGTAGAGTAACTGCGTACAGACTTTCGATTTACCAGAGAGTCAACACCTCTCTTCAGCCCCTTTATAAGGCCCATACATCATTAGTGACATTTTGAGAGTTGTATCCTATACCTAAAATGTCACATCAATGAAGCCCACTTCATAACACTATATACATCACCACCATCTATCCAACTACCTGTCGTTTGCAGGGTATACGAGAGGGGACCTTTGGGGACATCTGGAAAGTGGAACGGAAGAAATCCATGAGAGGCGTGTTGAGATAGTAGGCTTCAAAGTTAGGCTTCCTAAACTATCGGCCAAAGGTGATGGGATGATTTCAGTGTAATACTTCCAGAGGATGTCCCAGTAGTGGAGACTATTAAGGACATACCATATCTACTCCTACTATTCTGAGATTAGCTGTAGGTTAGTTGGTCCTAGTAATAGGAGACTTCTACAGAGGCTAGAGAACCACGTCAGTAAAAAAAACAAAGCTGCGTCTGATACGCAGGTGTCGCGTCCGGACAGCTGGTAGATATCAATTGCGTCCTGCGCATCCTGTACATCAGAAGATTCAATGTGCGTCCCCATTACGTCAGGTGTGTCCTGTGAGTACCGTGGACGCTACCTACATCTGGTGGTAACATGAGATGTCATGGGTGTCTAGTGGTAACATAGGATGTCGGGGGTGTCTAGTGGTAACAGGAGATGTCTGGGGCATCAGGAAGACATCTTAAGTAAGGAGCCTGACTTGGCAAGCCTCACATCTGGATCTGGTTACTCACACCCAGGGGTGATACTTGCACAGCTAGAAAAACAAGGATCAGACACTACTAGTATGCTAGCCCTGGTAAGTACTAGAACAAGCCTCTCAGCAACAGAGCTAACTTTAATGTAGGAGCAAAAATAGTAGACACAGCGGGAAATCTATTTTAGGTTCTAGAAGAATTGTGAAGCGAAAATGCTTCAAGTTCTGACTGGAAAACAGAGTGATAGAGTTCTACTGGTAGCAGCCAGAGCCTGACCCCGGCGGGCCAGGTGTGGATCATTTTCCTGCCAGGGGCACAGGTCAGGCAACTATATAACATCCTCCATTACCTTCACTAACAGCTAAGGGCTTACTTTGATGCCAGATTCCTTCAGAGCCCTTTGGCCGGAGTATGCAATGCTTTGGCACCTAGACGTACTCGACATTGGCTTTTCAATGGTGCAAAGGATGTCTACTTGACACCAATATCCATGGTGTTACAGCCTGGCGAGTGTTGGTTTAAGTAATGAGTTTGACGCGAGATTCCATCAGTGCCCTTTGGGTACAGAATGTGACACTTTGGCACCTAGACCTAATCGACGCCAGCCTTCCAGCGGCGCAAAGAACGACTACTTGATGCCAATATCCATGGAGCTACAGGCTGTTATAAAGGTGGTATTCCTTGGCGAGGCTTTGACTAATGTTAGGCATATGGAAATCCGAGACATGTGCACAGACCCACGGTAGGGTAACTGCGCACAGACCCTCAATTTACCGGAGTGCCAACACCCCCCTCCGGCCCCCTTATGGGGCC
>JACCEG010000525.1:11799-32648 GCA_014065205.1 Tuber brumale
TGGCCGGAGAGTCTCGCGACTTCCATTGCGAGTTCGTCTATCTGAGTGGAGAGGGCCCTGGACGCCAGGAGCGAGGTGCATAGGAGGGGGAGAATTGCGGCTTCGCCTGGCGAGAGGTCGTCAAGCTCCCCTGAGCTGATCGGGGGGAAGAGTTGTGGGGAGACACCCGCGTCTGTTGTAGCGTTCTCAAGTAGAGCGAGTAAAAGGGGGACATGGGGACGGACTCCTGACACCGAGGAGGCTTCCGAGGGGGGGAGGGGGACCGAAGAGGAGGCCATTGCTGGGCAGGTAGTGAGGTCCCAGCCAAAAGGCTCTTGGGAATAGCTGGATCGAGTGTGTACACCGGACGCTGATGGTGTTGAGAGTGAGGAGAAAATGTAGGGGGGGGAAAATAGCGGAAGCGGAGCGTGGCCTATCTACTCAGCCCTAATGGCCTCCTTATATAGTTGCTCTTCATGTCCTTGTAACTCATCCCTCAAATCACACGTCACATATGACTCACAACTTGTGAGTCATACCAAAACATCATATACTAGTCATATGACCAAATTGTCACATGCGCGAAACCCATGACCTCTAAATGAGGTCATGTGCGAAACATAACATACCTATAACTCATAACTTTGTGTCATGTGAAAACCTCTTTCTTGCTAAGCCACATTCGTGACAGATACGGATGTACCGCTTTGGTACGCAAGGCCCCTGTGAGAGAGCTGGATTGACAACCGCAACCGAAAAGGAAAGGATTCATGAAAACAGGAGCCCCACACTAAGGGACTAAAATGGGTAATAACCGTCCATAAATCTGCTATGAGCCTAAGCTTGGCGTGTCGCGAGAAGCCATTCAGCCTGAAAACTGGTTGTGCCAAATTGCATATCAGTGCAATGCCGCTTAGTATGTGGACTCAGATTGTTAGAGCTAAAGAGTTACTAGCTTGTCTGAGGGGACCTCAATAGTCATAACTACGCGGGTGTAGTGACAAGTATCTTGTTACGAACACCTAACACCAATGATGCCTAAACGAAAGAACCCAGGAAGTCTTATCCATGCCAAGTGCAAGGAATTAGACACTTTAAAACCAAAGCGATACAACTGGCCAGAGAGGATCGCCTACTTCCACATACACAATAAGCGATACAAAGTTGAAGACTTGTTAGACTTGTGATGGAACGTGTTCCTTATCAATAAGGACTCAGTTGAAGACCTTCACGTTCCTATTATTGAACGTAATAAAGCAGTTGATATCTTAGTCTTTGATGGATTATTAGCTGCCTCTGGAGGCAAGTGTTACACTCTTCCTATAAGATTGGAAATAGGAAAAAATCGACACATCTCAGAAGTGTCATGTGAAGTGGCAAAAGCAAGTCACTATGGAATGATAATTCTGTTTGGTTCGCAGGACCGTGAATACCCAGTATCTCACATAGAGGATGCAGAAAATTGGACCTTCTTGGCAAGATATTGTGAAATCAGTGTGGAAAGAGATGAAGGAATAGCAGATATGTTCGAATATGATGAATCCGTCGCTTGGCACAATAATCCCTGTCACACAAGAAGAATTGTAGCTATTGAAAATACTGTTGAACTCGAATCATTACTGAAAGAATATGGACATTACTGATATTTGTTCAAAGCCCAGACGGCAGAAATATTAGCCCCAAGAAGGACATTCGATCACGAAATAAAGTTGATTCCAGGATCAACCTGTGCCTGGTGGCCGATATATCCACTATCTGAAAAACAGCTTAACGCTTTACGGGAATACTTGGAAACAATGATTAAGCAGGGAAAGAGTACTCGCAGTCAATCTCTTGCATGAGCACCTATATTATTCGTACCCAAACCCGACGGCAGGCTACGCTTGGTTTTGGATTACCGGAATCTAAACAAGATTACTATCCGCCACAAACATCCACTTCCACTAATGCCCGAACTCCGAGATCGAGTAGCTGCCGCTTAGATCTTTACTAAGTTGGACCTTAAGGACAGTTACCACTTGATGAGGATTGAGGAAGGAGATGAATTGAAGAAAGCCTTCCATACAAGATATGGGCACTACGAATATAAGGTTATGCCATTTGGGTTGGTAAATGCTCTCGCGACATTCCGAGAAACGATGAATCCAGTACTTAAAGAATACTTGGATGTTGAAGTCGTGTGTTATCTTGATGACGTTATCATCTACTCAAAGAATGAACAGGAATACATCGAAGCCGTCAAGGAGGTTTTACAAAGTCTCTCAGACTTTCAATTAGCGGTATCACTAAAAGAGTGGATCTTCCATACAACTGACGTACAATTCCACGGTTATATGGTAGTGGTAAATAGGTTGTCTATGAGCACCCGAAAGGTAGAATCCATAATGGTTTGGAAAGCAGCAAAGTCAGTTAGAGAAGCACAAGTTTTTATTGGATTCGCTAACTTCTACAGACAATTTATGAAAACCTTTTCTACTATTTGCAAACCCATAACTGAGACATTACAGAGAAATCTCAAGAATTTCAAATAGGCAGTGGAATAGGATACAGTATTCGGAGAATTAAAACACCAATTCACCACAGTCCCCATACTCCACTATTTCTTCCCAGAAAGAGAAATAGTCGTAGAACCAGATGCTAGCGATTTTGCACTCGGCTGCGTGCTTTCTCAATACTTTGAAAAAAGGTTACATCCAGTAGCTGTCCATTCCAGAAAGCTAAACTCAGCGGAGCACAATTATGAGATTCATGATGAAGAACTTCTCGCGATCCTCGAAGCATTGAAGGAATAGAGTCACTACGTGATTGGAACGGAAAAACCAATTGCAGTCTTTACCGACCGTCAAAACCTACAATATTTCCTCACCTGCAAGGTCTGGAGTCGCCGTCAAATCTGGTAGGCTCAGAAGCTCATGGAATACAATTTTCAGATTGTATACTGACCAGGCACAAAGGGCGGAAAGTCTGACACATTAAGCTGACAGCCAGAGTACCATCCACAGGAGGGAGCTACGCATCGCGAACAAAAAAATTTGAAAGAGGAAGGTTTCTTGGTATTATTAGTAGCAAGAGTAGGCGGTGAAGGAGAAGACTTGGTTGGTGATCAAGATTTAGATTTGGGAATTCCAAGAGGTGGAAAAGAATCTGTTATTAGGCTCAAGAGATTAAGCAAAAAGGCAGATTTGCCAACTAAAGGCTCAAGAATAGGGGTAGAATATGACCTGTACGCTTGTGAAGATGATATTGTCCCCAAATATGGACAAGCATTAATAAGGTCGGGTATAGCAGTGGGGCTATCTGAAGGAACTTCCTGAAGAGTTGCTCCAAGAAGCGGAGGGACGGTTCGAAGCGGACTCCCCACCGGCACCAGAGTAATTGATGCTGATTACATTGGGGAACTCAAGGTCGTACTATTCAACCATAAAAATGAGGACTGCGAGATAAGAATGAGGGATCTCATTGCTCAGCTAGTAGTAGAAAAAGTCCATACCTCAGACATGATGAAAGTACACAACATGGAAGACACAGAATGAGCAACCGCGGGATTCAGAAGCACTGATATAGCGACAAGATCCTTGATCGTTAAAAAACAAAAACCTAGCATTAGTTACCTACAGGCGTCGGCTAAAGACAACAAATACTGGTACTACATTTCAGAAGTATTGGAGAAAGTTCTAACGTCAAATGCGATACTACTGCAAAAAGGCGTGAAGCAGTTCAATCCTGAATTCTTAAGCGAGATACAGGCAGCGATCAGGACAGATACAGCTGGGAGGCAACTGAGAGAGGAACTCATTAGATCACAAGATGTAGGAAAGGATTTCCGCGATGATTGAACCTTGACCGATGATCTACTATACCATAAGTAAAGACTTTTTGTACTAGAAAGTCAGGTGCTATATACTAAGATTGCAGAAGAATGTCACGATGTAAAGCTTGCAGGACATTACAGGTAAGAAAAAACATGGGAGATAATCATGAGGGACTTCTACCAGAAAGGACTTGCGGAATGGGTCAACGATTACATATGATCTTCCAATGAATGCCAACATCACAAATCACCGAGATACGCCAAGTACGGATTGCTACAACTATTGCAAATACCCTACACGGCATGGGCATCTATCTCGGTAGACTTTATCACTCCACTATCAGAGCCGAAAGGGTTCACTCAGATAATACTAGTAGTTGATCGGTTTGCAAAGATCGCACATTTCATGGGACTTCAAACCTCGGCTATGGCCAAGGATGTCGCAAACATATTCCTAAAAGAAGTATGGAGACCGCGCAATCTACCAACTGAAATCGTTTTGGACATGGACTGCAAGTTCGCAAGAGAATTCTGAGAATCACTCTGCAAAGTTCTGGAAATTAAGGGAAGAATGTCCATGGCATACCACCCTCAAAGTGACGGACAGACTGAATGTACCAACTAAGTACTGGAAGGATATGTGCGAAGTTTCGTCAATCATGATCAAGATGACTGGTATCAGCTATTACCTCTGGCTGAACATGCCTATAACAACTTTGCTACCAATGCTGGTGAGATATCACCATTCTATGCGAACTACGGATACCATCCACAGACAGAGTGGATGAAGGAGTACCAAGTTTAAAATCCTGGAACGACATTCTATACGAACCGGATAAAGACGATATATGAACAAGCAAGAGGGTCACGAGAAAAGACACCAGAAGGAATGTCAAAATATTATGATAGGAAAGGACGACAACTGCCAGGCTTCAAGATTGGGGACAAAGTAATGTTAAACCTAAAGAACATTCAAACCCGACAGAAATCAAAGAAGCTAAGTCCAAAGCTATACAGTCATTTTCAAATCAAGGTAAAATGCAGATCACGAGGCTTCAAGCGTGACATATCCGATCAAAAGATCATTCACTGCG
Organism: Tuber brumale; assembly: GCA_014065205.1. Lineage (NCBI taxonomy): Eukaryota > Fungi > Ascomycota > Pezizomycetes > Pezizales > Tuberaceae > Tuber > Tuber brumale. The sequence continues at coordinate 16,684 of JACCEG010000525.1, forward strand.
TATTCGATGTCGCATTATTGGAACCATATGGGGAATCAGTTCATGATAATCAGCATCAACCGCCTAGGAAACCGGAGGACATTGACCGCAATCCACAATGGGAGGTTGAAAATATAGCAAGAAGGGAGATTTGCTCTTACAGAAAGTGGGTATGTGGTCGCTACCAAGAGAAGCGAGAACTGTGGTACTTCATCAAATGAGAAGGTTGTTCAGAAGATGAGAACACATGAGAGCCAGCTACTGGTATAGAAAACGTGTAGGAAGTCGTGCAGAATTTCCATAATGAAAATCCGGACATGCTAGGAAGGGCAGAGGTAAGACTCTAAGGAAAAGGTTTTCCTACTGTGGCCAAGTAAACGTGAAAGGTTTTTTAGCCAAACCACACTGAGTGTTAAAAAGTATTTAGAAAAAAAGTATGAAGAAGTTATAAAGGCATTTGAGGGGAAGCCTACTACGAGGGAGCTCATGTTAGGCATATTGAAATCTGAGACAAGTGCACAGACCTCATGGTAGGGTAACTGCGCACAGACCCTCAAATTACCGGAGTGCCAAGACCTCCCTTCGGCCCCCTTACGGGGCCCGCACATCATTAACGAGATTGCAAGAGTTGACTCCAATAACTAAAAAGTTGCATCAATGAAGCGCACTTCACAATACCATATACGTTGTCGCCATCTATCCAACCGCATTCTGTTTGCAGGATATCCGAGAGGGGACCTTTGGCGACATCTGGGAAGTGGAGTGGAAGAGATCCGTCGCAGGGGCATTGAGATAGTAGGCTTCAAAGTTAGGCTTCCCAAACTATTGGCTGAAGGTGACAGGACGTTTTCGGCAAAATACTCCAGGAGGATGCCCCAGTAGTAGAGGCGATTAGGGGTATACCAAATCCACCCATACCCTTCTGAGATCAGCCGTAGGCTGGTTCGTCCTAGTCATAGGACACCGCTATGGAGGCCGGCGGACCAAGGAGAAGCATGCGCAGAATGGAATACCTAGATAAGTCAGAGCTCCTTGAGATGTTGACACATTGGGCATAGACTTGCGATTGGCACTAGGTGTCACGGCATGAACTTGATCACTTGATGACCGTAGAAACTACTGCAATGATAGTCACCAAAGACTAAGGTAATATAATAGTCTATGTGGACATCCAAGTTAGAGGCCGCTGTTTGGTATAACAAATAGCGCAGTCATCTCAATGGAGGAATACTCTGCCACGACCACGAACGGGTGTAATAAGTTTCTGGGTCAAACGGTGCTCGCACTTATAATGTTTTGGACATTTGCGTACTAAAACTAGGATGGTACTTCGGGGGCATAGTAGTTAGAAGTAGTCAGCGAAAACTCAGACGTGGGATATAAATATTGAAGTGCCTCCCAAGCTTTTCAGACATCATCAAGCAATGGAGAAGAGATCTTATCAATATAATATTGTTTCACACTTTAATCTTTACCTTACCTATTTTATTAAGACAAGCCTTCCTCGACAGATTCTCCAATCAAAGATTTTTAGGCCTTCGTACCTCAGTTACATACTTGAGTTTGGCATCCGCCTCACAGTAGGCCAAAATCTTTGTTCAGAGATTCTGCTGAAGAAGAATCATATCGATCACAGGTAGTGGATAATGTGTTAATGATATGCAGTAATTCTCAGGCAAATTCATTAGCAACGCCTTCATTACTGGTATCTTGCTGGCCCGCCGGACATACCAGCATCTGATTCGTAGTCATAACCAAACTGATCATTCTCGTGAGCTGGGACAATGTGCGGCAATTGGGAGGATTCTATGGCATGAATAATTGTTGTGAAGGTAGTACTCAATATGTGTGATATGAGAAGATTGGCGATGTCTGCATATGCTCTTCGCAGGTATTTCTCATAGACATCAGCACAGGTATATTTGCAGCGGCAAAATGAATATTTCATAAGCATTGCAGGACAGGGCTCAGTAGATGGTGAGAAGCTTATGTGTATTATGAGCCAAAGGCGAAATGCTCTCTTTCATGTGGCTGGATCAAGATGGCAAATGGAGCCAAGAGGTTTCAGCAATCTGGGGTCTAGCTAATGGTTAATTCAGTTTAGCTAATGGATAGCGACGTCATCTGCATCAGACTATATTTTGTTTCTGAGAATCACTTTCATTTACACTTGAACAGAAGAGATCCAGCTGGCGAGTACAAGTATGTATAATGTCCACATTTCAAGTTGCGGAGAAGAGAGCTGGCATCACAGGTGTCTGATGATTCAATTCATGATAACATGGGAACAGTTTCAAGATGCCTGGAGTGTCAGGGACTAATATTTAAACACAATTGATCACGACCCAAGAAAGGTCAAACTAAGAAAAGTATTGACAACTTATACAGCATTCAGCAAATACACAAAGCTCACAATATCAATACTCAGAACTAATCAGAAGACATGGCTCAAAATAATAATACGCAGTACGTCCAGATGCCAAACGTTCAAAAGGGGCGTATAGCTCTACTGGGGCATGTGTACGTACTCCCAGCTGTGGCACTTGCTGGGGCGATTACCTCTCTGGGGGCCGCAAACAACAAAATTGGCCAGAATAAGACCAGGCTTAACTTTACCACAGATGTTCCTAGTAGACAGCTCTATATGGTATAGAGAAAAATGGTCAAAGACCAGATGTCAGTACGGAATTACACCAATATCAATAGTTTCCCGAACGATAACTTTAGCGAGACTTTCCATGGCATCTGGAGATTACGTCCAGCCTGTGACACTCTGGTAATGGCAGGAGCCAATGACGCTCACTGGAGGCAGCAGAGTGACGATGCCATTATTTCACTTGTGAAGGACAGTGGCAAGAGGTTAACGGACAGTCTTCTCAAGAAAGGTGGACCTCAACCTGCATCAGGCATAGCTGCAATTATGCCTGCCCACATCTTTGTTGAAGTAATCTTGCTGATGCCGGGAATCCCGGGTCAATAGGATATGAATTTCTTGAACAGCGAGTGCCTGGGAATGCCGAAGATCTCCAAGTAGCCAGAATGTACCTCAACAACTGGCACCAAAGAGTGCTCTGGTTCCTCAAACCTATCAGAATATTCCGCAACATCCAGTGCCCATGATTGCCGAAGTTGTCCAAGCTGACCAGAACATGCCTGAACAGCCAGTACCTAGGAATGCTAAAGTTGTACAAGCTAGTCAGAATGTTCCGTAACAGCAAAGGCACTGGAATGCTGAAGGTTCCCAAGCTGATCGGAACATGCCCCAACAGACGGCACATAGGAATGCTGAAGTTCCCCAAGCTGGTCCGAATGTTCTATAACAGCCTGTGCTCAGGAATGCCCAAGTTCCCCAAGCTCGTCAGAATGTTCCGCAATCACTGGCGCCCGGGAATGCCAAAGTTTTCCAAGCTGACCGGAACTTGCTCTAATAGTCGGCACTTGGGAATGCTAAAGTTCTCCAAGCTGGTCAGAGTATTCTGCAATAGCTTGCACCGCAAGGTGTTATGGCTATAAGAGCAGGTTAGTATACAGTCCAAAAAGATTTGATTTTCCACTCACTGACCGGGAAAATATCGATTGGAACAGATTACAAGGGCAATTAAGTGCCGTACATATTGTTTGGATCCCGCGGTCAATGCATAGTGCAGGTCTGCCAGGCTCCGCGTGGATGTTGGTGTAAGCTCAACCTTAATATCAAGGAGTCTATTGGTGTGGCAATCATATATCAGCAGTACAATTTGTCCGTTAGATTCCACAGATCGTTCCGGATTGTACGCCATGATTGTGAGGTGGGTGCCTATCTAACAGATTCACTATATCCTAGATGTGACTGGTCAAGGGAGCTGGGTACTCCACAGGTATCCGGCGCAACCTCTATCCCAGATGAACTGCATTTTCATAGAAAATAATGAAACTATTCATGCCTGGTAGCTCTTAAAACAAGTTCTAGAAGACGTACTCGATATTTTGGGGTATTGTTACTACGATGAAGGCAACCCAAGAGCAGAAACTCTGGCAGTCAGGTGCCACCCCTATGCTGAAGAGGTGGTAGTGTGTAATATTGGCCATGAATGAGATTCAGGCGCACATCAAATCCATACCAGGGCTCCCCCACCAGACGCTTTAACTAATGGTGGTCAGAGCAGAGGCTCTCAGGTAGGACATTTGCAGGTCAGAGACATGACAGTCACAGCATCCGTACTCGGAATGGACAGACAAAATGATGGGGGTGAGCATGGGATACTACTCAGATATCTGTCATTCTCGGCATGTGCGTCTGGCATGGACACGAACAATCATAGAGGGGATGAGGTAATAGATAGATCGCTGTCTTATGACATAACTCTCAACTTATGCATGGTAGAAATGGATCAGTCTCCCTCAGATCATATCCTATTAGAACCGAAAAACTGGAGTCTCCTGAATCGACAAGTCCTAGGTGATGAATCAGTGACACCAGGGGTACTCAAGAACATACGGGAAGATGTACAAGTCATAGTCAAAACCCTTATGGCAGTGAAGTGGAAGAGGCGGCGCTGGAGCTTGGTGTCACTCAGCAACGTGATGGATTAGACAGTGCGGGAATTGGACATAGTGTCAGCCTAAATTGATTGCGTTAGCAGTTAGCCCGCACGTTATATTAAGAGAATTATGCATAATCTCTACTACATTCTGCTTTTTATATGTATCATAAATCCTCTCCGCTCTCTCATAATATCCTCCATTTCTTGATCTTTTGTGTTATATAGCATGGACGCCCATGTCATATGTCGAGATATCCTAGCACCTTGCCAATACAACGTACTAGCCATATGTGGTTGTAGATTCAGGTTTCTCTTTCAATCAAGTGAGGTTCTAACTGGCTAGGTATTGGATGCCTCTTGGCTTTACCCCTGTGTGCAGCTTATAAGTTTATTTCATAAAAATAAAATAAACACCTCGCCACGCTACATACATATCATGATATATTAAGAATCATACTACATACATGCTCAACCATTTTCTGATGCTCGCAGGACATTTCTCTTGAAACAGGCTGATCAAGACGATACAATTTGTCTTTGATGTCTGTCGACATCTAGGTCAACGCGGTGTTTGCTTACATAACTGGTTTAGGGTTTGCCTACTCCATATCAGATGTCTCTCTCCCCTTGCCATACCAGTTCTCTCTTCCCTTGCCCTACCAGTTCTCTCTCCCCTCACCCTACTTGTTCTCTCTCTCCCATGACCCACCCTTTTCATCCTCACCTAGACGTTAACCTCATACCCCTCAACCCGCATGCTAACACCCCACACCTTTCAACCCTCATGCCAATGCCACGCTCCACAACCCTCTATACATCTGTCAACATTTTTGCCCCACCCCCATATGAGTGTATTTACGCAAACAGGATAACAATTTCCAACAACCACAAAGCTACCTATATAGCTCTGAGGCTGTAGTATATGATACAGTATCCTCCTACCTTCTTGAAATATATTGGATTTTAAAATTAAAGTAATGGTAGATCTTTAATAATAGTTTCAGGACTTTGGCTTAAAAACTTTTATTGCATAAAAAGATAGTCAAGTTCAAGATGTATAAGTGAACTACTTTTTGAATATTTTTAAGAGTATAATCTTTTGTTATTGTAAAGTATAGTAAAATATCAATAAATGTTAAGTACTTTACAGACATGATTAACCTGTATTAAGAAATATGATAAAATTAATATTCATCCCTATTATTTTAACAAAAATATAAAGTTAATGGCATAAGATTATACAAATAACTGTAGACACACTATATCTTCTATTTTTATACTATTTACCCTATTAGTTGTTGAATTATTTCAGTTTCTTCATCAAAAATCATCTTTCCCTTTTTCTTGAAGAGGCTATAGTTGCTATGCAAACTAAAATTGCTTCTAACTCGAAATACCTAAAATGCAACTGTGGTCTTTTTCGCTTAACTGTACCCATATACAGATTTTAGTGGATTTCTTTCCTGGCTTTCCTCCACCTCCAGCTCAAACAAAAGAAAAAAGGAGAAGCCTACGTGAGCCATAAAGAGAGCCAATGCGAAAGTATGTTTCACCCAATCATTAGCTCCCATGCCTTACTAACACCATGTTGTTTTTTGAAAGACACTGTGCCCCCCAACATCAGGCAAGTGATATTAGGAGAGGTAAACGTCACGCAATGCCTTAGAGCACAGTGTCCAGAGTAGCCAACAAAGTGTAAGCAATCAATCTCAATTATGGTTCTTCTTTTTCTGTCTTTTTGTCGTTTATTTTAATTTTTTCTTTTCTCCGTGTCCCTGGACATGATCTAAGCTTTAATGAGAGGAGTAGTGGGAAGACAATGGAGGTTTCGGTGGAGAATACACCTTTTCAGCTGGCAGTGCAAGACTCCTCATGAGTGAAAACATTAAGCTATATGCATTGCACAGATTTTGTTGAACTAACTCTCATATTTCAATTAGGGGGCACTATAGCGAAATAGTATACACCAAAAGCTGGTGTAGATTCAGGAATCCTCATGCTAGCTCTTATCTGTACAGAGCCTGGTACAAGCAGATCAGAGCCCACATGACAGCATGCTCCCTGGACCTCTGCCATCTAAGCAACTCCAATTTGAAGTTAGTCCTTCTATTGGCCCGCTCCCTTCCTCCCATCATATCACGAATCGCGCTCGTTAAGAATGAGCACCATACGGAAGACATCGTGGAACTAGAATATCAGCTAAAGATCTTGGTTGGGGACACAGCCAAGAAACTTCAGATGACGAGTGAGCATCTTATGGTGGGGCGGGCCATTGTGGCAGACGTCGATGACCTCTGAGTTAGTGTTCTTCCCCTTCTATATTTTGCTACCCTTGTGCTAACATATATTGTCAGTAGTTCAACAGGATAGGGGCTCCTGGGGAGGGCCACCTATTCCTTGGCTACCCCTGGTATTCCGTTGACTCTGACGGGGAAATCGCATACAGGGTCATGGAATCACTGAGCTTACAAAGTGTGGTCGGGGTTGTCAAGGAGCAATGCGTGGAGGAGGCAATCATGTACGCCGGTATCTTATTAGGCCGTCTGGTGAGGGTACAAGCTCACTTCAGCGTGTACCCTCCGAGTCTCTCTTGGTCTGTGACCTAATCTTTTTATATAAAGCTGATAATGGCCCGGCATGGGTTCTTGACAATGATAGCAAAGATCCCCTGGACCTGACAGTCCTGGAACCCTGTCTAGGTCAAGGCGAGGACCCCGATCAGACCTCTTTGCCTGCCCATGTCCAATACTTATATTTTAACCATGAGGTCTGGGATCGCAGTGGGCAAGCTGGAGATATCGGGGGGGCCATGGAAGAGAAGGATAATGACAAGGATGAAGATCAGTAGCTCACGGACGCATACACGAAGCTGCGAATGGACGAGTCTGTGTCAGAATCTTTGTTGCAGGGCCATGTAGCTGCAATTCTCATTGACGACCTACGTTCTCTGAAAGTTCCTTCCTTGTATTAACAAAATCTGTAGCGAATGACATATATGGGGTGATGACTCTGGCAACCCTCCCCTCCTCCCATGCAAGACCCCCATGCACTACCCATACTGCTGCCTATTCTGACAAGGTAAGTTTCCCAAAAGTTACTTCCTTTCGTTAAGAAACTCTGTATCTAATCGCATACTTAGGATGATGACCTGTTCTCCCTTGGCCCCTCCAGACCCACTTGGAATGCCCGCCCAGCCTGCGATACTGACATCATAAGTTCCTTACCCCAGCATGCTTTCAGCGAATACCATGAGCCAAACACTGTAGCTAATGCCATATATAGGAGGATATAATCACCCTAGGCACCGGGAGACCCCATATACCGACCCATCCTGGCTCCAGAGATCTGGAGCTGTCCTAATGGGAAAGGCTAAGAATCTTCAAGGAGCTTCCTCATGAAAACCCCTGGATGGTAGAGTACCTCCAAATTCAGGGGCCCGCAGCTATCCTGGGAACCTCCAGACAGCAGACTGGGCACTATCCTAGGTTCGATACTACAGAAGACACCCCTTGTACCTTTTTGTCTGAAGGTAGCACTGAAAGAGCAACTACCACTCCTACATAAACCTCAACTCTCATCCTGGTACAGGCAACTACGCCTGCTACTTCTGTTCCACTGTCTCCTTTGACTCTTGATGGTGTCCTTCCCGATACTGCGACAATTCTGTCTCTTGTAACCCCAACTACTGGGGTTCTACGGTCTTCCTCGAACACAGGTGCTGCAACCTCTCCGCTACCCACACAGATCCTGGGTGCCATGATTGCTCCCCCGTCTTCCACAAATGCTGGCGCTGCAATTGACCCGCTACTGCCTCAGACCCTGGCTGCCACGAATGTTCCACCATCTTCTCTGAATGCGACTGTCCCACCCCCCACAAACTCACCAGGCCCCAGTCGCAGCAATAGATGTCAGGATCTGCAAAAACCATTTTAGCTACACTGGCTTTTCATTTTTAGCTTTTCTTTTCTTTTCTTTACTTTTTTGTTTTTGGGTGCATGGTGTTTCAGAAGACAATTGGGCGGAATCTTCATGCGTGATGGCTTAGCTAGCATTTGACGGTAATAATACCATTGAACACCTACACATCAGCTTCCTGTGTTCCTACTCATAGCTCGTTTGACGCCTCATACCCAGTACTGTACTCACTCATCGTTGCCAAGAATACCTCTGCCACCCAATCTTCTGCTTCAGCCCTCACCAAAACCTAGCTCACGGAGCTATTTTTGGCGAAGATACGCAAGTACTCAAGTACTGGGACATATGATAACTCTAGGTCCTCTTACATTGGCATCTTGAATATGTTGCACCTAGTGTGTTTTACATTCCTGGTTCTTGACTTGGCTGGTAGCAGGCACTTGTCTGTGTCAATTGGCTAGGTGCTATTACTTGAATATAGCTTTTATACATTTACAAGTACTAATTCGTCGTCCAGAGTTGAGCCTCGAGGGTCCTGTTCCTCTTTCAGCATGGAGCTAGTCACAAGAGAAATAGTGTTACTAACCGACTCCGATTGTAGCTAGATTTTGCTAAGCTATCTCCTTTAACGAAACCTTCATCTCTCCCATTTCTCCTAACTTATAGCTGGTTGGATCTCAGAGTCTTGCGTCTCAAACACTTGACAACATATACTAGTGCCCATAGATCACAGATATAATTATATTGAATTTTTTGGAAGAGACGATGCCGTTTAGACAATTAGCTTAACCTTCTACTGTAGCAATACCTTCATTAGGTCTAATTCTAACAAGCAGGAGTCTTGGGTCCTAAGAGAATCGAGAATGTCTAGATCATCAGATTATTGAACACACATAATGACACAATCTTTGTACTCAATAGTGAGTGATAGTAGGTGATTCTGACAACCCTAATCCTGCATGTATGTCCTAGCGTATAAGACTTGACGTGTCACTTTAAACTTCAAAGAACAACAGAAACTCCTCATCTACAGCTGACTTAAGATTCATACAATTACTGGTAGCCTACATACTGAATCCTACCCTGATTGACATTCACTAATCAGTTACAGGATGCATAATCAACATCACTACAATATACAAAGTCAGCCCACTCCCCACGTAAGCAACCTGAACGGGTGTAGACATGATGTTGGATACAGCACTGCGGGATCGGGAACACAGATATCAGTAATACAACAATGCGAATGTGGCAGCTCTCTGCGCATACTATCCCACCACCAGTCTTTATGTCGAAACATCTCTCTGCCACCAATTGCAAGAACACAACTGGGAAGACCCACAACGCATCCCCGGAATGGAACAATAGAGACCACTGGTATGCCGAACCCCATCCGAGAGACCTTGATATGGCCGATATCAATACCTCAGGATGCACAGAGAAGTCTCCAGCAGCCAAGCAATGGCCAAACTATCGCATGACTGCTGTGCAGATTTCAACGAGCACTGGATCACAAATACCTAATGCGGAGTCATGGACACCAGCGGCACATTGCCAAGTTCACTGTGGTAGGGCCTATAGTCCTCCTGCATTTCTGTCATGCAGTATTCCATGATTTTCATTACCACTGGGGGGCCGGAGTTCTATTACGTCCGATATCAGGAGTTTTAATCCAGCCAGTCGCCCGGGTACATCCTTCTTAGGCAACTGGTTAGTGTGCAATTCTTGGCGCAATTTACTGACAGGAGCAGAAAAGACCATAGTGGAGTTTACAAAGTCACTCATTCTGGAATACATACTGTTCGAGGATCCACTCCAGGATGTCATTGTTTTCACAGGCTAGGTGCTAAAAATCTGGAATGCCCTGGTCATGCTGGATGCAGAGACAGAATACGTCAGACTGTTGGAGCAATGCATAACTTTGGTACATCAACTCAAGCGGGTGTGACGTGGTGTATAGTGTGGTACTAACTTAGAAAAATATGTAAAAAGTACTCAAGCGTATAGTCGCAGTGCATATACGATGCGAAGAATCTCATTCTAGAGTTATATGAACTGCCAGATGATCCGACAGCCACACCAAGTTGAGTGAAATATCTTGTCGACCAGGATAGGTTTATTTGCAACCTGAAAGGGTATGTTGTTTGTTTCTACTGGGTAATTCCCATATAATCACTACAACTGATTAAGATTGAATGTGATGCCGAACTAGGGCTTCTGCTTCCTTGCGCCACAGATTTCATAGGCAATTTATTGTAAGTATTTGGCAGGAGAATAAATGCGTAGGATAAGGGATCCCTAGTTTCTTGGGTGGATCAACGGTACCATGATTTGATTGACGTGGACCATAATCTTTCATACACTACGCGCTTGGAGATCATGGATATATCAAGAGTTACGGGACTTCAAGCCTATAGTAGTTGGAGCTAGGACTGTTCAATTGTTATGACAAATCATTGGTGACCAAGCTGCTACCTTGTTACCGGACATGGAAGACCTTTTTGCATGACAGCAGGAGACTTGGGCCAAATGCCCACTCGATATCCGGGACATAATTTTGCGGTATATTCATGATACCATACAGAACAAAGTACAGCAGGTTCACGGAGTGCATCAAGACAATCCTGAAGGATATCACCATCATTGGGAGGCTGTAAAGGAAAAGCTCACGAGCTGGACATCCAACCAGACCGCAGTGGGATGGGCTACTCCACGATAGACTAACTAGCATTCATTGGCCTTGGAGCAGCATTGGGGGGGGGCAGAATCAATTACAGCAATCGGGCACATCGTTCGATTGCTGCCAGATGTGGATTGTATGGGTGCTGGCATTTCTAGATTCAGAATTTGGGAGTCTGCAAGATTCAGGCGAGCTAAGTCTAGGGTCAACTGCTGGAAGCCAGGCGAGGTCTTCTCTGACTGGTTACCTCTCGCTCAGCCTTGAGGAGTCTCAAGAAGGGTAGACACTACAGATAGCGATTGGTGAATGACAGCCAGAGGTGGAAGAGTGAGTGTCACGTAAGAGTGTTGGCACAGTGAATTAATAGGAATTAGGGGCATGTCAAGGTAGAAAGTAATAGATTTAATTTCTAGAACTGTGATGTGATATGGGCTTTAAGAGTAAGGAAAGGTCAGTGTGGAGGCTGAGACTCGGGGCGAGATTAGGTGTAGAAATGATGAAATGGGCTGTCATCAGGATGTTATGATGATTATACTTTAATGAGACAATAAATAAACTATCAGGATAATGATCACAGGATGCGAGGATAAAGCGAATAGGCTAGGGACAGTATTCACAATAAGTTGCCACGCATCAAAGGCAATCCGGAGGTGGTCCAGATGTGATATACTGGAGACAGGATGAGACAAAAGGGTCAAGGTGAAGCTAAGAAATGTTAAATATAGCGCGCCAAAGTCCGGGTAGTATGAGCAGTAGTAGAAAGAATCAGGATATAGGGCGAGACGCCAGGCGACACCAGAACAAATCGATATGAGTCAGTGTATCCTAAGAGAACAGGGTAAGGGTTGGTATGATCAGGGCAGAAGGACACAGCGCAGAGGATGTTGGGACGAGGGACGGGTGTAGGTGGGGCATCTGGAAATAGGGGCTGTAAATTGGATGTGATTGTGAGCTGGGGGTTGACAATCAGACAGTGTTAGTGGGTACAGGCAGAAGGTCTGATGTGGTCAGGATGCACAAGACATCGGGGTCAGCGCTAGGACGATAGCACGGTGCGGGACGACGCGAAATGCAGATCAAGACCTAACATGAGACCAAACATCGCATCCTGGCTGATGTTAACGTTACAATGTCCTGTGGGTCAGACGCACAGGAGGCACTGGATGCAGGATATTCTTTTCACTGATACATATATTGATTCCTTGTGTTCGAGCTTATCAGTCTCCCATGGTATCCCGTCACTTAGAGCCTATTTGGTTTGATGTTGAAAAATGAGACTTGCTTCACCCCGCTTTGATCATTTCAAGTTTCGATTCCCATAGTTGCACATGGACTACCTCATCCCCATCATAGTTGGTATCCAATATAGACTAGCCACAGGTGGCTTCGATTTTGATTCCAGTTCTATATCGACACTGACTACCCCAACTCTGTTACTGTGGGTGCCTGTGAACTGACGCAAGTCAGTTCTTTGTCGTTCTTGAGTTTCCAAATCCTATTCAGTGAAGCTAGTTGCTGGATGGTAGCGACTCTGCAAGCTAATTTAGGCGTTACGATAGCCAAGCTTGCACAGTGAATTCTACTTTATGTCGACCTTGAACTTACTTTTGCCACAAATATTTGAGCATCTCCCTAACACATTTGATAAAAGTGTTGTTTGTCTTCTTACAACATGTACAATTCTTGTCCTGCTACTCAGTGTTTATCACACTCCGGGGGATACTGGTATGAGGCTGTTCGAAGTTCATGTCAGTTGTTAGTCCCACACCTCCTATCTTCTTTTGTGGCCTTTCTAACTCATTTTTCCTTTTTCTGTTTTCATGGTTGGGCTTAACCCCCGTTGACATAATGTTTATTAGTACTTTGTCTCTTTGATTTAGCGTCCCATCAGTCTCCTCTTTTGACTTCATAGACTTCTCGTCCTTTGTGTAGTTGGTTTCTTGCTAGCTTCTTTTTTGCGAGCAATACTACTTCAGATCGACCAACCAGCCTCAATACTACCTCTCCATCTTGATCCATACCATCCTGTAACCCTCATAACCTGCAAACTATCTGATCTGGAAGTTCATTGTATACTTCCTCCCACCAGGACTCCCCTGTCACGTATGCTGTCATATTAAGGTTCTGTATGAATGTCACGAATAGCTCAATATTGCCATCATACTTTTCTTGCTTGATGTCTCCAAGCACTTGGCTTTCGACTTCTATTAAAGCAAAATGTTTGATCATATCATGTTCAAACCAGGTACAAGTAGTCAACTCTGGCTGTTGAGTTGCCTCCTGAAGTCTATCCATAGCGTTCCTGTACTAGATAGTATAAGGAAGGACTATATCTCCTTTGGTATAATTGAGCGCATAGATGACTCGCTTTTGGGCATTGTCCCAGATGCGCAGGTTTCTTTCAAAATAGTCATTACACTGTATAATCCAGACATATATGTTTTGAGAAGATTTGACCTCAAAGAATGGGGGCGGTTCCAACAGTCACTTGATATTTAGCGCTATTGTGTTGGTCAGTATTTCTGCCATACAAGACTGTTCTTGTGTTTGTCCTCGCTGACTACAGCTAGGACTTCCTCTTCTCCTTCCTGTCTCATCATCATCACTATCCTCATTATCGTCGTCATCAGGGTCACCTCCTTGTACCCTTGCGAAGGATGTATGTGCACCTTCCTGGCCCTTTTCTTTATCCCTTTGTGTTGGTGGAGAGTGGTAGTAGTCATCATTCTCTTCTTCCACTACCGGTAAAGGTATCAGTCTGGAAGCGTCTTGTTCTAGTATCCCTGCTGGTACCTCATCTAGCGAGGCAGTTAATGCCCATATGGTATTATTTGCTTCTTCCTCTTGCCGATGTTGGAGGGTCTTCAGTTTCCAAATCTCCTTTTGGTGAATTATTTGATCCATCCTCTAAGAATCCAATGTCGGGTGGACCTCCTTATCACGATTGATACTTTGTGCATAAAATTCTAAGAATTCCATGCATAAGCTTGTAATCATGTGTTCCAGCGCCTGGTTTCAGGCTTGTGCCTCTTGGCTTTGTTGCTCCAGCATTCCACGTAACCTGGTAGTTACTTCCTCATATTCTTGTTAATACCTGGCTTGGGCCTCTATTTTTTCCGCTACTGCTCGTAGCATTTCCTGTTAGATATCCATCATCTGTTATTCCACTCCTGCCAGCTGCATTATCAATACAGTGATGTCATTGTCTTGTATGTCTTGAGAATCAGCAATCTGTGCTTGTACCTTAATCAACTTTAAGGTATTGTCTTAGGTGACTCCCTTCAAATGTTTGAAGGGGATATTGGCTTGGTCAAGAGATATCTCGATATCACATCTAATTTGCCCCAAAGTTATCTCCAGATAACTAGCTAACATAGCTAGGTTTGCAGCGTGGTCTCTAGGCTTCGGAGTTGATGCCCGTAACATCCGATGGGTACTTGCTATACTGGAAAATCTGGGAGAAGTTGATATGACTAGCCTTCGGAATCGAGAGTCAACTGTTATGGCTGGTGACAGACTTGATAGTTGTAATGTTCAGCCGGTGGATTCTCAGAATGGGGAATGACCAGTCGTTATTAGTATGTCGTCGTGTTTCGTATAGTGAACAGGATCCTCTTTGTTGTAATAGTCGCCTTGTCCATTCGATCGTATCGTGATGTCTTTCTTCGTGTAATAGATTCGCCATCGTCATATCGTCTTAATGTTCGGTAGGATGGTCTTGGGCCCGAAGGCCCATTCCCTTAAGCATAGCTGAGTTACTTAAGTGATTGCGTGAAGAGCTAACTACAATGTCATTTCTTCTTTTTTTTTTTTATCATCAATTTTATTCTGTGTTTAACGTACACTGTGTGTATGCAGCGCTAGCTATGACCGACGCAAAAAACCTCCACCCCTACTCCAGCCCGAAACAGCCAGAAGAAAAACCGTCAACAACGCGAACAAAAAGGTGCACGGGCAGACAGGACCGAAACCCCCGGAACATGAAACCCTCGCCCGAGCCCCCACAGTCGAAAAAACTCCCCTGCCCTGTAACTTGTAGTATACACAAACGGTAAAGACTGTAAAAAGAAAGCCACCGAAGCCCATCAGAACAAAAGAAACCCCACTTCCCGACAATGGTCCAAGCCCGATAGCAAGAGCCACCCCAAACGGTCGTAACCCGGCCGATCAGTACTACCTACAACACTAAACGTCTACGGCTAAGGGATATACCGGGCAGAGTGGAAGGGAAACCGAAGAGAGAAAAAGCCCAAACTGATGAGAGCAAACCCGTGGCAGGGCACAGGGACCAGTGCCGTCCGGACCGGGAAGGCCGGAGGAGATGCCCGAGGGGCGTCGAGGTAAGGTCGTGTAGCAGTAGGGTGCAAGCCGAGCATGGGAGCAGCAGTAAGTTGCAAGCCGATCCAACCATCGGGACAGGGCGGAAACCAAACGCGACCGTGTCAACTTTCGGTAAACGTGTTCGTGTCTGACAAGGGGGTCCCCAGGGGTGGAAGGCAAGCGTTTTACCGCATCTCTCATGTAGTCTGTTGTTCTACGAGAGATAGTGTCACGCAGTGGATAGGATACCAGCGCTTAAGCCAACCGTGGGGAGGAGCGAGATCGACCTGAGGGCCTGTTGGAGAGTTCCTGCGTACCGCAAACCGTGTTCCCAGCCGTCTGAAGCATGGGAAGCGAATAGTCGCCGACCGTATGGAGGGGCCTCGCTAAGCGAGGAAATGGGCGAGAACGGGCAGCGCAAGAGGCGTACCGGAACCCAAAGGGAGGAAAGCCCCGACGCGAAAACGCGAAGAGGACAGTGGGAGGAGGTGGATGGCCGTCACTCCTAGGCCTAAGCCATCGGGGGAGGAGACGGGGGCTGTCTCTTA
>JACCEG010000525.1:58800-88826 GCA_014065205.1 Tuber brumale
TCATGTGCGTGAAAGTAAATCAAACTGCGCAGCCCCCTTGGCCTCGTGCGCTGCCCCCATGACTTCTTAATAGGTCATGTGCGTGAAAGTAAATCAAACTAAAACCTCATGATGAATATCTTCGTTATGGTGAAACATCTCCTTCCACTACCTGCCACAAACGTCTCCTTGCACTATCTGCCACGCAACTGTGACAATAGCTCCCCTCTCCCCACGGCCTAAGTCCCATTAGGCCATCGGGAACTCATCCTCCTCTTCATTTCCTGCCGTCTGCAGGATATTGCATCCTACCCGATGCATCCAATTCTTGCTCTCTTTTTGAAGGTTTTCCAACCTTTGGATCCTTGTATCCCTCCTCTTCAGTTGGGAGTCCATTTTCCCAACTTTGTATTTCCCCAAACTTGCCCTGACCTGTTGAGCCGTTACTGCTCTTGCCAGCTGAACATTCTTTTTCTCCCATTCCCTTGCCTTCTGCTCCCACATCGAAGCCTGGCCTTTGTAGAGTGTCTTCTCTACTTCTGCCATTGTTTTTTGTTCGCTCATCGTGATCAGCTCCCTGTGCAGGCTTTCCACCGTATCCTCCGGTGTTGCCGACGACATCGGCGATGGTGCTGTGTCCTGTTCCCAGGTGACTTTCTTGGATTTTTTGGCCCCCCTCCCCATAGATTTCGTACCCAAAATCTTGTTCTTATCGCCTAGCGGAGGCAACAACGGTGGTGTCCTGTCTCTTTTCTTGGGAAAGTAATTTGTTCCCATCTTCTCCGCGTGGTGGGTGGGGCACCCATCTTCGTAGCACCGTGTCCATAACAGACACTTGTGTGCTTTCTCGTCTTCCGTTTCCTTCGTTTTCCTGATCGGTAGGTCCCCTAGTTCGACCCAATCTTCGTCGTTGACTTCTTCCTGGATCCAAACGCCGTCTTCCAGCGGGCAGAAGTCTGGGCTTGTTGGGGTAGTTTTGGTGGAATTGTTGGATGGCATCTTGAGCATTGGCGAAGTTAGTGGCTGGGTACCATCCTTGATTGTGTTCTTCCGAGTAGCCAGTCCAGTTGGCTCGGTATTGGAGTTTGTTGTAGTGTAGTCTTGAGTCGATGATTTTCTCAGGTTCGTATTCGTCTTCACCCTCGCTCTCGATGGGCGGCGGAGGAAGTTTCTATTGCGATGCGATGGCGTTGTCTTGGTAGGGTTCAAGGAGACTGATGTGGAATGTAGTATGAGTGTTGTTCATCGAGGAAAGAAGGTCGAGCATATATGCTCTCAGTCCGATGCGTTCGATGATTCTGAATGGTCCTAATTTGTTGTAGTCCAGTTTCCTCGATAGTCGGGTGGTCCGTATATTCCTTCGTATCAACCACACCTTGTCATTGACTTGGAGGTTGCGATCGGGTTTTCGGTGGTACTCGGCGTATTGCTTCTGTTTTTCTTGTTCATGGCATATTTCTTCTTGTAAGATGTCATGCAGTTGTTACATGTTTTTCGTTTCGATTGATTGTGTGGGTATGTAATATTTTGCCAGTTCGTATATTGGATCGTATCCGTAGTTTACAAAGAAGGGTGCCATCTTGGTCGTTTCTTGTTTTCCGTTGTTGTATGCGAACTCGCCAGTTGCTAGCATATCGGTCCGGTCATCCTGCTGATAATTGGTGTATGCCCGTAGATATTGTTCCAATACAGCCTTCGTCCTTTCCGTTTGTCCGCCTGTTTGCGGGTGGAATGCCGTGCTGAGTTTCCTTTCGATGTGCCGTTGTCTTGTGATTTCTTTCCACATATTTGCCATGAATAGTGATCCTCTGGCTGATAGGATATCTGTCGGTAGTCCATGGATTCTGAACACCTGATCCTTGAAGAGGTGAAAGAATTGTTGTGTATCTATGTCCGTTCTGTAGGGTATGAAGTGGGCCATCTTGGTTAGGCGATCAATAACGACCCATATTGCGTCACAACCTTTCGATTCCGGAAGCCCTGTTATGAAATCCATAGCAATAGATTACCATGGTCTTCCAGGTGGTTCGATAGGTTTTAGCAATCCATATGGCGCGTGACGTACTGCCTTCCTCCTCTGGCATATCTCGGAGTTCTTGACATATCGCGTGACGTCATCTCTTATCATTGGCCAATAGTATGATCTCCTGATCAGTTCTGTAGTTTGGGCCGTTCCACCATGTCCCGCTTGTGGTATGTTGTGGTGTCTCCTTATCGTTTCCGTTCGTAGAGGTTCGTCGTCCGGAATCCTTATCTTGTTGTCGTACCAAAGGTATCCGCCGTTTTCCTCTTATAGCCCATGTGCTATCACCTTCATTTCTTTTTGCTTTTGGTTTAAAGCTTTCCTGATGGCTTGTATTTTGGTATCCTTCCCCATCGTGCTTCGTATCCATTCTGTGTGGTCGTCATTGGATAATATTGCTGTTTCCATCTCATTGATGAATTCGTTTCTTTCATTTTCCTTCTCGTCTTTGAAGTACCTTTCCTTCAGTAAGAGAATCCCCTTTCTCTGCTGGATTCTTTCGTCCTCCTTAGTCGGTGGGTCTTCTTGTCTTCTGGTAAGGGCATCGGGTTATTCTCTTTGTTTTCCCGGTCGGTACTCAATCTTGATCTGATATTGAGATAGGGTTTCGCTCCATCGCGTTTGTCGTTGGTTGAGTTCTTTGGTAGTGGTGAAGGCGAGGAGGTTTTTGTGGTCAGTTACCACCCTAATATCGTGTTCATTTCCCAGTGTGTATTTTCTCCATACCTGAAGTGCCTGAACTATCGCCAATAGTTCTTTATCGTGGATGTCGTAGTTGCATTTGACTATGGTCATTGTCTTTGATTGGAATGCTGCCGGGCGCCATAGTTTGTCGTCGCCTAACTGTGATAGAATCCCTGAGCAGATCTAATTCGACCACTCCGTTTCGATCATGATTGGTAATTTTAGATCGAAGTGTCGCAGTATTGGTGCCGTGGTCAGTTTGTCCCTTAATTTGTCGAATGCTGTTTGCTGCTTGTCCGTCCAGTTCCATTTGGTAACTTTTTTGGTTGTCTCTTATAGTGGTTTCGCCACTCTGCTGAATCCTTCGATGAATCGGCGGTAAAAGTTGCCAAAGCCCCCGCAGCTTTGTACTCCTTTTACGCGCTTTGGTAGTTTCCCTTCATCAATTGCTGCTGTCTTGACCGTGTCGGTTCGCATTCTATTAGGGTTGATGACAAACCCCAAATATTCGGTTTCCTGTTGATGGAATTAGCATTTCATTGGTTTTAGTTTGATCTTCGCTTCCCTTAAGGCCTGCCTAACATTTCGGATGTCCTTCCAGTGTTGTTCCATTGTTTTTAAATAGACGAAGATATCGTCTAGATAGACGATACAGCATATATCCAAGAACCTGCTGAGTTTGGTGTTGATCCATCTTTGGAATGTTGCCGGTGCGTTGGACAGTCTAAACGGTATTACCAGGTATTCGTATAACCCATATCGTGTTCGAAACACCGTTTTCCATTCGTCTCGCACGAATATTCTGATGTTGTTGTAAGCATCCTGGATGTCTAGTTTCGTATAGCATTGGGCCTTCCCCAATCTATCCAATGCTTCATCGATCAGCGGTAGTGGATATCGGTCCTCCTTGGTGACTGCATTTAGTCCTCGAAAATCCATGCATAGTTTGAGCTTTCCGTCCTTTTTCTTGACGAATAATATCGGTGCTCCTGCTGCTGACGAGGATGTCCATATTCATCCTTTCTCCAGGTTTTGCTGAAGGTAATCTCATAGAGCCTTCCACTCTTCTTCTCTCCAGGAGTAAAGTTTCATGAACGGTGCTCTGCCCACTAGGTCAATCCAGCGGTCTTCCTCTCTGTGCTCTGGCCAGTCCGGCCTTTCTCCTTCTTCGAACATGTCTAAGAAGTCATGGTATTCGCTTGGTACCAGCTGTCTTAGAGTAGATTTTTTTTTTGTTGCTTCTTGTAGTACCGCTAACCTGGTTCTGATCGCCGAGGTTTCCGCAATTGTCGTTTCTTTTTCTTCTTCACCCCATTTGAGAACACCGCTTTGTTCTCCTTTCCGCTATAGCTTTCCGAACGTCCTGGCTGATATAAAGTTGATATCGACGCGTCATTCTTCGCTTTTTCGCAGGTCTTTTTTCCGGTGCTTCCAAATCCATAATCTTGTCTACTTGTTTCATCGTGGCCATCTGCTTCTCGTAGTCCTCTATTGTTGATTCTTTTGACAATCAATTGTGCTATCTGATCTCCTTTTTTGACTTCGTAGTCTTCTTCTTTCAGGTTTGTCAAGAGAACCTTGATTTCTCCGCGATAGTCTGCATCTATTACCCCCGCACCTGTGGTTTGGCCATGCCTGGTCGCCAATCCACTACGTGGGGCAAGTTGTCCATAGTTGCTATCCGGTAGTCCGATTGCTATTCCTGTTTTTATCATCACTTGCCCTTTGGCCGTGATGATTTCCTCTTGGATGCTGTACAGGTCATCTGCAGCCGCTCCCTTTGCCCCTTTGGTCGGTATCTTTGCTTCGGGATCCAATCGTTGTATTCGGATATCTCCTTTTTCACTTTTTATCTCTGTGATCCGACGGTATTCGTTTTCCTATTGGGCCAGTGCGGTCGGGACTGCATTGATTTTTGGCAATTCGTTTAGAGATACTTGGGTACACCTCTCACTTCCCAAGTTGATCTATCTTTTTTCCCAATCGATATTCGGGTTGTGTTTCCTTAGCCATGGTATCCCCAGGATAGCAGTATGTTTGACCATATTTGCTACTAGTAATGTTATCGTTTCCTGATGAGATTCCGTTTCCATGGCCACTTTGGCCACGAGGGTAATGGGCCCCACCTTGCTCTTTTCCCCATTAACCACATAGAAGTTCCATGGTTTGTCGATTCTCGTGAGGGGTATCCGGTGGGTATTGCAGAATTTTCTGTCAATAAAGTCCGCCGTTGCTCCCGAATCGACCATTGCGCTGGTTTCTTAATAGTATAGGAAAGAATGTATAATAGGTGGTTGCGTGGAGAACTAACTAACAGGCTCTTCCGGCCTCCTTTTATAGTCCTTCACTCAACCCGCTTATAAATCAAAACAACTATGAGTCATAATCGTGACTCATGAAAAACATCACATGACCGCATCATTAGTCATGTGCGTAAACCACCTGACCTCTTAATAGGTCATGTGCGTGAAAGTAAATCAAACTGCGCAGCCCCCTTGGCCTCGTACGCTGCCCCCATAACCTCTTAATAAGTCATGTGCGTGAAATTAGATCAAACTGCGCACCACCCTTGGCCTCGTGCGCTGCCCCCATGACCTCTTAATAGGTCATGTGCATGAAAGTAAATCAAACTAAAACCTCATGATGAATATCTTCGTCATGGTGAAACATCTCCTTCCACTACCTGCCACAAACGTCTCCTTCCACTATCTGCCACGCAACCGAGACAACTAGAACTTAAGGCTTGATCATTCTAACTTAATAATCTGTAAGGATGGTCAACAAATAGTGGGTTCAACAAACAGCAGGTCAAAGGTCATTCCTGCACATACATAAAGGGCAACAATAGCAGCTTTGGTTGATATAGAAAGACTCTTTCGACAGGGTATAATGGAGTGGATTTGATGATGTTGAACTCACTTTTCACATGTTTATAAAAGATAACTGGATTCTTGATCATATACTAGTTGTGCAATATCCATATACTATACTAGTTTGGTAGAAAAGTACTGGCCCGTACACACTATCACAAATGGGGAAACCAATTCTTGGATGAGATGTGGGCGTAGTGTGATGGATGTAGTCCTCACAGGTCCAAAAGAATTCCAGGTCATCATGATGTGAAGATTCCAACTGGAGTAGTCAATAGGATCCAAAAGTGTAGAGGGCAGGTGTTAATAGAATACCGGAGTTCCAACCTCCGACAGCATTATTGTTGAAATGTTTAATAAGTATATCCTGATCCTGGCTCCCATCTACTGGTAAGGTAACTCCCACGTCTCGAAAGACCTTTGCGTTTAACTCTCTTTTCTCCTGTTGAGATTGAGCCCATACCTAACTGACTACATGGATGGCTATGGTCCGCTTGTCGCTGGTGTTCCACTTTTGAATAATAGATCACTTGTGAAGAGCATAAACGTCAGTAAATTCTCGTAGATATTGTTGGAAAGGTTTGTTGTCAGCAGTGTCTAAAAGTTGCAAGAGTCCGGTGCACCCAGAAGGAATAAGGGATGTGGTGATGGAGACTGAGTGAAGCCGTTGAAGAAACTCTGGAGTAGCGTGAAATCCAGCAACATCTAGTAAGAGAAGACTTTCTCGCGAGATATCAGGTACAGTACCTGGTACATCATATAGAGTAGGAATTTATTCCTCATCAATAAAGTGTAAAAAAAGCTCTTCATTATTATATGCTGTTTCAGTAAACTCGACAGTTACTCCAGGATACCATAGGCATTCTTCCCTTTATCTTAATACTCATCTGTCACCATTCTTCCCATGAAATATGATCCTAGGTTTAATATGGGTAATACCATCAGTAAAGATGTAGAGAATCAGCATAGCCTGCCTCTTATCCCAGCCACTCTAGTCTGTTTTGCAGGAGATTGTCTTACTTTATTTAAGGTCATAAGTACAGCCATCTAAATATTCAAATAGAAACAGAGTTTTATCTAAATTGAGTATATTGGAGAGTCAAGATCGACTAATATCTGCAGTAATACTAGACCTTTCCAAGATAGTCTTAGGCTGAGAATTGCAGTGATTAAATCTTAACCAGCGGATCCCTAGCTACTTGTACTCGTCAGGTGTTAGCCAGACGCCGATCTCTAGTATAACTGAGGGACGTAGGCCAAAATCTTCATTCAGAGAATCTGTTGAGGAAGGATCATCGCGATAAAATTAGTAATGTAAAGATTTGTGAGGTAAACAATTTTTGTATTGATAAGATCTCTTTTTCGTTGCTTGATGATGTCTGTAATGCTCAGGAAGCATGGTCCGATATTTATATCCTGCATCTGAGTGTTTGCAAACTACTTCTAATTATTATGCCTCTGAAGTACCACTTTAGTTTTAATGCGCAAACATCTAGAATCTTATAAGTGCGAGCACCGTTGAATCCTGAAACTTATCACACCCATTCACTGTTACGGAATAGTATTTCTCCATCGTGATGACTGCGCTATTTGTTATACCAAACAGTAGCCTCCAACTTAGTTGTCTGCATAGACCATTATATTACTTTAGTCTTGTTAACTATCATCCCAGTAGTCACTTCTGTCATGAAGTAATGAAGTTCATGCTGGACCATCTACTGCTAATCGCAAGTCCGAGCCCAACACTTCAACATCTTAATGGTCTCTGACTTATCTAGATCTTCCTTTCTGACCATGCCTCCTCTTGTTCCACCGGCCTCCATAGAAGATTCCTTTTGCCAGAACCAACGAACCTACAGCTGATCTCAGAAGGGTATGGGTTAATCTGGTATGTCTTTGAATAGCCTCTGCTACTGGAACATCCTCTGCAAGTATTTCGCGGAAAGCGTCCCGTCCCCTTTTGCCCATCGTTTAGGAAGCCTAACTTTGAAGCCTACGTTCTCAATGCACCTTTCATAGATTTGTTCTGTTCCACTTCCCCGATATCACCAAAGGTCCCCTCTCATATAGCCTGTGAACAGCATGCAGTCGCACAGATGGCAGCAACATATATGGTGTTTTGAAGTGGGCATTATTGATGTGACATTTTAGTTATAGGACGCAACTCTTGAAATCTCGCTAATGATATGGGGGCCCCATAAGGGGGCCAGAGGGAGGTGTTCGTACTCCAGAAAATCTAGGGTCTCTGTGCAGTTACCCTACCATGAGGTCGGTGCACTTTGTCCCAGATTTCGATATACCTAACATGAGCTTCCTCATAGCAGGCTTCACCTCGAATGCCTTTATAACTTCTAATAATTCTTCCAAATACATTTTAAAACTCCCTGTGCTCAGGGTAAAAAACCTCATGCGTTTACTTGGCCACAGTAGGAAAACCTTTTCCTGACTATCTTACTTCTACCCTTCCCAGCATGTCCAGATTTTTATTATGAAAATACTCCACAATTTCCTCCACGTTTTCGATACCGGTAGCTGGCTCCCATGTATTCTCATCTTCTGAACACCCTTGTTATTTGACGAAGTACCACAGTTCCCGCTTCCCTTAATAGCTACAACATACCCATTTTCTGTAAGAGCGAATCTTGCTTCTCGCTATTTTTTCAACCTCCCATTGTAGATCACTATCAATTTCCTCTAGTTCTCTAGGGAGTTGCTGGTCATTATTATGAACTGATTCGCAATAGGGTTCCAATAGTATGAGATAGAATACTGGGTGAATGTTGCATAGATCGGATATGTTGCGCTTGAACACTTGCGATCTGTGCTCCACCATTATATGAAAAGAACCATAATGCTTCAGGCTTATCTTCTTTGATTTCTGTCGCGTGGAAATGTTCTCGGCATTTAACATTACTTGGTCCTGGATCTTGAAGTCCCGCTGTTGTCGAGCTTTCTAGCTATAATATTTTGACATTCCTCCCCATCTCTTCTATAGTGACCCTCTTGCTTGTTCATGAATCGTTTTAAGCCTGTTTGCGTAGAGTGTCACGGCTGGATTTAGAGCTTCACGCACCTTTATCCACTCTGTCTATTAATGGAATCTGTAGTTCGCATAGAATGGGGACATCCCATATACATTGGTAGTGGAGTTGTTATAGGTATGTTCAGTTAGTGGTAGTTACTGATACCAGTTATCCTCATCATAGTTGACAAAACTTCGCAGGTATCTTTCCAGCACTTGGTTGGCTGGTTCGGTCTGTCCATCAATCTGAAGTTGGTTGGCCGTCGACATTCTTCCCTCAATTTCCAGCCCTTTGTAGATGGATTCCCAGAATTCTACTACCAACTTTGACTCCATATCTGTGATGATTTTGGTTGGTAGGCTGTACAGCCTCAGTACTCCTTTCAGGAATTTGTTTATGACATCCTTAGGTGTAGCGGAGGTCGGAAGTCTGATGAAATGTACTATCTTTGTAAATCGATCCCCTACTATCATTATTTGAGTGCATCCTTGCGCTTCTGGCAGCAGTGTGATAAAGTCCAATGAGATTGATGCCCATGCTGCATAGGATATTTGCAAGGGTTACAATAATCTATACTTAGCATGTTTACGCAATTTGTTACATCGGCATTCATTGTAGGATTGAATACAATCATAACCTGTTCTGCAAGTCCTTTTCAGTAAAAGTCCAGCACAATGATCTCTAAGGTTTTCTCTGGTCCGAATTGTCCTGCAACTTTTGCATCGTGACATTTTTCTTCGATCTTAATGTATAGCTCCTGGCTATTTGGTATAAATAGTCTTTGCTTATAATATAGTAGATCGTCGGTTAATGTCCAATCCTTGGGGAAATCTTTTCCCTCATCTTGTAACCTAATGAGTTCTTTCCTCCATTGCCTCCAAGTTGTATCTATTCCAATAGCTGCCTATATCTCGCTTAAGAATTCCGAATCAAACTGCTTCATACCCATTTGAAGGATAATCTTTTTGATATTAGAACCTTTTTTGGTACTTCTCAAATATCATACCAATGTTTGATATCTTTAGCCAATACCTGTAGGTAGCTGATGCTAGGTTCCTGTTCCTTCACGATCAATGATCTAGCTGCTATATCGGCACTTCCGAATCTTGGGGTTCCTCATTCAGTTTCTCGCAAGTCGTCTACTTCTATTATGACTGCTGTGTTGACCTTTTCTACTACCAACTGAGCTATGCGATCACCCATTCTTATTTGGCAGTCCATATTCTTATAGTTGAATAGTAAGATTTTGAGTTCAGCAGTATAATTAGCATCGATTACGCCTACTCTGATGGAGATTCTGCTTCGAACTGCTAAATCGCTTCTTGGAGCAACTCTTCTGTAAGTTCATTCCGGTAGCCCCACAGCTATCCCCCCACATTATTACTGGTTGTCTATATTTCAGGACAATGTTATCCTCTATGGCATACAGGTCATGTCTTGCCGCTATTCTTGCGCCTTTTGTTGGCAAGTATGCCTTTTTGCTCAATCTCTTGACCCTAATCACGGGTTCCTTTCTTCCTCTTCTAGGTTCTAAATCCAAATCCTTATCTCCATCCCAGTCTTCTCCCTTATCACCTACCCTCACTACTAGTAATACTAAGAAATTTTCCTGTTTCAAAAGTTTCTAGTCGTAATGTGTAGCTCTCTCCTCAGGACAGTACTCTTGCCATCTGCTTAACACATCAGGCTTTCTGCCCCTTGTGCCTAGTCAGTATACAATACGAAAATTGTATTCCGCTAACTTCTAAGTACATCGAATTTGATGGCCACTCCAGACTGGCGAGATGTGGAAGTATTGTAGGTTCTGATGAGCTGGAAAGACTGTAATTTGCTTTTCCATTGCGATCAAATAGTGTCTTGATTTGTTAAATGCTTCGAGGATCACGCGAAGGTCTTTATCATGAATTTCAAAATTGCATTAACCCGAGTTTCGTTTTCTGGAACGGAACGCTACTGGATGTAATCTGTTCTCAAAGTATTAAGAAAGAATATAACCGAGTGTGAAATCGCTAGTGTCAGTTTCAACGGCTGTTTTACTTTCCAGAAAAAAGTGGTGGAGTATGAGAGATGTGGTAAATTAGGATTTTATTTCATCAAAGGCCGTATCCTTCTCAACTCCACCTTTGAAATTCTTAGAATTTCCTTGTAATGTGTCAGTTATGGGTTTGCAAATAGCCGAGAAGTTTTTAATGAATCGTCAGTAGAAGTTAGGGAATTCAATAAAGACTTGCACCTCTCTAACTGATGTTGGTTCTTTCCACCTCATTATGGATTTCACCTGGTGGGTGCTTATTGACACCCCATCAACTGCCACTATATAGCTGAGAAATTCCACCTCCGTAGCATGAAAGGTTGATTTCTTTAGCAATACTGCTAATTCAAAGTCTGATAGACTATGTAAAACCCTTTTGACAGCTTCAATGTGTTCCTCTTCATCTTTTGTGTAAATAAGAATATCCTCCAGGTAACACATAACTGCAACATCAATATATTCCTTAAATATTTGGTTCATTATGTCTTGGAAAGTTGCTGGAGTATTAACCAATCCAAAAGGCGTGACCTTATATTGGTGGTGTCCGTATCTTGTACAGAATGCCGTTTTTCATTTATCTGATTCCTTTATCCTAATAAAGTGGTAACTGTCTTTAAGGTTTAACCTGGTGAAGAGCTTTAAGTCGGCTACTGGATCTCGGAGTTTGGATATTAGTGGAAGGGGATGTTTATTGAAGATCGTAATGTTTTTTAGATTTCGGTAATCGCCAACTAGGCATGATCTGCCCTTTAGTTCAGGTATGCATAATATGGGTGCTCATACCGGTGATTGGCACTGCGTGATCTTTGCTTGTTTGATCATAGTGTCCATGTATTCCCGTAAAGTCTTAAGCTGTGTTTCAGATAGTGGATATATGGGCCCCCAGGCAGGAGTTAATCCGGGAATCAAGTTGATTTCATCATCGAACTTTTGTCTTGGGGCTAATCATTCTACTGTTTGAGCTTCAAACAAATCTTTGTAATGCCAGTATTCTCTGTTGTAACGATTCCGGTTCCACCATATTTTCGATGGCTGCAATTGATCCGATACGACATGCATCAGAATCCCTTGAGACTCATTCGTCATATATGAATGTATCTGCTATCTCTTCATCTCTTTCCCCACAGTTTTCACTATATTTTGCGCAGAAGGTCCAATTTTCTGCATCTTCTATAGTGGACACTAGGTGTTCACGAGGCTACCAACAAAATGGAATTATCATTCCATAATGCCCTAGTTTAGCCACCTCACATGATACTGCAGAGATGTGTCAGTTACTTCCAATTTCCAACTTTATAGGTAGAGCATAACACTTCCTCCCGGAGGCGACTGATGATCCATCAAAGCCGAACATGTCAACTGCATTGTTGCATTCAATAATAGGAATCCGAAGGTCTTCAACTAGGTACTTATTGATAAGGAACACATTGGAGCACGAGTCTAACAA
The DNA here is from genome assembly GCA_014065205.1 of Tuber brumale. Taxonomy (NCBI): domain Eukaryota; kingdom Fungi; phylum Ascomycota; class Pezizomycetes; order Pezizales; family Tuberaceae; genus Tuber; species Tuber brumale. The sequence continues at coordinate 70,859 of JACCEG010000525.1, forward strand.
GACTTTAACTTTATAATACTTATCGTATATATAGAGGTAAGCTATCCCCTCCAGATGCTGGTATCATTTTGGTTTTGGAGGGTCGAATTCTACGTCCTTAGCATGGACAAGACTTTCTTGGTCCTGGCGGCTAGGTATCGTAGGTGTTGGGTATAGGTAACAAGATATTTGTTACTACTCCTGTGTAGTTTCGAGCATTGAGGTCTCCTTAGACAAACTAGTAACTCTTTAGCTCAAACAATCTGGGTCTAGATACTAAGCAGCATTTCACCCATTCACAATTGCTGTTAGGCATATGGAAATCTGAGACAAGTGCAGAGACCCACGGTAGGGTAACTGCACACAGACCCTCGATTTACCAGAGTGCCAATACCCTCCTCCGGTCCCCTTATGGGGCCCGCACGTGATTAGCGAGATTTTGAGAGTTGCGTCCCATAACTAGAATGTCACCTCAATGAAGCCCCCTGCAGCACACCATATATGTTACCACCGTCAGTCCGACCGCTTGCCGTTCATGGGGTATACGCGAGGGGACCTTTGGTGACATCTGGGAAGTAGGACGGAGGAGAACCGACAGAGTCGCATTGAGATAGCAGGTTTCAAGGTTAGGCTTCCTAAACTATAGGCCAAAGGTGACGGGACGATTTCAGTAAAATACTCTAAGAAGATATCCTAGTAGCAGAGGGTATTAGGGGTATACCAAATCAACCCATACCCTTTCTGAGATCAGCTGTAGGTTGGTTGGTCCTAGTAATAAAACCCCTCTACGGAGGACGGCGGACCAAGGCGAAGAATGCTCAGAATTGAAGACCTGGATAAGTGGGAGCCCCTTGAGACGTTGACACATCGGGCGCAGACTTGCGATTGGTACTAGGTGGCCCAACATGAACTTGATAACTTCATGACCGAAGAGACTACTGGAACGACAGTCAATAAGACTAAAGTAATATAATAGTCTATGCCAATATCTAAGTTAGAGGCTGCTTTTTGGAATAACGAATAGCGCAGTCATCTTAATGCAGGAATACTACTCGGTGACCGTGAAGGGTGTAAGAAGTTTCTGGGTCAAACAGTGTTCGCACTTATAAGATTTGAGACATTTGCGTACTAAAACCAGGATGGTACTTTGCGAGCATAGTAGTTAGAAGTAGTCCGCGAAGACTCAGATGCGGGATATAAATATCGCAGTGCCTCATGAGCTTTGCAGACATTATCAAGCAAGGGAGAAGAGATCTTATCAATATAAAATTGTTTACCTGATGAATCCTTACTTTACCTTTACCTTATCGAAATGAGCCTTCCTCGACAGATTCTCCCAACGAAGATTTCTGCCCACGTCCCTCAGTTATACTAGAGACCGGTGCCCACCCAACAGTATATTGATACTTCTCCTGTTACTAAGGCTCATCACATGAACTATGAGTTTACTTCAAACTCAACCTTCAGCTCAGACATCGCTTACATTTTTATAGCACCTCACTGTCCTATTTACATTCGTACATTCGAAGAAATCTTCGACGCTGAGCTCTTCGAAATCGAAGAAGAATATACGCAACATCCCTCATGGTTCATAATACCATTCGGAATCCCAACTAAGGATCAATTTAATCGTATGTATCGCACCTGGCATGGTTCCAACTTTGACTGGAGTTCCACGGAGTCAGAAGACATCGTCGACTGGAGCACCCAGTACTCTAAAGACAAGGAGTGAGGTGCAGATATCTGAGGACAAGACATCCCCTTGGCTTGGGCCTAAAAAACCTATGTATGTACTATCAGTCCATTTTGAACCTCGAGAAAAGGGAAATTCAGGTCCTGAGTCCAGAATCAGATCAACCGAACCCTTTTATACCTACACCTCTATAGTATCACATGCATTGGATACCTTATATACGATTCCTTAAACCCTTTAAAAGATATCAAGAACTCTGGTACGAAGTAGCAGTAATTACACATCCAGCGCTATTAAAGCAACTAGCCTATCTGGAAAGTATTACCACGGCTGAGATTCCTCAAGACCCGAGAAAAAGAATAACAGCATGAGAACCTATGGATACCTGAACAGAAACGACGAATTACACTGATGATTAGGCTATATGGAGTCTCTCCCCATCAACACCTCATGAACCCACATTCCCGAGAGGAAATTTACCCTCTCACCGATCTTTTAGTGTTGCAAGCACACATCGGATATCACGGGCCTCTACACCAAAACCAGGTGGAGACCACGCTGCCAATTTAGCCAGGCTAGCTACATGTCAGGGATAACATTGGGTCAAATAAGACAAGACATCGACACTTCGCTCGACCAAGCCAATATCACGTTTAAACATTTGACGGGAGCTACCCAAGACAATACCTTAAAATCACTACAGGTTCAACAACAAATCTCAGAAGTACAAGATATCCGCGATACTGATATTACAATTTTGTTGATGCAGCTGGTAGACATGGAAAGTGAAGTTAAGGGTATCCAAGAGGAAATGCTACAGGAAGTGGCAAAGAAAATAGACGCTCAAGATAAGAGTCAACAGGGAGATGAAGAGGTAACCACGAGGTTACATGGAACGCTTGGGCATGAAAGCCAAGCGGCATTAGCCTGAAATCAGACTCTGGAACAGATGGTCATTAGTCTAGGGGTGCAATTCGTATAATTTTTTGCCCAACGCACTATGCGCGAGAGAGAGTTCAACCATACATTAGCGCAAGGACGCCTAAATGCTACTACTCGCCAGGCGGAGATTCACAGGCCCCTAGATCAGCAATAGCAGCAGAATGAGGAGACAAACAATACTCTTAAGGCCTTAACGGCAGCGGTAAATAAAATAATGGCTACCACACCGAGCCCGGAAGCTACGCAGCCCGCGCGCTTACCTGCCATTCAAGAGACTGATGATGAGGAATATTATGTTCCACCTAGGCGAATGTTAGGTATCCTACCTATTCCCTGATGTCGATACGGGTTCTGCGACAGGCAACAGTTCTCTATTAGTCTCCTTGTACTAGTGTGATACTTCTCCTTCCTGAGTGCGCCATTACTTCATTCATTGTTCTTACCCAGACCTCGATTATTATTCTTAGACCATTGACTGCGTTCCTTCATCGAACGCTAATAATCAAGTCGTATCATGGTAGAACTCTCGAAGTGGTAGAATAGAGTCTATTCTTAATAGGATAGGTAAGAAAGTATAATAGGTGGTTGCGTGAAGAACTAACTACCAGGGTCTACTGGCCTCCTTTTATAGTCCTTCACTCAAGGCCGCTTATAAATCAAAACAACTATGAGTCATAACCATGAGTCATGAAAAACATCATATGACTGCATCATTGGTCATGTGCATAAACCACCTGACCTCCCAATAGGTCATGTGCGTGAAAGTAAATCAAACTGGGGAGCCCCCTTGGCCTCGTGCGCTGCCCCCATGACCTCTTAATAGGTCATGTGCGTGAAACAACATATAATCTATAAAACCTCATGACGAATATCCTCATCATGGTGAAACATCTCCTTCCTGCCTCTACCATCTCCTTCCACTATCTGCCACGCGACCGTGACAGCGAAGAAAAAAGGAGAAAAGCAAGGAAGCCACTAACGCATCCCCCTCTTGTGCCCAGGGAGGTGACCCAGGAGATCATAGTGATGACAACGATGATGACGATGAGAGAGGGAGAAGGATAGGAAGTCCTAGCCGGGGCAGGTGAGGACAGATACCAGAATAGTCTGGAATGGCAGAGACGCTTGCCAATGCAATGGCGCTAAATATTAAGCGACTATCAGAGCCTCCCCCATTCTTTGAGGATAAACTCAAACAAGATATATATGTGTGGATCCTACAATGCACCGACTATTTTGATTGAAACCCTGGGATCTGGAACGATGTTATATAAGACTGTGTGCATATATAACAGGAACGAGTTATATATGCACACAGTCATACGAGAAGAGATGTACTACTCCCTTATACCATTTCGTATTGGAAAGCTATGGACACACTTTGTGGGGAAACCCAGCAGCCGGAACTGGCTACGCGGACTCGTTTTGAACACAATATGATCAAACGATTCGCCCTAGTGGTTGCCAAATGACTAGTGCTTCGAGCAATATAGCTAGACCAGTACGAGGGCACTATTGAACGTTATCTGATGGTCATCCATAACCATGACATTTGTCCATGGATGACCACAGAGTCTTGGAGGCAGGAAGTAGAAGATAAACTTGCGAAACAAATTGTCCGCAGGTTGTTGGTCCTGCAATATACAATAGATCAAGAATGGGAAAAGACATTAAGGCTATGCGGTCGGTCAGAAGAAGGGCTGCGCAGGAGAGGAATAATTGGGCTTCACAAACTGTCCAAGCCTAAAGTAGTCCCGGAAGTCAAAAGAAAATACCGCAGAGACCCAAAACGGCAGTGATAAAGTGAAAATCAACCTTATGTCAAGGGAGGTGGAGCCCCACCAAGAAAGAGAAGAAGGAAAAAGGAGCCTGAGAAGCTGAGGAAAAGGTTGAGAGGGATGACTAAGACCACCCACATGAACTTCAGCGGGGCTCATACCGGTATCCGGCAGAGTATGATAGACATGGGGAAACGAAGCCGAGATTGTACTTGTTGTGGGAAGAGAAACCACACCTACAAGCCGTGTTGGGGAGATGCCCATATATCGGCAGCAATGGGCAGCTCAAGATTGATAAAAATGGAAATTTGTCGTAAGCGGTCAAGTGTGGTAAAGCCGAAATTATCATGCAGAGTCGCTTCAGCCCCGCTACCAGCCCAAGTGAATAAGATTTGAGCACTGGAGGGTGACAAAGAACTGAGCTAGGTCACTTCATTGGTACCAACGGCGACGGAGTTTGGGTATTTAGTCTCCTAATATAGCAGGAACCAAAATGGGAACCCCCATTGGCTCGGATATATTTGGTACCGACCACAAAGGGGGTTTGGGTATTCCGTGGGCAACTATGGGAATCGAATCTCCAGAAGATCAGAGCGGCGCGAAGTGAGTTTCTCCTTTCAGGATCAATGCAAGTAGGCTCTAAGTGAAGGGACCCCACGAGGGACTTGAGAGCATGAATACAAGAATCAATATATGGAGAGTCTCGATCAAAGGAGAGGATAGTGGACATGCCTACATGGCCCGGGAGCCAACAGTACAAAGTGCCTCGAGTCACTTGGTAGTCACCCGCTACTTGTGTGCAAGCAAGTAACTATACCGAAAAGGTTGGGATATAGCAATGCAAGATCTACCTGATAACAATACATAACAGGAGGACAACTGATGAGGGCTATTCCACCTACCACACAAGTCTGAGTCTTACTATATGTATGTACTATCTTGCCTTCTGGCCAGAGTGTGGGACAGGGAGGTACTGCTTTGGTGTGCAAGGCCCCTCTCAGGGAGCTGGACGGATAGCCGACACCCTGAGGGAAAGGACCAGTGAAAATGGGAGCCCCACACTAGGAGAGTAAAATTGCTAACAACCGCCTGGAAATCTGCTATGAGCCTAGGTTTGGCATGTCGGGAGAAGGCATCCAGCCTGAAAACTAGTCACGCGGAATCGCGTATCGGTGAAATGCCGCTTAAGTATGTAGACCCAGATCGTTAGAGCTGAAGAGTTACTAGTTTGTCCGTGGAGACCTTAATGGTCGAAACTACGCGGGCATAGTGACAAACATCTTGTTACCTATACCCCACTCCAACAATACGTAAACGAAAAACCAGGAAAGTCTTATCTGCGCCAAGTGCGTGGAATTAAACGCCCCAAAACCAAAGCGATACGACTGTCCTGAGGGGATCGCTTACCTCCACATACATGATAAGCGATACAAAGTTAAAGTCCTGTTAGACACCGGATCCAACGCATTCCTTATTAACAAGGACCTAGTTGAAGACCTTGAGTTTCTATTATTGAATGCAACAATGCAGTTGATATCTTAGGCTTTGATGGATAATGAGCCACCTTTGTAGGGAAATGTTACACTCACCGTATAAAATTGGAAATAGGAAAATATCCACACAACTCAGAAGTGTCGTGCGAAGTGGCTAAAGAGGGTCACTATGGAATGATAATTCTTTTTGGTTGGTGGCATCGTGAAGACCCGGTGTCTCAGATAGAAGATGCGGAAAATTGGGCCTTTTCCGCAGAATGTTGCAAAAGCTTTGTGGAAGAAGAAGAAGGAATAGCAGATATGTTCGAATACGATGAATATGTTACTAGGGATTCCAATGCATGCTACATCGGAAGAATAAGAGCTGTTGAAAATCTGGTGGAATTTGAATCATTACTGGGAGACTACTGTCGTGACAAACGTTTGTTTGAAGCCCAGATGGCAGAAATATTAGCCACAAGAGGGACATTCGATCACGAAATCAAGTTGATTCCAGGATCAACTCCCCCGTGGGGACAGATATATCCACTATCCGAAAAACAGCTTGAGGCTTTACAGAAATACTTCAAAACCAGGATTAAGCAAGGAAAGATTACTCGAAGTCACTCTTTTGCAGGAGCACGTATATTATTCATCCCCAAACCTGATGGAAAGCTCCGCTTGGTTGAGGATTACCGGAATTTGAACAAGATTACTACCCTGAACAAACATCCCCTTCCACTAATGTCCGAACTCAGAGATACAGCAGCTGGCGCAAAGATCTTCAACAAGTTAGACCTTAAAGATGGCTCCCACCTGATTAGGATTAAGGAAGGCGAAGAATGGAAAGTGGCATTCTGAACAAGATATGGGCATTACGAATATAGGGTTATGCCATTCAGCTTAGCCAATGCTCCCGCAACCTTCCAAGATATAATGAACTAAGTACTTAAAGAATACTTGGATGTCAGAGTCGTGTGTTATCTGTATGATATTCTCATCTATTCAAAGGATGAAGAAGAACACATTGAAGCAGTGAAGAAAGTTGTACAAAGTCTATCAGACTTTCAATTAGTGGTATTGCTAAAAAGGTCGACCTTCCACACAACGGAGGTAGAATTTCTCGGCTATATGGTAGCGGTCGAAGTGGTATCTATGAGCACCTGGAAGGTGGACTCCATAATGATTTAGAAAGCACCTAAGTTGGTCAGAGAAGTACAAGTCTTTGTCGGATACGCTAACATCTATCGACAGTTTATAAAAAACTTCTCCACTATTTGTAAACCTATAACCAAGACATTACAGAGAAATGCCAAGAATTTCAAATGGGGACTGGAACAAGATACGGTGTTTGAAGAATCAAAACACTGATTCACCACTGCCCCCATACTCCACCACTTCTTCCCAGAAAGAGAAACAGTGGTAGAAACCGACGATAGCGATTTTGCACTCAGTGGGGTGCTTTGTCAATACTTTGAAAAAAGGTTACATCCAGTAGCTTTCCATTTCAGAAACCTCAACTCAGGGCAGCGCATCTATGAGATTCATGATAAAGAACTTCACGCGATCCTTGAAGCATTTAAGGAATGGAGACACTGCTTGATCGGAATAGGAAAACAGATTACAGTTTTACCGACTATCAGAACCTACAATACTTCCTCACCTCAAAAGTCTGTAGTGGCCGTCAAATTCGACAGGCTCAGAAGCTCGTGGAATACAATTTTCGGATTGTATACCAACTAGGCACGATGGGCGGCAAGCCTGATGCATTAAGCAGCGGGCCGGAGTATCATCCTGAGGAGGAAGCTATGCATCGCGAACAAAAAACTTTGCAAGATGCAAATTTCTTGGTATCATTGGTGGCAAGAGTAGGTGATGAAGGAGAAGACTGAGATAGAGATAAGGATTTAGATTGGGAACCTCGAAGAGGTGGAAAAAAACCCATTATTAGGGTCAAGAGATTGAGCAAAAAGGCATATTTGCCAACTAAAGGCTCAAGAGTGGTGCCAGGATATGACCTTTATGCAATTGAAGATGACATGGCCCTGAAGTATGGACAAGCATTAATAAGGGCGGGTATAGACGTGGGGCTACCCCAACGAACCTATGGAAGAGTTGCTCCAAGAAGTGGATTAGCAGTGCAAAGGGAAATCTCCACCAGTGCCGGAGTAATCGATGCAGATTACACTGGTGAACTCAACGTCGTACTATTTAACCATAAAAAGGAAGACTGCTAGATAACACTGGGCAATCGCATAGCTCAGCTGGTGGTAGAAAAAGTCAACACCTCAGACATGATGGAAGTAGATGACCTGGAAGATAAGGAACGAGGGACCAAGGGATTCGGAAGCACCGATATAATGACAAGATCCCTGATCGTCAAAGAACAGGAACCTAGCATCAGGTACCTGCAGGCATTAGCTAAAAACAAAGAACACTGGTACGATGTTTCAAAAGTACCAGAAAAGGTTCTAATATCAAATCTGATAATCCTGCAAAAAGGTATGAAGCAATTCAACCTGGAATTCTTAAGCAGGATACAGGCAGCTATCGGGACAGAGGCAATTTGGAGGCAATGGAGGGAAGATCTCATTACAATACGAGACGCAGGAAAGGATTTTCCCAAGGACTGGACCTTGACCGACAATCTGCTATACTACAAGCAAAGACTATTTGTACCCTACAGTCCAACGCTTTACACCAAGATCGCAGAAGGATGTCATGATGCAAAGGTTGCAGGACATTTCGGACAGGAAAAAACCTTGGAAATAATCAGGAGAGACTTCTATTAGAAAGGACTAGTAGAATGGTTCAACGATTACGTATGATCCTGCGATAAATGCCGACATAATAAATCCCCTAGACACACCAGGTACGGACTACTGCAACCATTGCAAATACCCTGCGCGGCATGGGCATCTATCTTGGGAGACTTTATCACTCAACTACGGGAGTCATAAGGGTGTACTCAAATACTGGTTGTAGTTGATTGGTTTACAAAGATGGCACATTTCATCGGACTTCAGACCTCAGCTATGGCCAAGGATTTCTCAAACGCATTCCTAAAAGAAGTTCGGAGACTGTACGGTCTACCAACCGAAATCCTCACGGACATCGACTCAAAGTTTGCGGGAGGACTTTGGGAATCCCTTTGCAAATCAATTGAAATTAAGCTAAGAATGTCGATGGCGTACCACCCTCAGACTGATGGACAAAGCGAACATACCAACTAAGTGCTGGACAGATACCTGCAAAGTTTTGTCAACTACGATCAGGATGACTGGTATCAGCTATTACCTCTAGCTAAACGTGCCTATAAGAACTCCGCAACCAACGCTCATGGAATGTCAGCATTCTATGCAAACTATGGTTTCCATCAACAGAGAGAGTGGATGAAGGAGCGCAAAGCTCAAAATCAAAGAGCAACATTCTGTGCAAACTGGATTAAGGCGATATATAAACAAGCGGGTGGGTCACTAGAAAAGACATGGGAAGGAATGTCAAAATATTATAAGCGGAAAGCTCAACAACAGTGAGACTTCAAGATCGGGAATAAAGTAACGTTGAGTGCCAAAAGCATGCGAACCTGATCGAAATCAAAGAAGCTAAGTCTAAAGCTATACGGTCTTTTTCAAATCATGAAAAAATGCGGATCAGGAGCCTTCACGCTCAACATATCCGAGCGATTGAACATTCACCCCATATTCCATGTCGTACTATTAGAACCCTGTCGCAAATCAGTCCATGATAATCGCTAACAACCCCTTAGAGAACCGGAGGACATTGATGGCAATCTACAATTGGAGGTTGAAAAAAGTAGTAAGAAGCGTGATTCACTGTCACAGAAAACGGGTACGTGGTCACTACCAAGAGAAGTGGGAATTGTGGTACGTCGTGAAATGGTAAGGGTGTTCGGAAGATGAGAACACATGGGAGCCAGCTACCGGTATGGAAAATGCGGAGGAAGTTGTGCAGGATTTTCATAATGAAAATCTGGACATGCTAGGAAGGGCAGATGTAAGATAGTATGGAAAAGGTTTTCCTACTGTGGCCAAGTAAACGCCCACGGTGTTTTACCCAGACTACACTGAATCTTAAAATGTATTTAGAAGAAAAATATTAAGAAGTCATAAAAGGCATTCGAGATAAAGGCTAGTAGGAGGGAGCTCATGTTAGGCATATGGAAATCTGAGACAAGTGCACAGACCCACGGTAGGGTAACTGCACACAGACCCTGGATTTTCCAGAGTGCTAACACCGTCCTCCAGCCCCCTTATGGGGCCCGCACGTCATTAGCGAGATTTCGTGAGTTGAGTCCCATAACTAAAATGTCACCTCAATGAAGATCACTTCATGACAGCATATACTTCGCCGCCACCCCTCCGACTGCATGCTGTTTACAGAATATATGTGGCGGAACCTTTGGTGACATTTGGAAAGTGGAATGGAGGAAGTCTGTCACAAGCGCCACGAGATAGTAGGTTTGAAAGTTAGGCTTCCTAAACTATGGGCCGCAGGTGACGGGACGCTTTCGGTAAAATACTCCCAGAGGATATCCCAGTAGCAGAGGCTATTAGAGGTATACCGAATCCACCCATATCCTTCCGAGATCAGCTGTAGGTTGGTGGGTCCTAGTAATAGGACCCCTCTCTGGAGGCCAGTGGACCAAGTCGAGACATGCTCAGAATGGAAGAGCTAGATAAGTCGGAGCCCTTTTAGATGTTGACCCGTCGGGCTCGGACTTGCGATTGGCACTAGGTGGCCCTGCATGAACTTGATCACTTCATGACTGAAGAGACTAGTGGAATAATAGTCAACAAGACTAAAGTAATATAATACTCTATGCAGACATCTAAGTTAGAGGCCGCTGTTTGGTATAACAAATAGCGCTGTAATCTTAATGGAGGAATACTACTCCATGACCGCGAAAAGGGTGTAATATGTTTTAGGGTCAAACAGTGTTTGCACTTATAAGGTTCTAGATGTTTGCATACTAAAACCAGGGTGGTACTTCGTGGGCATAGTAGTTAGAAGTAGTCCGGGAACCCTCAGACACGGGATATAAATATAGAAGTGCCTCCCAAGCTTTACAGACATCATTAAGCAACGGAGAAGAGATCTTCTCAATATAAAATTGTTTACCTCATAAATCTTTGCTTTACCTCTGCCTTATCGAGACGAGCCTTCTGCGACAGATTCTACCAACAAAGATTTCGGTCCACGTCCCTCCATTATACTAGAGACTTGTATCCACTTAACAATTGCACAGGACCGGTTTTCAGGCTGGATGCCTTGTCCCAACACACCAAACCTAGTCTCATAGCAGATTTTCAGGTGGTTATTAGCCATTTTACTTTCCTAGTACGGGACTCCCGCTTTCACCGATCATTTCTCTTCAGTTTACAGTTATGCATCCCGCTACCTCAGAGGGCCCTTGTGCACTAAAGCGGTACATCCCTACCACTCACTCTTGCCCGAAGGCAAGATAGTACATACATATAATATGACACAGACTCGTGTGGTAGGTGGAATGACCCGCGTCGGTTGTCCTCTAGTTGTGTATTGTGATCAGGTACATCTTATATTGCAATATCCCAACTTCTTCAGTGTAGTGACTTGCTTCCACATGGGTAGTAGGCAGCCACCAGGTAACTCGCAGAACTTCATACTATTGGCTCCCGAGCCATGTAGGTATGTTGTTTATCCACTCTTTCGATCAAGACTCTCCATATATTGATTCTTGTATTCGTGCTCTCAAGTTCCTCATGGGGTCTGTTCACTGGCAGCCTACTTGTATTGATCTTGTAAGGAGAGACTTGCTTAGCGCTGCTTTGATAATTTTGAGTTTTGACTCCCATAGTTGCCCATGGAGTACCCAATCCCTGTCGTAGTTGGCACCTAATAAGCCCCAGTCCAAGGAGGTTCCCATTTCGATTTCAGTCCCATGTGGACACTGAATACCCAAACGCTTTCGCTATTGGTACCAATGAACTGACCTAAGTAAGTTCTTCATCGTCTGCCAGTTCCCACATCCTATTCATTGGAGCTGGATATTGGACGGTTGCGACTCTGCATACCAGGTTAAGCTTTGAAATGGGCGACCGTGCACGAGGAATCCCATTTTTATTAGTCTTAAGCTGACTATTGCCACCAATATATGGGCATCTCTCCAACGCGTCTGGTAGGTGTGGCTTTTCTTTCTACAATGTGTACAATCTCCGCCTCGCCTTTGAGTATCTATCAGACTCTACGGGATACCGGTATGGGCCTAGTCACAGTGTTAGGCGGACGCCAAACTCAAGTATATAACTGAGGGACGTAGGCCAAAAATCTTCGCTTGGAGAATCTGTCGAGGAAGGCTCATCTCGATAAAATAGGTAAGATAAAGATTTAAAACGTAAAACAAAATTATATTGATAAGGTCTCTTCTCCGTTGCTTGATGATCTCTCACCAACTCGGACTGAGTTGATCTTACTTATAGTAGCTAGTTGGTACTTCTAATCCTCCTACTAACTATGTACGCCTCGCTTTCTTCTCGAGTTCAACTTAAGTGCGAACACTGTTTGACCCTAAGAATGAGCACACTACTCTACGGCTTAGTCGCAGCTTCCTATTAGGAGCTTTCGATCTTTAGCTCGTATAGACTATGCTAGATACTCTGAACTTAATTGTTATCGTTCCAGTAGTCTCTTCTGTTCACGAAGTGATCAAGTTCGTATCGGGCTGCCTATGCTTTATGCGAGTAAGTGTCCAATGCGCCAACGTCTTATGGACTCTTCTCCAGCTATGGCCTTCTAACTAAGCGTGCTTCCCCTTAGTCCGCCAGCCTTTGCAAAGGGGTCCCGTTACGGGGACCAACCAATATACAGCTGATCTCAGTTGGTAGGGTGTCTTCAGTCTGTCCGTTGTATCATCAACCGCAACTTCCGTAGGGGTAATGGGGTCTCCATCTTCAGTCCTTAATTACTCAACAACCAACCGTCCAATTTCTCGCAGATGACTTCCTACGCTCTAGCCAGAGTCCCCTCTATGCTATTGGTAGAAAATCCCATGTTCGAAGGTCTCGTGCCGTTGTGCAGGGAGCTCCGAACATGTATGTCCGGTTGGTAGAACATATCTCATACAAAAATAACTTTGACGATGGTGTGAATTGAACACATGACCTCTTGATAGATGTTATGTGATACTTGCATTGAGCTATGAACGTGCAGGTCCCATAAGGGGGCTGGAGGGGGGTGTTGGCACTCCGGTAAATCGAGGGTCTGTACGCAGTTACCCTACCGTGGGTCTGTGCACCTATGTCTCAGATTTCCATATGCCTAACACAAAGTTTGTATAAGTGGTCTTCATCGAACCTTCCAATCCTTTCCTAGGTTTCTCCAGTTCATTGTCTCTTTTCCGTTTTCGTGGTGGGGCTCAACCTCCCTTGATATAAGGTTAAGTATCCTTTTGTCACTTTGGCTTAGACTCTCTTCAATGTTCCCTTCTAACCTCAGGGACTAATTTTAGCTTCGAAGGTTTGTCGCTGACAAGCTTTTCTCTAGCAAGAAGTACCTCTTGCGAACGCCCGTATAGCCTGAGTGCTGCTTCCCATTCTTGATCCGTCATATATTGCAAGGCTGATAACCTGCAAACAATTTGTTGGGGAGCTGTGTATTCGACTTCCTCTCTCCTGGATTCCCCGGTCATGCATGCCCTGATGTTTAGGTTGTACATGACCATGAGGTAAAGTTCAATACTGCCTGCGTACTCAACCAGCTTCATAGCTCAAAGCACTAGTCTTTCAGCTTCAACCGGGTCAAATTGTTTGATCATATCATGTTCAAAACATGTCCGGTCTAGCGAGTTCTCGCTGCAGGGTTTCTCCTTGAAGCCCGTCCATAGCCTTCCGATACCAGATAGTGTAAGGAAGTACTATGTCTTATTTAGTACGGCTGAGCATATATATAACACGATCCTGATTATTGTCACAGATCCATGAATGTCTTTCGAAATAGTTGGTATATTGCATAATTCACAAATATATATCTTGCACGGATTTATCCTCAAGAATGGGGGTAGTTCTAGGGGTCCCTTAATGTTTAGCGCCATCGCGTTGGCAAGTATTTCTACCGTACGAGACTGATCTGGTGTCTCTCCTTGCCTCCCATGGCTAGGACCTCCTCTCCCTCTACTTCTCTCATCATCATCATCATCATCATTGCTAGGGTCTCCTGGATTACCCCGCAGGACACCTCAGGGGGATGCATCAGCAGCTCCTTTGCCTTTCCCCTTGTCCTTTCATGTAGGAGGAGTGTAATAGTCTTTGTCATCTGCCTCTTCAACTGCGGGTAAGGATGCTGGTCCCGCAGCTTCTGGAATTGGTAAGGCAGCTAGTATCTTATTCGCCACTGCTGTTAATATCTTCAGGGTATTATTTGTCTCCTCATTTTGCCACTGTTGCTGGTCTAGGGACCTGCACATCTCCACCTAGTAAGTGGTGCTATCTAGACGCCCTTGTGCTAAAGCATGGTAGACCTCTCTTTTCTGAGTAATGCTTTGTGAACGGAATTCTAAGAATACCGTTCTTATGCTGGTGACCATCGATTCTAGGGCGTGATCTCAGGCTAATGCCTCCTGGCTTTATTGCCCGATACTTCCATTTAACCTCGTGGTTACATCTTCGTGTTTCTGCTAATCCCTATCATTGGCGTCTATCTTCTTTGCCACTTCTTTTAGCATTTCCTCTTGGATACCCATGACGTCCTGTTCCGTGCCTGCCAGCTGCATCATGAAGATCGCAATATCGTTGTCGTGGACATCTTGTCCATCAGCGATTTGCTGTTGAACTGTAATTAATTTTAAGGTATTGTCTTGGGTGACTCTCTTGAAATGTTTGAAGGCAATATTGGCTTGGTTGAGCGAGGTGTCTATGTCTTGCTTTATTCAACCCAATGTTATCCCTAAATGGGTAGCCAACCTAGCTAGGTTTGCAGCATGGTCTCCACCTCGTTTTGGTGTCAAGGACCACGATATCTGATGTGTGCTTGCGATACTAGAAGATCTGTAAGAGGGATTGGGTATAACTCCTCTCCAGAAATATGGTTCCTATAGTGTTATCAGGAAGGAGCTATGTATAGCCAAATCATCGGTTCCCATCATATCTAGTCGGGTGTCTTTAGGTTCCCCAGCCTTTATCTTCTTTCTCGGGTTTTGCGGTATCTCTGCCATTGTGATTTTTTCTCAATAGGCTAATTGTTCCAATAGCCAAGGACAAGTGATTATTGGTACTTTGTACCAGAGTTCTTGATATCGTTTAAATGGTTTAAGGAACCATATATAAGGTATATAATGTCGGAGATGTTCTAGGGGTGTCAGTAGAAAAGGGATCCGGCGATCTGATTCTGGATTCAGGACCGGAATTTTCCTTTTCTCAATGGTCAAGATGTACTTGTAGTACATGTATTGGTTCTTAGGCCCAAGGCAAGGGTGGGGGTATTTCTTGGCTAGCTGGGCCTGGTTTCTTGACAACAAAGTACTGGGTACTCCATTCGATGAGGTCTTCAGACTCGGTGGAACAGTACTCGAAGTTCAGACTGTGCCAGGTATGATATATATACTTGAATTGATCCCTTTTTGGAATCCCGAAAAATATTGTTAACCACTAGGATTCTTGCATATACTCTTCTTCAGGTTTGAACAGCTCACTGTCAAATATTTCTTGGAATGTATGAATGTAAATAGAGTAGTCAGGAGCTTTGAATATATAATCGAAGCAAGAACTGAGGGTGGAGTTTGAAGTGAACTCATAGTTCATGTAGTGAGCCTTAGTAACAGGGGAACTATCAATATACTATTACGCAGATGCTGATCTCTAGTATAACTGAGGAATGAAGGCCAAAATCTTGGTTCAGAGAATCTGTCGAGGAAGGCTTTTCTGGATAAAATAGGTAAAGTAAAGATTTAGGAGGTAAACAACTTTTATATTGATAAGATCTCTTCTCTGTTGCTTGATGATGTCTGTAAAGGTCGGGAGGCACTTCAATATTTATATCCCGCATCTGAGTATGGCTGGACTACTTTTAACCATTATGCCTCCAAAGTACCACTCTGGTTTTAATACACAAACGTCTAGAACCTTATAAGTGCGAACACCGTTGGACCCTGAAACTTGTCACAAACTTTTATGGTTACGGAATAGTATTTCTCCGTCGAGATCACTGTGCTATTTGTTATACCTAACAGCAGCCTCCAACTTAGTTGTGCTTATGAACTATTATATTACTTTAGTCTTGTGGACTATCATTCCAGTAGTCTCTTCAGTCATGAAGTGATCAAGTTCATTCTGGGCCCCCTAGTGCCAATCGCAAGTCCGTGCTCAACGTGTCAATGTCTTAAGGGTCTCCGGCTTATCTAGGTCTTCCATTTGGAGCATGCTTCCCCTTAGTCCGCCAGCCTCTATAGAGGGGTCCTATTACTAGGACTAACCAACCTACAGCTGAGCTCAGAAGGCTATCGGTGAATCTGGTATGTCCTTTATTAGCCTCTGCTACAAGGACATCCTCTTGGTGTATTTCACTGAAAACGTCCCGTCACCCACGGCCCATAACCTAGGAAGCCTAACCTTGAAGCCGACTATCTCAATGCGCCTTCCACGGACTTCTTCTGTTCCACTTTCCAGATGTCACCAAAGGTCCCCTCTCGTATTTCCTGTGAACAGCATGCAGTTGGATAGACGGCGGCAACGTATATGGTGTTATGAAGTGGACTTCATTGTTGTAATACTTTAGTTATGGGACGCAACTCACGAAATCTCGCTAATGACGTGCAGGCCCCATAAGATGGCCGGAGGAGGGTGTTGGCACTCCGGAAAATTGAGGGTCTGTGCGCAGTTACCCTACCATGAGGTCTGTACACTTTGTCTCAGATATCTATATGCCTAACATCAGGTAACTGTGAAGACATTTTTGTTAGCACTCAGCATGAGATCTCCCAGCACTTTCAGAATCCATTAAACCAGCTGGATGAAAACACCAGGATATTTGCTGATTCTCTACAATGCTTAACAAAAAGCCATCCGGCCTAACCTCTAAACTATCCTCGTTGAATTAACCTTCCTTTTTGCATTTCTGCCAAGAAAACTTTAAAGAGTTCTTGTTCCATGGCTGGCCACATGCAGGTCCAGGTGGCTGGTAGTGTCCTTGGTGCGGTACCTGGCAATTGAAGAATTTCATCTTTCTTGGCCCACCACTGCTGAATAGTGGCTTCAGGTATTTTCCAGTACCGTGAGGCTTCTTGCTGGGTTGCAGGGCGAAACTGTGACTCTGCGAAACCCTCTACTGCAACCTGATGGTGTAGCAAGAAAAGCAAAACCTCAATCTTTCTGGCTTTGCTATAGGAGCGTTGTACTCCTTGGATTAGGCCTCGTGGCCAGTAAAGTCTCTCTGCTAGAGGCTTTGGCTTATGTCCTGGACGTAGGCGCTCACGTGGACTTGCTCGCTGAATATTAGCTCCACTCTGGTTAAGCTACCATAGTCCTGATCGGAGGATTGGCCATGCTGCCAAGGTAAAAAGGGATAACTAAAAGAAGAAAGATTAAAAATAGGACTGGATATCTTAGGAAATAAGGCATGATTAAGGTGACTTTAACCGATACTTTAATGAAATGAAGTTGACCTGTCAGATCATTTTAAGTTAGACGCCCAAGCTTGGCACCCCAATTAGGCATCGAGTATACACAATAAGCATGCAATACGCTTGGTAAAAAACTGTATAACTCGAGAAAATACGGTACTGCACTCGAGTACCGGATTTGAAAGAATGGTTTGCAGCGTGAAGTAACATCGAGCTACCAGTACTTTTACCGGTCACTGCATCTCTCCCTTAGGGTGAATGTAAATCAATCCTTACCCTAGTCTTCCTACCCCGCTTTTGGCCTTGCTAGCTATGGGGGCGGTAGTATTGTGCGTGGACAAAATTAAGCGGAGGTGCCAGGGGGCATGACAACCGATCGCTCCCAGACAACCTCGCACAACAGCCCCACCACAAAGATTATTACCACCCAACCTATATCCCATGATACCCCCTCTTTTTTTTATTCTGAGAAATAATGGCTTCTGTTCTT
>JACCEG010000526.1:10570-28376 GCA_014065205.1 Tuber brumale
AAAAAAAAAGAAAAAAAAAAGAAAAAAAGTCCGCGTAGATAGGCTCTTCACGCTTCGGTCTAAGTTATTTCCTTACTTATTACTTTATGCTTTTACGAATGTAAAACCTTTACGCTCTTTACGAATACCTACGAGATCAGGAATCTAACATAGAGTCAAGTTGAAGAAAGAGTACGATAGGCGATAAGGACCAGAGACACGAGAGTCTCTCCCACCTTATCGTAGGCATCGGCCTAAGAACTATCGTCGAAGAAAGAAAGAGAGAGAAGTATCATCTACCCGTTGCGGAGAACTGATACCGGTTAGGGATCGTAACACGCTTTTGGAACTCTATCAAGGCGGCAAGTTTCCCTTGCAGAGGATAACAACTGTGCCGCCTACTGAACAAGAGGAGAATGCGAATGTAAACTTGAGGAAATAAGCGATGCCCACTCACAATATGGTAACCTTCAATAACGAGCTAAGTGGAGAACTTATTTGGCCGAACACAATCAAGAGTAGTACTCAACTATCAACTTCACCAACGCTCAAGATACCCTCAACCTCTTCCACCAATGCTACCTACAAAAGCCATCAACCAAGTATCAAGGACACTCTGGAAGACTGTATAATCATGGGTAGCCCCACAAGCCCTCCACCCAATGCAGCCAAGTGGGCTGCAGCAGAAGAAGAAATCAGGATCAAAAAGCAGGAAGAAGAAAAGACTAATGAGGCTGAGTAGGCCAAGGTAGTCAATGACAACAATAGGAACCATGCCATCTATCACTTGATGACATGTATGTGCGATGGGTGGGTAGTACACCTAGATGGAAAACAGAAAAGCAGCTACTTCACGAGCAAGAAATCGGTGACATGAAGGTCACCACCAACTACACAGTTTGAGGCCAAATGGGCAATACAACTGTAGCCTCTGCCCAGTGGCCCCGCACACTACAAAATATCCTGGCAGAACTGTATTCGCAAGTTCTGCACCTACCACTAGAGACAGAGATCAGACGCCAGACAAGTGACCAAAAATACAGAGGTTCTGACGACAGAACCTGTGGAAGAAGGGGATACAAAAACCTTTGTATCTAAGAAGAAACTACGCCAAATGATTGAGAAGAAGTAGCAATCAATAGATAAGCAGGAGAGGGAAATGAAATAGGAGAGAGAAAGGATTGCGTGCTTGGAGCCAGACAAGGGAAAACTCCAGCAAAGGATCGATAGAGTACGGAGGTGACTAGAGATAGTACTAACCTCTTACAATGAATAGCTTTTGTGTGTGGACAAAAACGTGCTGAAAGAATGGCTTAAATGGAGAGCCCTTATGGACACCGTGTACAGACAAAGCCATGAGGCATGCAACCACTACCAACTCCTCCGTAGCCTTGTGGACCGCATCCATAATAGAGAATTTTAAGCACAAAGGGACTTGAGCCTAGGAAGGGAGGAGCTAATATCATGAACGTAGCTTAGCGAGGAAAACCTTTGCACATGACTGATGGTTATGATTCATAGGTATGTTATATTTCACACATGACCTCATTTAGACGTCATGGGTTTCGCACATGTGACCATTTCGGTCATATGACTGGGTTGTGAGGTTATGTTATATTTCACACATGACCGCATTTAAAGGTCATGGGATTTGCACATGTAACCACTTCGGTCAAATGACTTGTTAGAAAGGATTTTACGTGACTCACAGTTGTGAGTCATAGGAGGCGTGTAACCGGTACTGGTTACTGGTTTAGGATTTTTATGTATCAGTTGATACTGTTTGAGTATTGAATTTGTTTCAGGAAATGAGGTGTGCCTCTAGCCTGATAGTATAGGGTTGATACTCTATATGTTTTATGTTTGGTTTCGAGTGTCAGTTTGATACTTTATATGTTTTATATTTGGTTTCGAGTATCGGTTTGATACTTTATATGTTTTATGTTTGGTTTCAAGGCTACCATTTTGGAGTCTTATATGTTATGAGAACAAGACTCCCAGTTGTCCTGGAAGTGTATTTAAGAACTGCTATTCTTCTCGTTAGAAGGAGCAGACTTCGACAGACAGAGTTTTGAATATACTTGGTTGAACAGTTACGTTCTTCAGTTCACTTCGAGAATCTTTAGTTTGAGATCTACCAAACATCTCGGAGACTGCAGTAGTCGCGATATATTGAGAAGTCTTTTCAAGAACCTCAGTTAAAGCCTCAGGACTTTACTTCCCTAGTTACCACTTGCGGTAAAGAACAAGGCCCGTTAACCCTACATTTACCACATCTCCCGAGAGGCAGTTGCAAGGCGCATGACTCGAGGGGTGAGTCACACAAGTATGAAGAGTGACTTTATGTTAGGCGGACGCCAAACTCAAGTATATAACTGAAGGACGTAGGCCCGAAATCTTTTATTGGAGAATCCGTCGAGGAAGGCACGTCTCGATAAAGTAAGGTAAGGTAAAGATTTTTAAAGCGTAAACAATATTATATTGATAAGATCTCTTCTCCGTTGCTTGATGATGTCTGTAAAGCTCGGGAGGCACTTCGATATTTATATCCCGCGTCTGAGTGTTCGCGGACTACTTCTAACTACTATGCCTCCGAAGTACCACTCTGGTTTTAATACGCAAACGTCCAGAATCTTATAAGTGCGAACACCGTTTGACCCTGAAACTTATCACACCCTTTCGCGGACTCGGAATAGTATTCCTCCGTTGAGATGACTGCGCTATTTGTTATACCAAACAGCCACCTCCAACTTAGATGTCCGCATAGACTTTTATATGACTTTTAGTCTTATTGACTATCGTCCCAATCGTCTCTTCGGTCATGAAGTGATCAGGTTCATGCCGGGCCACCTAGTGCCAATCGCAAGTTCGAGCCCGACGTGTCAGCCTCTTAGGAGGCTCCAACTTATCTAGGTCTTCCATTCTGAGCGTGCTTCCCCTTGGTCCGCCGGCCTCCCCAGAGGGGTCCTATTACTAGGACCAACCAACCTACAGCTGATCTCAGAAGGGTATGGGTGGATTCGGTATACCCCTAATAGCTTCCACTACTGGGATATCCTCTTAGAGTATTTCGCCGAAAAACGTCCCGTTACTTTCGGCCCGTAGTTAGGGTCTCCAACTTTGGAGCCTACTATCTCAATTCGCCTCCCACGGATTTCCTCCATTCCACTTCCCAGATGTCGCCAAAGGTCCCCTCTCATATATCCTGCGAACAGCATGCGGCCGGACAGACGGCGGCGACGTATATGGTGTTATGAAGTGGGCTTCATTGAGGTGACATTTTAGTTATGGGACGCAACTCTCGAAATCTCGCTAATGACGTGCGGGCCCCATAAGGGGGCCAGAGGGGGGTGCTGGCTCCGGTTAATTAAGGGTCTGTGCGCAGTTACCCTACCGTGCGGTCTGTGCACTTGTCTCGGATTTCCATATGCCTAATACTTTATAAGTGGTCACTATAACCTAGGAGATGATCTCATCCTCCGTCTCCTCTATTTTCCGAGCACTTGAAATCAATCCTCAATGCTTGGAGTTCAAGAACCATCCACCCCCCCTCTCCTCACATGATGGCTTTAGCCTAGGAGTGACAGCCATCTCCATCCTCCCCTTACTGCCCTCTTCTCTTTTTCCAGACGTCAGGGCTTTCCTTTCTCAGGGTGCCGGTATGCCTTTTGCGCTGCCTATTCTCGCCCGTTTCCTGGCTTAGTGAGGCCCCTCTACATGGTCAGCGACCGTTTACTTCCCATGCTTCAGACGGCTGGGAACATGGTTTGTGCTATGCCAGAACTATTCAACAGGCCCACAGTTCAATCTCGCCCCTCCCCACAGTCAGCTTAAGCAGTGGTATCCCATCCACTAAGTGATGCTATCTCTCTGAGAACAAGGGACTACATGAGAGACACGCTAAAACGCTTGCATTCTGCCACTAGGGACTGCCTAGGAAGACACAAACATGATTACCGAGAGTTGACAAAGTCGCATTCGGTTTCCGTCCTGCTCGATCAGTTGGATCGGCTTGCACCCTACTGTATCTCCCTCTTCTGCCAGCGACCACAGGTGGCCTCCTTTCTCAGTTGTGTCGCATTCCGGGATAACCTCTGTGGTTTCTGCTGCCAGTGCTTATACTTGGCATAGTTGTTGTGGGTTCCCCGGTGCTTGTTTTTCTTTTGTTTTGTTTTTGAGATGTTCTGCGTAGTTACCTTCCTATGTTTTCCTACTTGTTCTTAGTTAGGCTTCTCCTCTTCTCTGAGTTCGCATGCAAGGTAGGGACGGGTTTTCCTTTAGGGCAAGATGTGCAGTTAGGCCCATACCAGAGGGTGCTGGGGATATGGTTGGGCCGGGCGGGAGGAGGAATGGGGATTGTTTATGCTGTTGCTCGTGCTGCATACAAGTTCTTGTACCCTAAATAACAACGAATACATGATGATACAACAAAGGAAAAAGAAGGAAGAAAAAGAAACCTGGGAGATGAGCACATCCTCCATCTCCTCTATTCTCCTCGCGCTTGAAATCAACCCTCAATGGTTGGGATCTCAGGAACCATCCACCCCCCCTCTCCTCTCATGACAGCTTTGGGCTAGGAGTAACGACCATCCACCTCCTCCCACTGTCCTCTTCTGCCTTTTTAAGAATCGAGGCTTCCCTCCCTCTGGGTTCTGGTATGCCTGTCGCGCTGCACATCACCTCTCCTCTCTTCGCTTAGCGAGGCTCCTCCACCTGGTCCTAGACCATTCGCTTCCTATACTTCAGATAGCTGGGATCACAGTTCATGGTACGCGGGAGCACTTCAACAGGCCCTCAGATCGATCTCGCCCCTCTCTATGATTGGCTTAACCGGTAGCATCCTATCTACTAAGGGACGCTATCTTCCGTAGAACCTGGGACTATATGAGAGACCCGGTACTATCGCTTGCCTTCTGCCCCTGGGGACCACCTAGAAAGACACGAACACGACTACTGACAGTTGACACAACACCTTTTGGTTTCCTTCCTGACCTGGCAGTTGGATTGGCTTGTACCCCACTGCGGCACCGGCACTCAGCTTGCACCCTACTGCTGCATCACCTTACCTCAATGCCCTTCGGGTGCCACCACCCAGCTTCCTAGTCCGGACTGCACTGGTCCCGATACCTGTAAGGTGGACGCCAAACTCAAGTATATAACTGAGGGACGTGAGACTAAAATCTTCAATCGGAGAATCTGTCGAGGAAGGCTCGTCTTGATAAAGTAGGTAAGGTAAAGATTTAAGCGTAAAACAAGCTTATATTGATAAGATCTCTTCTCCGTTGCTTGATGATATCTGTAAAGCTTGGAAGGCACTTCGATATTTATATCCCGCGTCTGAGTGTTCGCAGACTACTTCTAACTACTATCCCTTCGAAGTACCACTCTGGTCTTTAATACGCAAACGTCCAGAATCTTATAAGTGCGAACACCGTTTGACCCTGAAACTTATCACACCCTTTCGCAGACAGGGAATAGTATTCCTCCGTCGAGATGATTGCGCTGTTTGTCATACCAAACAGCGGCCTCTGACTTAGATGTCCACATAGACTATTATATTGCTTTTGTCATGTTGACTATGGTTCCAGTACTCTCTACAGTCATGAAGTAATCAGGTTCATGCCGGGCCACCTAGTGCCAATTGCAACTCCGAGCCTGACGTGTCAACCTCTTAAGGGGTTCTGATTTATCTAGGTCTTCCATTCTGAGTGTGCTTCCCGTTGGTCTACCGGCCTCCATAGAGGATTCCTATTACTAGGACCAACCAACCTACAGCTGATCTCAGAAGGGTATGGGTGGATTCGGTATACCCCTCATAGTTTCCACTAGGGGTATATCCTCTTGGAGTCTTTCGCCAAAAACGTCCCGTCATTTTCAGCCCGTAGTTTAGGCAGCCTAACTTTGAAGCCTCCTAGCTCAATGTGCCTGGGATGGATTTCTTCGGTTCCACTTCCCAGATGTCTGCAAAGGTGCTCCTCTGATACCCTGCGAACAGCATGCGGTCGGATGGACGGCTGCGACGTATATAGTGTTATGAAGTGAGCTTCATTGATGTGACATTCTGGTTATGGGACGCAACTCGCGAAATCTCGCTAATAACGTGCGGGCCCCATAAGAGGGCTGCAGGGGGGTGTTGGCTCCCGTAAATCGCGGGACTGTGCGCAGTCACCCTACCGTAGTTCTGTGCACATGTCTCGGATTTCCATATGCCTAACAGTACCCTGCCACGGAGTTTGTTTTCCGCAGCTTCGGCTTTACTCTCTTCAGTCCGCCTTCCCCTTTGTTGGGTATATCCCTTCACCGTAGACATTGATTGTCATAGGTGGTACTGTTAGGCCGGGTCAAGGCTGTTTAGGGCGGCTCTTGCTATGGGGTTGGACCACTGTTAGGAAGTGGGGTTTCTTTTATTTTGATGGACTCGGGTGGCTTTCATTTACAGTCTTTGCTGTTCGTATATACTACAACTTGTAGGACGCGGGAGTTTTTTCAACTGCGCGGGGTTCGTGCACAGGGTGTCTTGTTCCACGGGTCTCAGTCCTGTCTGCCAGAGCGCTTTCCTGTTCGGATTTGTTGACGGTTTTTCTTCTAGGTGTTTTGGGCTGGCCTAGGAGGGGCGATGTATGTGTCTGCCATAGCTTGCGCTGCATGCGGACGGTGTACCTTAAACACAGAATAAAATTGATGATAAACAAAAACAGTAAAAACACTGGAGATGAGCTCTTCCGCCCTTTCCTCTATTTTCCTCGCGCTTGAAATCAACCCTCAACGCTTAGACTTCACGAACCACTCACCACCCCTCTCCTTCTGCAATGGCTTTGGCCTAGAAGTGATGGCCATCTCCATCCTCCCCTCACTGCCCTCTTCTGCTTCTCTCAGTGTCAGGGCTTTCCGTCCTCTGGGTGCCGGTATGCCTTTCATGCTACCCATTCGCACCGCTTTCCTTGCTTAGCTAGGCCCCTTCTGTTAGGCATATGGAAATCTGAGACAAGTGCACAGACCCACGGTAGGGTACCTGTGCACAGACCCTCGATTTACCGGAGTGCCAACACTCCGCCAATGGCCCCCTCATGGGGCCCACCCGTCATCAGCGAGATTTCGAGAGTTGTGTCCCATGGCTAAACTGTCACATTAATGTAGTTTACTTCATAACACCATATACATTGCGGCCATCTGTCAGTCATCATGCTGATCGCGGGTTATGTCAGAGGGGATCTTTGGAAACATCTGGGAAGTGGAACCGAAGAGATCTGTCGTAGGTGTATTGAGATAGTAGGCTGCAAAGTTAGACTTTGTGAACTAGAGGCCGAAGGTGATGGGACGTTTTCGGCAAAAGACTCCAAGAGGATGCTGCAGTAGCAGAAGCTATTGAGGTTATACCGAATCCACCCATACCCTTCTGAGATCAGCTGTAGGTTGGTTGGTCCTAGCAACAGGACCCCTCTATGGAGGCCAGCAGACCAAGGAGAAGCATGCTCAGAAAGGAAGACCTAGATAAGTCGGACACCCTTCAGACGTTGACACATTGGACTCAGAATTGCGATTGATACTAGGTGGCCTGACATGAACCTGATCCCTTCATGACTGAAGAGAGTACTGGAATGATAGTTAACAAGACTAAAGTAATATAATAGTTTATGTGGACATCAAAGTTGGAGATAGCTGTTTGGTATAACCAATAGCGCGGTCATCTAAATGGAGGAATACTATTCCGTGTCGGCAAAAGGGTGTCATAAGTTTCATGGTCAAATGGTGTTCGCACTTGTAAGATTCTGGATGTTTGCGTATTACAACCATAGTAGTACTTGGGAGGCATAGCAGTTAGAAGTAGTCCACGAACACCCAGACATGGGATATGAATATCGAAGTGCCTCCTGAGCTTTACTGACATCATCAAGCAACGGAGAAGAGATCTTATCAACATAATATTGTCTTACACTTTAAATCTTTATTTTTACTTGTTTTATCACGACAAGCCTTCCTCGACGGATTCTTTGAACAAAGATTTTGGCCTAGGTCCTGCAGTTATACTAGAGATTGGCATCCGCCTAACACCGCCTCACAAGTGGCGACCACTCGCTTTCCATGCTTCTGATGGCTGGAAACACAGATTGGGGTACGCAAGAACTTGTGAACGGGCCTATGGGTCGATCTCACCCCTTCCCACAGTCGGCTTAAGCGGTGCTATCCCATCCCCTGAGTGATGCTATCTCACGCAGAATAAGGGACTACATTAGAGATGCGGGAAGATTTCTTGCCTTCTGCCACTGGGGACTGACTTGTAAGATACGAACACGATTACTGAGAGTTGCTATGGTCACGTTCAGTTTCTACCGTATTCTGGCGGTTGGATCGGCTTTTACCCTACTGCTACACCCTTCCTTGGCTTGCACCCTACTACTCCACCGTTTCTGACCATGTCCACAGGCGGTCCCATGTCACGGTTGCATCATGTTCCGGAATAACCTCTTTGGTTTCTGCTGCCTACGCGTATATCTGGCGTGGTTGATGTGGGATTTTTGCTTTGTTGTTTTTCTTTTATTCTTTTCTGAGATGTCCTGTATGGTTACCTTCCTACGTTATCCTGCTTGTTTTTTAGTTAGGTTTCTCCTGTACTCTGGGTTTACTTAGGGGGTCGGTACGGGCTTTTCTTTTAGGCGAGATTTGCGGTTTGGCCTAGACCACAGAGTCCTGAAGATACGGTCGGGCCTGGTGGGAGGAGAACTGGGGATTGTTAATGCCATAGCTAGCACTGCATGCATGTTCTTGTACCCTAAATAACAATGAACACATGAGGATAAAAAAGAAAAAAAAAGAAAAAAAAACCCCCCCAGGAGATAAGCTCTGCACACTTCATTTCAAGTTATTTTCCTACTTATTACTTTATGCTTTTACAAATATAAACCTTTGCGCTCTTTACAATTTACCTACATGAGAGAAGAATTCTACAATGCTAGTAGAGTTGAGGAAATAGCACGATCGGTGATTAGGACTAGAGACATGAGCGTCTCTCCTACCTTATTGTAGATATAAGTTTAAGAACAATCGTCATCCAAGAAGAGAAGAGAAGTATTGTCTACCCATTGCTGCGAACTGACACTAGACAGGGATCATAACTGTCATGGCGACCAACTAGATGAGCTCTTCACATTTCGTTCTGTTATTTTCTTACTTATTACTTTCTGGTTTTATGAATATAAAAGTGTTACCCACTTTACCATTTACCTACCTATGACGAGAACCCTATTACCGGAGTAGAGTTGAAGAAGGACCACAATAGGTATTGCGGATTTGAGATAAGAGATCTCGCCCACCTTAATCTAAACTTAAGTCTAAGAATTATCGTCAAGAGAGAAAGAAGAGAAGTATCATCTACCCGTTACTAAGAACTGATATTGGTTACGGAACGTAACGAAAGCCTTTGGACTCAGTATAATTTATACCCAAGGGATTGGAGACATGGATGATACTGTTAGGACTCCAAAATCGATTCATGTCAAAATGGGTTTCTTCTTGGCTCAGGCATACACTAGGCATTTGATCAGTACCTTATCTCTGTGAACCCCAACGACAATTACAAAATTGTTGTGTTCAATATTGATATTTTCAGGTTGGATGGGAGAACTCTTGATCCTTTGTGTTGCAAGCTAGATGATCCCTGCCGTGTTTCGGACTGACTTCTAGGATGGCATTTTCGCCAATCGATCCTTGCGAATGCTAGAGGAGCATGAGAACCTATCTTCGAGCACAACTATCCACTGGGGCATAATATGCTAGAGGAGATCCTGGCCGGTCCATATGGGCAGGAAAGATTTGCATTGGAGATAGCCTCTAGGTTGAGAGGGTTTCCAAAAGATGACCGCTACTGGCATGAAGAGACTCCACAGCTCTCAACTTAATGACGCTAGCTGCGCAATTATTTGCCCAAGGGCTAACAAGATCGGATCACTTATCTCGCAAGTTAAGAAACCACCACTTTGGGGAATATTAACTAAATGGGCTAAAAGAAATCTTGCACAGGGAGGTTTTTCTTGCTTCATTTTCGCTTTTTGTACTCATCTTTAGGCTAGGTATTGTCGTGTGGCTGGCGTTGTGGCAGAATATGCGGGTAAAGCAAGGGAAGAGGTTATCTATAGTTGGGCTATCGCGTGCATGACTGTACGATCTTGGTCACCAAATACACTTACCCTCTACTGCTTCCTGCCAATTTCTCCTATTTAAGTACCGATTTCTATCACTTGAGAAATGGCCACCCCAAAGATGAAAAACAATTATAAAAAGAGTGGAAAATATGAGATGAATGAGGAAAATCAAAGAATGGTCAAACAGCCTGTTGTTGGCTGCCAAGAATGGGCATCGGGGAATAGTGGAACAGCTCCGAGACCATTTAACCATCAAACGACATAAATTCTTACCATTCCCAAATGTCTCCTCCCGCCCTTCGGCCCGTCTACGACTAAACCACATTTCCCACACAGCGGCCGTCGCTGCTATATTGATAGCGATACTTATTGCCTGGCACTTGCGCTATTCCGATAGCCCCCCCTTTTTTTGATCATTCGTCCTCGCTCCCCATGCTGCTCTTCCGGTCTGGGCTTTTTTTAGGGGAAATGCTGGCCAGCCCCTCCCTCGGACTTATGCTGTGTTGGACTGCCCTGCACTCGATGTCACCGCTGAGGTGATACAAAATGATATTGATTTACTTAGATAGTCCTTTTTCCTTCTAGTGTGAGTTTAGTTACAATACTATTGACCTTGACGCGCAGGTGGAGGCTGCCGCTGTGGGTGGTGTTATGTCATGTATTATATGTCTTAGGAATCAGGGGGTGCTTTAGCATCTCAGGCAGGCTTGCTAGGGAGGTTTACTGGGAGTATGATTTCCTTTTTTCTATTTCCTAGCAGGAGATTTTAGAGTGAGCTTGGGTTCTCTTTTCCTGGGGAGTTTTTTGTCTCTTTCGCACTATAACTTTGATTTGCTTCTTCTCTATTTCTACTTACATATATATGTGGTGTTGTATCATCGGTCGTGTAAAGTTATGGGAGTATTGTGCCGGTGTATGTTTCCTTTCTTCTAGAGTGGTGTATATTTCTATATAGGATGGTGTTTTAAATATACTCCGGCATCAGAATTTCACTCAGAATTTCATACAAAAGGCAAGATGACACACAGGGCTGTGATCGACAATTACCAATAGAGAAGGCTAGCGACAAACAAACTTCACCGATATACAATCATTCACTCCCCTCAATCCTACAACTTACTCCCTCCACTCCCCTTCTCCTTCTCCTTCTCCCATCTTTTCCCCTTCCCCAACCATCCAAATTCCAAATTCCCCCCAACCCCGGAAGCAACAACAACACTAACAACACCCGGCCCATCCCTATGCTCCCACGCCTCTTGCACAGCCCTGACCAGTCCCTTCTCATCCACAACCTTCCACCCCCTGTCACCCAACCCCCCCGCAACAACATCATACCCGGCCTCAAACCCCAGAGCGGTGCTCATGAGGAGAACATCCCGCCTCTTTCCTTGTTTATCCCGATCCCACCGGTCGCGCCCCAGCTAGGGGTGTTGTCAGATATGCCGTGGTATACACCTTCATTATTAATGGCGAAAATGATAGGGAGGCGGTAGCGGGACGTGGTTTCGATTTCAGGAAGGGAGAAGCTGAGGGCGCTGTCTCCTTCTATGGATATAATCCTTTTGCTAATGGGTGGAGAGGAGGGGGAGGGGGTGGCTTCGTGGGTGTGGTTGTAGGCTATTTTAGCGGCTATGGCGTAGCCAAGGCCTACACCCATTGTTGCGTACGTGCTGGCATCCAGGCGCTGGTGGGGTTGTGATACGGTGAAGATGCTGCGGGAGATGTCCATTGTGTTGGCACCTTCCGAGATGTAGACTAGGTTGTTGGCGCCACCCAGGGATAATGATTCTAGGGCCGACTTGATGAGGGCGAAGGTGCGATGGTATGTTAGTAGGTTTGTTGGCATCGAGGCTTTCGCCCGGGCTATGGCTAAGTTTTTAGCAGCTGAGGTGGAAAGTGTGTTGCTCCAGAGGGAGGAGAGGCGGTGGTAATTTGTGAGGTGGAGCTTTAGCTGTGGGATTATGGAGGTTATGTCCCCATGAATTGAGAGTGTTGGATCGGTGGTGCCGTGGTCGAGTTCTTCGGGGGAGATGTCGATTTAGGCTATGCGTACTCCCGCGGACCACTTGGGCGGCTCTCCAAATTGTAGCATCCAGTTTAGCCGGGCACCCACGAGAAGGACGACGTCTGTGCCTGCGAGGGCGGCAGAGCGGGCGGAGGAAGTGCTGAGTGGGTGGTCATCTGGGAGGACACCCTTTCCTTGAGGGGTTGGAAGGAAGGGGATTTTAGTCCTACCATCTTCGTCAGCCCAACACACCCTCCAACAGGCGGCTAGGCAGCAGAAAGCAGTGAACCCTCATGCATCGATAAACTCCCTCAATACCCCCTCGACCCTCGCGTACGCTGCTCTCTTCCCAATAACAACCAATGGTCTCTCTGCCCTCTTCAACGCCTCCGCAACCGCCATCACCCTCCGCTTGTCGCCAAGAATCCGTGGTTGCTCCTCCACCCGTTCAACCTGCACAACCTCCTTCGGCACACCCGGGATATAATCCGCCTGCAAATCCACGAACCCAACCCCTGATCTCCCGCAGAAAGCGAACCAATAGGCATCCCGAATCGACTGTGGAAGGTCTTCCAAGCTCGGTGGTCGAACAGCAAATTTTGTATGCGGCGCTAACAGTGATACCTTGTCCAGCTGCTGAAACGCGCCTTTTGTAAGCCCCGCACTAGTTTCCGCGCCTCCAGTGAAGAGCAGGAGCGGATATGTTGCGTTCACCATGGAATTCCCAACCTGCACGGTTCTCAATTAGCTCTCCGTCGCTAGTCGTAAACTAGTAGGGTGGAAAGTAGGCGGCTTACACCGGCCATGGCATGTATCACCCCCGGCCCACAGCTGTGCGCCCATGTTTATCGGCGGGGGTTGGTGGGGCATCGTCTCTCCTTTATCTTATTTCTGTTTTCCTTCGAGGGGTGCGGGTATGGGTGGCGTGATGAGGTGAGGTTGGGTTTGAGTTTCTGCTGTCTCTTGCAGGTTTACCAGGATTTGTGTTGTTGTCACTCCAGAATGACGAAATTGGCCATGAAGACGGTGTAACAATGGAAGAAACGGAAGCCGTCGGAAGCGAGTAAAGTCTTGGAAGGTAGAAGCCCTAACCCATTGGGCTGGGTGGTTCTAGCCCGATATGGAAAGACGAAGGTTGTATTATTGGTGGGGGGGCAGCTGTGGATCGCAGTAGTTGTGACGGAATAGTGAGTGGAATAAAGGAAGCGCAGAATACGGGCTATGATGTTGCAGATTTTGATTTCGCGAGGACGCAGTATTTTTGGAGGGGCTTGAATGGATTGCGGGGGGGGGTATGTTCCTTTCATCTTGAGTCACTGGTTTGGTTAATGCAGCGATGTTGCAGTGATACGGCCGTGAAGTTTGTAGGGGAGACAGAAATACACATACACTATACAGTTTGCCGAAGGGTTTTTAATGGCAGAAGCTTCGATATTTACGATAGTCTGCACTGTGATTTTATATGCTTGCGGCAATCAAATGCTCCTGCCTTGATATTTCACTATCGCAGTTGCGGTTACAGCGGTCACGCTTGTCGGGCCTAGCAAGATGTAAGATATGATCAGGAGTTCGAAATAAGCCGCAAACAGCGGGGGAGACAGAGCTTGTGTCCATTGTAGCCTCCCCTGCCATGCCTTGTCCTGAAGTCAAGAATCGTCTCAACTTCCCATTCTTTTCCGTCATTGATGAGGAAACGGGGCTGGTTTAGCATATTTCTTACTCGAATCTAAGGCCTCTTTATCCACTATTCATACATCATTATATAGTTTACTCTTGTTACTGAAAGCGCACACCGCCTGTATAAAGCGGATCTTACCACAAAGGCCCCAAATCGTAAGCTACCCTTGAGGCGGTGGTGTAAGGCCTTGTTTTTCCAGAGGCAGCCTCCATAGCTAATCAAGTAAAGGGCACGCGTGGACAGGGCCTAGCGACCAACACAATGGAAAACGAATCGGTTTGCCCGCCTCCTAAAAATTTTCGTGCCCCAATCCACTCATCTTCCTTATCTCCTTCCATTCCTTTCCCTTCCCTCTTTTTCTCTTCCCCCATTTCCTCTCACTAGACAACTCTTCTGCCACTTCCACCACCACCCTCTCTACTGTCCTTGACTATGATACCTCATACATTTCGCTCGTTTAGCAAGTCCGATAATCGCCCTACTTTCCTAATTTACATTCACACCACCCACCCACACACTCTCTATCCCAGTGTAACAAATCCGACTTTGAAAAACCCCATCACATGATAGTGAAATTTCCTAATTTCTTTTAAAAAAACAGATTCATCATGCCTACCAGGGTCATCATCCGTTCAGATCAGGAAGGGCTCTACCATGAGTGTCCACTTTACTGCCCAATCTACGAATGCAGGTCCTTCATCCCGCAAGCTCGTATCGACTGGCAGCGAGTGGGAACCTGCATCCGATGTGCCGCAAAATCCTGCTGCTTCTGCGGGAAGCTGTGAGTACACGCTAGTCACCTCAACTGTCCTGTCGTCATCCACATGATGGAGCAATCTTTCCCTGACGAGGACCTTGCAGACCTCTACTGCGCAATGGGTAGACGCGGTAGGCGGGGGGGGATCGAAAGTTCTGCTAACGGAGATGAGCACGTCGGAGCTACCCCTCTTTTTCGCCTTTCCATTGCCCTGGGGGATGGGTTGGCGAGTGCGGCCGACGCCATGATTAATAGTATGGCGGAAAATTCTAGCGGTCTTGTGGGTCATATTTCCCTCTCCGCGAATTTCTTTGTGAGTATCTATCTATCATCAACAACCCCTATATCAGCCTCATAAAACTCATAGTTGACAATTCCTGTTAGGCTCAACCCAG
Organism: Tuber brumale; assembly: GCA_014065205.1. Lineage (NCBI taxonomy): Eukaryota > Fungi > Ascomycota > Pezizomycetes > Pezizales > Tuberaceae > Tuber > Tuber brumale. Next base: position 25,524 of record JACCEG010000526.1, read on the forward strand.
GCATCACCTGAAGACCTCGGCAGTATTGAAACCACAGATCCACCCAACCGCCTCACCCGCGACCCATATAGAGTCAACTCCACACGAACAACCCGCCCTATGCTAATCACGACTATCCCCACCGGGGCCTCTCCCACAGCCCCTGCCAGCCGAGCCTCTGGCTCTGACCTTCGTACCCAGGTCGAGAGCTCCCCTGCAACCCCACCTATAGCCCCCACCAATACTACGGCTGTCGATATCGATTATATGTATCATGGCGGCTTGAGAGCTAGACTCCCAGAGAGCCTTCGGCGCCAGATGCCAGACCAAGATCAAATTGAGGTTCAGCGAAATAGGCGCCGCTTCCCCTTCTTGAGGAGGGTGAGGCAGAGGGAGTACTATCGTGTTGTCGGATCGGGCTTCACTCACCCTTAGGCGATTGACCCCGCACACTTGTTAGATGGATGCATCCCCTAGAGGGGAGAAACTTTGGCTAGAAAAAATACATTAGCGTCTCTCGGCGATAGAAACAGTGCACCGTAGTCTGATTTTATCCCCCCCCTCTCTCTTTCCCTTTTCTAAAAAACGATACAAATATTTTTCCTTCCTCATTCCTTCTCTATAGCCAGCCAGTCCCGGAATGATAGACAGATAGGTGGAGCGCGCGTCCCTCCCACAATTATTTCATTTTTTCTGATTCTCCCCTTTTCCCTTGGATATATCCTTTGTATTCACTTGCTCTGTTTTCTATACATAGTGTCTCCCGATGCAGCGGAACGCCCCCCGGGTAAGCCACTGTTGATGCTGCCTGCCTGCCTGTGTACAGCTGAACTGGTGCGTCCCTGCGCTGGTGTACCTATCTGTATTGGGTGAATTTTGGGTAAGACACGCTTTTTATCCCCTCGACTGAGCCTGGGCACTCTGGTATATAATATGCGTATGGAGAAAAGGAGTATAAAATGTTATTGACAACAATAGTTTAGCACGGGTGGAATTGAGATTGTTCTATAACTTAGTGGATATCCTTTCTAGGACGCACCGTCAAGAAGGATTCGGGAAAGTATACCTCAAGTTGGATACCAGTAAAGGATATATCAGTGGCAAGCAATAAGGGCAGCGACGCCTCCACCAAATACCTCCGACAGTGGACTTTTTACAAGAAGAGGGATACAAGGGTTGGATAAGTAGGATTGTTTTGGGTTTTTTTCTGACTTCTCTATTTTATGGCTCTTTCACTATCTTGCGTATTGGGTTTTTCCTATCACAATGTATTGGTTTGGCTTTGGCAAATTTGTCGATGGGTTGAATAGATCTCGGCTAGCAATCTATATTTTAAAATTATGGCACTCCTTCAGCTACTGCCCAAGAGCTAAATCAAACAGTGGTGGCGGATCTTTTCTGAGACTGGTGTTCTCTCCTGGGTATTGACAAGGAAATTTCGTAGGATCAAAACCCTGGTCGGAAAACAAGAGAATGATGAGAGGAAAGCGGCACTCAAGGAACAATGGTTCTCGACAATTCCTGTCTTCGTCCTCTCCACCCTTGTGTGGTCTCTCATAACCTTCTTTATACGATAAATCTACTGCTTAACGAAGAGGTCTTCTGCTTACAGGAAAAATACAACTTTACGCACTTTCCTCGCCTACTACTTGAGTACCCACAGTCCACTCAGCAATCCAACATTACGCTACTAGTGTATCCCATCGTACCACTTACTTGGACATTAGATTGTCACGCCTGTGTCACCCAGCCCCTTCCAAAGCATCCTTGGCATTCTTGTGTTTCTTCCTGCTTAGCGTGGAGAAACAAATATTTTTCTTCCCGATAACCCAGGGAGTGGGATACTGTCAAACCTCAACAGCAACGGCGATACAATATACGAGTGACAAACAATGAAGCAAAATACCAAGCAACTTCCAATGAAAATAAACGCTCACTGAAGTGTGGGGAAAAGATTGTCACTAACAACCACAACCACAGGCTCACCATCAACGATAGCTACCCTCAACCAACCAATCAGCGAAAACAGGAGTATATACCATACTTGTACAAGGGCAAGTGCTCGCGACGGTGGAGTTGGCTGGGCTCGGGAGATGGTATCTTTGGCGAATTTCTGCTAAGGACTGGGGAATGCCGACGGGAGTTTCTCCATTAGAGGATCCTATCATGTCATATATTAATTAGCGAGTTTTTCACACATTCCTGAGTTAGGCAAAACACTCAGCTGAGCTGGTGTCACGAATGTGGCTTAGAAGGCAAGAGGTTTTTACATGACTCATAGTTATGAGTCATAGGTATGTTATGTTTTGCACATGACCTCATTAAGACGTGATGGGTTTCACGCATATGACCCCTTTGGTCATATGACTTGATTATGATGATATGTTATGTTTCGCACATGACCTCACTTAGAGGTCATGGGTTTTACCCATGTGACCACTTTGGTCATATGACTAGGTTATGATATTTTGGTATGACTCACAGTTGTGAGTCACATATGGCACATGACTCAAGGAGTGAGTGACAAGGGTGTGAAGGGCAACTATATAAGGAGGTCACTAGGGCCAGATAGATAGGCCATCCTCCGTCTCCTCTACACACCCGGCGATTGAAATCAACCCTCAACGCTAGGTACTCACGAACCATCCACCCCCCCTCTCCTCCCACGATGGCTTCGGCCTAGGAGTGACGGCCATCTCCCTCCTCTCCTCACTGCCCTCCTCTGCCCTTTTACGCGTCGAGGCACTCCCCCCTCTGGGTTCCGGTACTGCTTTTCTGCTGCCCGTTCTCGCCCCTTTCCTCGCTTAGCGAGGCACCCCCTCACGGTCGGCGACCGGTCGCTTCCCATGCTTCAGACGGCTGGGAACACGGTTT
>JACCEG010000526.1:34629-94119 GCA_014065205.1 Tuber brumale
ACCAGAGGGTCTTGGAGATACGGTCGGGCCGGGCGCAAGGAGGAATGGGGATTGTTTATGCCATAGCTAGCGCTGCATTCAAGTTCTTGTACCCTAAATAACAACGAATACATGAAGATAAAAAAAAAAACAAGAAAAAAAAAAAAGGCCTGATAGATAGGCTATGCTCCGTCTCCTCTATTTTCCTTGCGCATGAAATCAACCTCAACTCTTGGGATCTCAGGAACCACCCATCTCCTCCCTCTCGCCCCCCGATGGCTTCCGCCTAGGGGTGACAGCCATCCACCTCCTCCCATTGTCCTCTTCTGCTTGATTACGCGTTGAGGCTTTCCCCTCTCTGGGTTTTGGTATGCCTTTCGTGCTGCCCGTTCTCGCCCCTCTCGTCGCTTCCCATGCTTCAGATGGCTGAGAACACGGTTTGCGGTACGCGGGAACTCTGCAACAGGTCTACGGGTCGATCTTGCCCTTCCCCACGGTCGGCTTAAGCGGTGGTATCCCATCCACTAAGTGACGCTATCTCTCGTAGAACAAGGGACTACATGAGCGACACGATAAAACGTTTCCCTTCCGCCTCTGGGGACCAACCAGAAAGACACGAACACGATTACCGAGAGTCGACACGGTCGCGTTTGGTCTCCTTCCTGCCCCGATGGTTCGATCAGCTTGCACCCTACTGCTATACTGCCTTGCCTTGACGCCCTTCGGGCGTCTCCACTGGGCTTCCCGGTCTGGATGGCGTTGGTCCCTGTGCCCTGCCACGGGTTCCTTTTTCGGCGGCCTGTGCTTTTTTTTCCTCAGTTCCCCTCCCACTTTGCCGCCTATATCTCTTAGCCGTAGACAATTTTTCGTCGCAGGCAGCACTGATCGGCCGGGTTAAGACCATTTAAGATGGCTCTTGCTATGGGGTTGCACCACTGTCGGGTAATGGGGTTTCTTTTATTCTGATAGACGTGGGTGGCTTTCTTTTTACAGTCTTTACCGTTCGTGTATACTACAAGTTGCGGGGCGCAGGAGTTTTTCCATTGCACGGGGTGTTGGAGCTGGCGGCTCTAGGCGAGACCCTTTCATGTTCAAATCCTGGGGCCTTCGGGCTGGGCACCTGGTCTCCAGTGTTGATGGACTTCGCGACAGTTTTTCTTCTGGCTGTTTCGGACTAGCGTAGGGGGGGAGGTTTTGTGTCTGCCATAGCTAGTGCTGCATGCGGACTGTGTACCTTAAACACGGAATAAAATTGATGATAAAATAAAAAAAAATAAAAAAAGGCCAGGTAGATAGGCCACCCTCCGCTTCCCCTATTTTTCCCTCCCTTCATTTCTACCTCTTCTTCAACACCATCAGCATCTGGTGTACCCATACGTCCTTGCTATCCTAAAAGACCCTCAGGCTGAGGCCTCACTGTCATGACAAGAATAGCTTCAGTTCCCCTTCCCCCTTCTGAACACTCCTGGGTGTCGGGTGTCGGCCCTCACATCCTCCTCCTCCTGGAGCTCCTTCAAAGGTCCTCAACGGATGCAGGAATATCCACCCAACCTTTCCCGCCCATCAGTTCTACCGAGCTTGATGACCTCGCCCCTGGACAGGCTGTCATCCTCCCCCACCTTTGCACCTCTCTTCTGGCTTCAAGGTCCATCTCCACTCAAATCGACACACTCGTGCTCGAAATCATTCACCTTTCAGGACAAGTCGATGAACTCTGCTCCTGTCGGGATAAAACCCAACGCCCTCCTGTGCCCGCTTCCCTGAATGACACAATAGCAGCGTCACTCTCCGCTCTCCAGCTTTCGGTTAGAGACCTGGCATCCAGGTTGACCACCCCTCTCCCTCAACCAATGCGCCACTAACAGCCCCCACCCTAGCACCCTACGCCTGCGCTGCTGGGCACCAATACGGCTCAGGTGGCTCCTACGAGAAATGGTAAAGACAGGGCCAGGTCCCCCGCCACTGCAACCCCTGCCGGTGAGCTGACCCCCCTCTATGAGGTTGGTGGCGACACAGAAATCCCCTGCTGCAGCATAAAAGAGCAGAAATGGTACGGCGACCCGGCTGTATATGCGCCAAAATTCCCATGCTCCTGGGAGGCCCAGACATACAGGGAAGGGAAGTCCCCCCCCCTCGTGGAGTTCCACCCCATCCAAGTCCATCAGCACAGTCCGGAGCCTCCTCCTATGCTCAGGCCACTTCCACAGGATGGAAAAAGAAAGGGAAAGCGAACAAAGCCCAGAATACTCCCTCAGCTACTCAGGTATCGTCTGGCTCGGCCCCCTCAGCCCCCTCCAAAGGTCCGAGGAGCCTCCTAGCCCCTGAGAGACGTTTCTTCACCCCCAGATCCTCCCCCTTCCCACACTCTCAGTCTGTTCGCCTAGCCGCCTCCTTCCAAGACATTGCTGCCTCCGTCCTTCGAGCAGCAGGCTACACCCAACCTCTATCCTTCTTGGCCCAGGTGAATGATAGAGGGGTAGTCACCCTTCTTGCTCTCTTCCCATGTATCACCTCTACTGCATATGCTACCAACTACGATGTGCTCATGGCTAAGTTGAATCAATCCTTTCCGACCGGAAACGCTCAGTGGCTACCTTTCAGCCTGGCCCCTAATGATGTCCAGTGCGCAATACACTCCCTCCCAATCGCATACCTCCCGTAGGATGACAAAGACTTCCTACAGTCCCTCAGCAACACCATCTTGAATGTCAAGAATGTCTAGGTTCTCTCTGCCCACTACCTGAATCCGGATTGCAACTCCCAAATCCTCAAAAAGATGACCTACATGGTTGTGACAGTTGCGCGCGAAAATGAGGCCACAATGTTGGGCAACACATACCTTTTCTCCTCACGATACAAGATCGCGAGAGCATACTCGGCTAACAGCCTCACTCAATGCCGTAATTGGTGGGAATATGGACACCATTTGGCTAGATGCAAGATTGACCACCCAGTATGTCCAATCTGCACCCTCTCCCACAGAAAGCAGGCACACAGATGGCAGAACCCCACCGCCTCCAGGGACGCGAACCTCAGAGCAGTGGTCGACTGCTGCACAACCTCTCCCCCGATATGTGCGGTCTGCAAGGGCCGGTACCCGGCTTTCGCTAGAGAATGCCCACCGTGACCACCCCCCCCTACTCCATGCGGGGAGTGCTCTTTTCCGTACAATGAGGACGCTATGGACATGACGAACGACACCTGTGAGGGCCCTTCAACTGGTGCATGACCCCTCATACCCTCCTTCGATCCTGAAACACCATGCCCTAGGCGTGGTGATGCCCCCCCAACATGTCCCTCCATTCCGAACCCAAAACCCCAAGGAGGTGCCCTGCCGAATCCTGCATGGCAGGAATCTCCCACTGCTTTCCCCCAGCCTGAGATGCCGCAAGGCGTATAATGGTTGGTCACACCTCTCCTGTGAGTTCCGAGCTGGCGGCGAACTCCCATAACCCAGTATCCGTTCTACAACACAACTGCTGGGGAAGCTGGGATGTGTTTCTTTCCCTTTTTAATTCCTTTTCGCTGTTGGATTTCTCTCCTATCCTCATTGCCCTTCAAGACCCCATCCTGCACAGAAATAGACATCCGTCGTTCTCCGGATTCAAAGTGTTTTTGCCCTCCTGCCCCCGTGGTAGTAACCCTAGAGTGGTCTGCTACCTTCACCTTTCCACCACTCAGCAGTTTTCAGTCTTTCCAGTCTTTTCGGAGGCAAGGGACTGGATGGTGGTTGACTTCTACTCATCTGTTGGTTTCTTTGATTCCTTAGTTACCAAATTCCGGGTGGTGAACCTCTATAGCACATAGGACAGCTCCCCCTTTCATCGAACCATCCATCGCGACATTGCATTCCCTCACACCGCCAGGCTGATGCTGGTCACTGGAGAGTTTAACATCCACCACCCCTCAGCGGACCCTGGTCGCCTTTTTTCGATTGCGGACCGTGCTGCATACACTCCCTTCTTTGCGAGGGCTGTGTAAGAGGGCTTCTGCCTTTTGTAAGCCCCTGGTACCCTTACTTACTTCCGCTTCGACTCCGACTTACGCCACCCGGCAATAGACTTAGCCTTTGCCAATGCCTCCCTGTCCCCCAACTTCCAATCATGGGACACACCCCTCCCGCGTCAGGATCCGACCATGTCCCGATCCTTATAACCCTGTCGGAGCCTTTGGCTCGTCCGCCCTCTCCTGCCCCCGCATGGATAAAGGTAGACTGGCTTTCTCTGGAGGAAGAAATCAAAGCCATGAGAGTCGACCTGCCTCCCCCCCTCCTGACACCCCATTTGTTCTCCGCCTGATTCAACTCAGCCCTTGGCAGGCTGAGAGCCATCCTCAAGCTTCACACCCTGGACCAAAGGCCCTCTCACAGATCCAAACCCTGGTGGACCCCTAGCCTTACGGCACAGAGATCTGCTTTCCATTCAACAGGCGGGTTGGCACGGCAGGACCCCCTCCCCTTATCGAAGCAGCAGTGCAAAGTTGCGTGGGTTCTATACTTTAGGGCTATAAAAAAGGCCCAGATTGATTATTGGAATAACTTCCTGAAAACAGCCATCCCACAAACGCTCCTGACCATGAAGCACTATGCCTTTGGTAGACCCCTAGACAGATTCCCACTGATACCCGGGGCTGACAGCCTTTCAGACATAAACAAAGCCCTTGTTTCGCGTTCCTTCCTTGAGAAACAGTCCTCAAACCCACCAGCCATTGTACAGGAGTTTAGGGATGTTCCACCGCTGTCAGCGGATCTGATAACAGTTGCCCTCCAAAGCTCTTCCTCATCCTCCGTGCCCAGTCTGGACCAGATTCCGTACTATGTCTGGGAGAAAGTCAACTCTTTGAACCCCAACACCTGACATCCATCCTCGGCCCCCTTATGCGGTACGGATACCATCCACCCTGCATGAAGAACGCTAGTAGCATTGCGTTGGATAAGCCGAGGAAGCCCTCCTATAACATGCTAGCCTCATTCTGCATTATCGTTCTCCTGGCAACAGTCTCTAAGATTCTTGAGAGGGTCATGGCAATCCGACTCCCTGCGCTCGCCCGCTTCCTTGGCCTCCTATCCCTCTACCAAACCGGGTCCCTCCCGGGTCTGAGCACCTTTGATACAGTAGCAACCCTCTCCCACGAGGTTCAGCTTTTTATAGGCCTCCAGCTCAAGGTCTCAACCCTTTTCCTTGACATCAAGGGTGGTATCGACAATGTCTCGGCCCCCTTACTTTGCGACAGGCTTGCCACCAGGGCAGTCAATCCATACATGGTCTCATGGATAAGGTCCTCCCTCTACGGATGCCCCTGCTGCCTGCTCTTCCAGGGGGTCCTCCAAGTCTTCTCCCCGGTCTCGGTTTTGCACTCCCCAAGGCTCACCGATCTCTCCCCTCCTGTTCTCCATCTACATATCTTCCCTTCACTTCTCGGTCCCTCAGGGCCTCATCCTCTCTTATGTGGATGACTTCGCAGTCACGGTCACCTCAGGTTCATATCACCGGAATGTCCAGATGTTGCAGGGAATCACCAGCATTCTCTAGGCGAATCCTGGTAGGCTGGGGGTGGCCTTCTCGATCCCGAAGACAGAGCTCATGTACTGGGTGACCGCTGCGCAGAACGTCCCTCTCCCCATGATCCCAGTCTTGATAGCCAGTCACCTGTTTCATCCCCCCAAAGTGATATGCTGGCTCAGATACTGGTTTGAGCCCTCGTCCACCTCTTGCACCAAAGGCACCACCTCACACTTCATGAGAAGACTCGGCTTGGCCCAAGGGGCCTTCACAATGATCAACAGACTCGCTAGGCCCAGTAAGGGTCTCACCCCTTTCCTCTATCCATGCCTGGCATGCTCCCTCATCTCCCCGATCCTCCTCTATGGGGCAGATCTCTTCTCCCTGAGTCTCACCCTCCTAGACCGGATGTCCATCTTTTGGAGATCCGTCCAACCTTGGATGACAAACTGCTTCTCTTCAATACCGGTTGGCATCTTGGCACGTGAATCAGCCCTCCCCCCCCTCCCTCTCTTGGTACTTCACTGACAATGGTTGGCCTCTGTCCAGCTAGTGTGCCGCACCCATGTGGCCAACCCCGCCAATGCCCGGCTCCAGCAGTCCTTTCCTACCTCCTCTCCCATCCGGTCCCCGAAGGACCACCATCATTTCACCCGGAGCCTGACGTCCGTCTACGCCCCTCCCCTCAGGAAGACACCCCCCCCCTGCCCACCTATCAGGAACCACCTCCCACAGGAAGCGATCGCTCACCGCACTCTCCCATTCATTGATGCCAGGGGCACTATTCCGGTGGCCTCACCTGACCTTCTTTCTCCCAACCAACTCGCCTTGTGAGAAGGGACCCCGGCCTACCAGTCAATAAAGGCATGGCTGTGAACTGCACTCACCAGAGACTGGGCCAACCAGTTCCCCTCCCGACTCTGCTACCAATATGCCGCAACCCTCACGCCTCACCCATTCATGGGCCTGGGGCGGGGTATCGCTAGCAGGATCCACCAAATGCACTCGGGCAAGAGTTACGTTGCTGCCCACCACTCCTTGTTCACTGATGACCCCTCCCCCCTCTGCCCCCACTGCAAGGAGGATGAGGAGGACTTGGCTCATGCCATCCTATACTGCGAGTCTCAAAAGGAACCGCGTGAGTCCCACCTCCGGGGCGTCAGAGACGTCGGCGGAGACAGCCTATCATGGATCAACACTGAGGCCCTCCTCTCCCTGGCAAGATACCTCAACGTAACTGCCGCAAGCTTTCCCCCCCTGTATGCTGCCTGCATGCAGGGATCCCTCACCCAAGCCTACTCCCCGCAGAGCAGAACTCCGGATCCATGGTTGCAGGACCTGAAGGGTGATGCCTACATGCTGCTTTGATCCCCCCGGCGAGTGCAGTCGTTTTTGTTTTGACGCTTGGATTTATTAATTTTTCCGCATGACTTTTGTGCTTTACTGCTTTAGTTCCGTGGAATTTCTTGTCGGCTATTCAACACCACTAGGAGGATTTTATATTTTTGGTGTGAGTTTTTCTTTTGTCCTTGCTATTTCGGAATCGCGGTTTTGTTTAAGCCATAGCTAGTACTGCATGCAAGTTCTTATACCATAAACAATGAATACATGATGATAAAAAGAAAAAAAAGAAGAAACAAAAAGAGCAAAAAAGGACAATGCCACGTAGTTAGGCTCCTAGTCTTCTCCCCAGTTTTGGGTGGCACCCCGTAGGGCTCTCCAATTTCGGCACTCCTGTTCGTCATATATGTCAGGTCCCTTCACTTCCCTGTCTCTCGTGGCCTCATTATTTCCTATGCGGACAGCTTCGCAGTCACCGTCGCCTCCAGTTCGTATCAAAGGAATATCTAGAGACTCCCAGGTATCACCTGCACTCTCCAGGCAAAAGCAGGGAGGCTGGGTGTATCCTTCTCGATCCCAAAGACAGAGCTCATACACGGGGTGTCTTCAGCGCAAAAGGTCGCACTACCCACAATCCTGGTCTTGCTAGACTGCCTTCTCTTTCGCCCCTCTAAACTGATCCATTGGCTTTGCTATCAGTTCGAGTCCTCAACCACCTTGTGCTCCAAAGGCACCAACTCACACTTTATAAGAAGACTTGCCCTAGCCCAAGGGGCCTTCGCAACGATTTAGAGTCTCTCCAGGCCTGGTAAAGGCCTTCCCCCCTTCCTCTGCCACTGCCGAGCATCTTTTCTCATCTTCCCAATTCTCCTCTACGGAGCAGACCACTTCTCACAGAGGCTCACTCGTGTGGACCAGATATCTGTCTTTTGGAGAACCATCCAGAGATTGGTAACAAACTGCTTTTCTTCAACCCCAGTTGGCATACTGCCATGTGAATGGGCTCTTGCCCCCCTCCAGCTGTTGATTCACTACTATCAGAGACTGGCGGCGGTCCAACCTGTGTGCCTCCCTCCAGAGGCCAACCCGGCGACTGCGAGACTCCATCCTCCATTCCTATGTCCTCCCCCTTCCGGGGCTTGGAAGACCACCAACACTTCACCAGGGGCCTGACGTCAGTTTACGCCCCTCTTCTTTGGAAGATCCACCCCCCCCACCCTCCTATAAGGAAGCACTTACCTTTGGATGCAATAGCGCTCTGCACCCTGCCCTTTATCAACACCTCAGGCCCTATTCGAGTAGCCACGTCCAACCTCACTCCACCTGACCAGCTCCCCATCAATGAAGAGGTCCAGTCCCATCAGCCAATCAAGGCATGTGTAAGAGATGCACTAGCCAAGAATTGGGCAGCCCAGTTCCCCCTCCCCACCCAGCTACCTGTATGCCGCAACCCTCCGGCCTCATCCGTTCATGGGCCTTGGGAGGTTTATCACTGGCAGGATTCACCAAATGCGCTGAGGCAAGAGCTAGCTCACTGGCCACCCCTTCTTGTTCACTGACAACCTCTCTCTCCTTTATCCCCACTACGTGGAGGATGAGGAGGACTTCTCTCCAGCCATCCTGTACTGCGTATCCTGCAAGGAACCTCATGAGTGCCACCAACGGGGGCTCACAGATGTTGGTGGAGACAGCGCACAATTGGCGACATAAACACCCTCTACTCTCTGGCAAGGTATCTTAATGGGACTGCCATAGGCTTTCCCCCTGACATGCCGCCTGCATGTTGGGACCCCCCATGCTAGCCCTCTCCCCACTGCATGGAGGTCCCAATCCACAGTTTCAGGCCCTGAATCACGGCGCTCACTATTAGTTTTGTTCCATGCGACGAATGGTTTTCTTTTATTGGTTGGTTTTACTTTTTTGTTAGGATTTCCATACTTGCTTACTTTAGTTCCTTGCGAATTCGTGTGGGCTATCGGATCCTGCCAGGAGGATTTTACAACTAGGTACGAGTTGGTTCCTTTGAGCTTGCGTATTTTGTGATTGAGGTTTTGTTTATGCTATACCTAGCACTCCAGACAAGTTCTTGTACCATAAACAATGAATACATGAAGATAAAGAAAACAGGAAATAAAAAAATTAAAAAAAGACCAAGTAGATAGGCTCTTCATGCTTTGTGCTAAGTTATATTCTTACTTATTGCTTTATGCTTTTACATATATAAAACCCTAGAGCTCTTTACAAATATCTAGATGCGAGATGAAGACTCCATCACGAGAGTTGAGTTGAAGAGAGAGTATGATAAGCGATAATGATAAGAGACACACAAGTCTCTCCCACCTTATCGTAGGCATAGGCCCAAGAGCCATCGTCCAGGGAGAATAAGAGAAGTATCGTCTACCAGTTACTCAGAACTAAGACTTGTTAGAGATCATAACATTACGTAGTGTTACTTATAGCCATGCTTAGACGATATCAAGATGGACTACATCTTCAAATATCAGTTACTCGTGATACGCGAAGCAGGAGACGAATTACAATGAACGGTAGTACAACTCGGATGAACTCCAAGTCCGATTACACCAGAAGAACAATCTGTCCATGTGGAGTCTAGCGCAGAAGAAGCTAAAGACAAGACGATAGAGGCACTGGGACGGACAGGTGGAGAAGTAGCAGGCCCTGAACTACACCCAGCTTCAGAACTTACCGGAGAACAAATGGAACCGATCCTCGGAATGATGGAACAATATCGATGCAAAGTCAAGCAACCAGAAACATATGGAGGAATTAGGCAACAACTCAGAAATTGGCTGGCTGAGTTAACAATCTACTTGCGAGGGACAAACTGGTAAGTTGGACAAGTCGCAGAAAATGTCATTTGCGTGTCAAGTTGCCTACAAGCCGACGCAAGCAAATAGCTCACACCATACATGGAAGGGAATAAACAAATAAAAGGGAGAAGTTGGGACGACTTCAAGGAAGCTATCAAAAAGCAATTTGGAGAGGTAGATCTAAGGGGCGCAGCAAGGATTCATAAAATGAATATGGAGCAAGGATCCTGATCCATGATAGAATTGTTAAATATCCTACCTGTCTCTTGTATCTTAGAGTACCGCTGCGACAGGCAATAACCTTTAGTTAGTGGTTCGAGTAAAATGTAATACTTCCCTTGTATCGTATATATCCTTGACCGATTCTGGTTCTCAATCGAGACTCTGATTATTATTCTTAGACCAGGGTCTACGTTCCTTACTTGAACGCTAATAATCAGATCATATCTTGATAGAACTCGGGAAGTGGTAGAATAGATTCTATTCTTAATAGTATAGGTAAGAAAGTATAATAGGTGGTTGCGTGAAGAACTAACTACCAGGCTCTACCGGCCTCCTTTTATAGTCCNTCTTAATAGTATAGGTAAGAAAGTATAATAGGTGGTTGCGTGAAGAACTAACTACCAGGCTCTACCGGCCTCCTTTTATAGTCCTTCACTCAACCCGCTTATAAATCAAACCAACTATGAGTCATAACCGTGACTCATGAAAAACATCATATAACCGCATCATTGGTCATGTGCGTAAACCACATGATCTCTAAACAGATCATGTGCGTGAAAGTAAACCAAATTGCGCAGCCCCCTTGGCCTCGTGCGCTGCCCCCATGACCTCTTAATAGGTCATGTGCGTGAAAGTAAACTATAACAAATGAAACCCCATGACGAATATCCTCGTCATGGTGCAGAACCATCCCCTTCCACTACCGGCCAGAAACGTCTCCTTCCACTACCTGCCGGAAACGTCTCCTTCCACTATCTGCCACAGAACTGTGACAATAGCTCTCCTCTCCGTCAACCTCAGTGCATTGAGGTTCTCCGATGGTACTTGTCGTAGTACCTATCACACCTGATATCCCTTCGTAGGTGGTCCATATCTCCACCTATACGTACTGCTCTTTTTTCCACCTCTTTCCTCGCATAGCGTTCCCTATCGAGTTCTTATTCTAAGGCCCTAATCCTTGGGTCCATTCCTTCCATTTCTCCTTTGTATCGGCCCATGGCCGATATAGCACCCATCCATCCGCTTGTCTTCTTCACGAGCTCTTCTCTCCGCTCTTTATTTTGTTGTCGTAGTGCTTCCTTCGTCTCGAAGGAAGCGGAATGGGTTGTCGTCCGTGCTGACGCCGGGTGTTCGGTGTCTTGACTCCACTGATCGGCCCAACGGACCGTTTTTTCTTTCTTGAGCTTGGGCCAAACATTTGATTTTTTGGCCCCCCTCCTCCTGGTTCCAGTCCCGGGAACCATCGTCGTATCAGGTGATGGAGGTAGAGGAGGTGGTTGGTGTGTCTCTGGGGTCCAGCTTAGTTCGCTGGCCGGAGATGGTGATCTTGGAGGGGAGTATGTCGTTTTGGTTCTTTCCGTGGGGAACCACCCCGAACCTTCCTTGCTGCTTTGGTGCACTAGGCACCCATCGTCGCTGCATGCTGTCCATGACATGGACGCATGGTCTGTCTTCCCCACTGGTTTCAGCGACGGTAGGTCCTTGAGTTGGACCCAGTCGTTTGGTGCGATGTATTCTTCGGCTGGAGCGTCCAGCGGGGAGACGTTTGGGCTGGTTGGGGGAAACTTGTTTCCCCGGATAACGTTGGTGGAATTCTCTGCTTGCATCGCGTGCATTGTTGAAATTAGTGGCTTGGTACCACTCTTGATCGTGTTCTGCTGAGTATCCGACCCACTTGGCTCGATACTGAAGTTTGTTGTGGTGTAGTCTTGAGTCCAGGATTTTCTCAAGTTCATATTCGTCTTCGCCCTCGATCTCGATGGGCGGCGGAGGAAGTTTCTTTTGTGATGCGAAGGCATTGTCTTGGTAGGGTTTAAGGAGACTGAGGTGGAATGTAGGATGAGTGTTGTTCATCGAGCGCGGGAGGTCGAGTTTATATGCCCTGAGTCCGATGCGTTCGATGATTTTGAATGGTCCTAGTTTCTTGTAGTCCAGTTTCCTTGATGGCCTCGTAGTCCGGATATTCCTTGGTATCAACCACACCTTGTCGTTGACTTGGAGGTTGGGATCGGGTTTTCCGTGATGATCGGCATATTCCTTCTGTTGTTCTTGCGCGTGACATATTTCTTCTCTTAATATATCAAGCAGTTTCTGCATATCCTTCATATGAACTGCCTGTGCCGGTATGTCGTATTTTGCCGGTTCGTATATCGGGTCGTACCCATAGTTCGCAAAGAAGGGTGTCGCCAGGATCGTTTCTTGTTTCCCATTGTTGTATGCGAACTCGGCTGTTGCTAGCATTTCTGCCCAATAGTCTTGTTGATAATTGATGTATGCTCGCAGGTATTGTTCCAATATTGCGCTCGTTCTTTCCGCTTGTCCGTCTGTCTGCGGATGAAATGCCGCGCTGAGTTTCCTCTCAATCTGCCATTGTCGCGTGATTTCTTTCCAGATATTTGCCGTGAATAGTGATCCTCTGTCTGATATGATATTCTTCGGTAGTCCGCGAATTCTGAACACCTGATCTTTGAATAGGTGGAACAATTGTTTCGTGTCCATGTCCGTTCTGCATGCTATAAACTGCGCCATTTTCGTCAAGCGATCGATAACGACCCATATTGCATCATAAACTTTCGACTCCGGAAGTCCGGTGATAAAATCCATAGCAATAGATTGCCATGGTCTTCCAGGAGGTTCGATAGGTTTTAGCAATCCATATGGCACGTGACGTACTGCCTTCGTCCGTTGGCATATCTCGCAGTTTTTGACGCATTTTTTGACGGCATCTTTTATTGTCGGCCAGTAGTATGATCTCCTGATCAATTCCATGGTTTTAGCCAATCCTCCGTGTCCTGCTTGCGGTATATCGTGGTGTCTTCGTATCGTTTCTGTTCGTAGTGGTTCGTCCTCGGGAATTCTTGTCTTTCCGTCATACCAAAGATATCCCTCTTTTTCTTCGCATAGCCCCAATGCTATCCCCTTCATCTCTTTTTGCTTTTCGTTTAAAGCCTTCCTGATTGCTTGTATCTCCGTGTCTTTTGCCATTGTGTTTCGTATCCACTCTGTGTGGTTGTCGTTGGCTAGCGTTGCTGTTTCCATTTCGTTGATAGCTTCGTTTCTTCCGCTTCCTTCTTTTTCTTCTTTGAAGTATCTTTCTTTCGGCAAAAGGATTCCTTTTCTTTGCAGAATCCGTTCGTCGTCTTTGGTTGGCATATCTTCTTGTCGTCTGGTAAGAGCGTCCGGCTGTCCTCCTTACTTTCCTGGTCGATACTCGATCTTGATGTGGTATTGTGATAGTGTTTCGCTCTACCTTGCTTGCCGTTGATTGAGTTCCTTCATGGTCGTGAAAGCGAGCAGGCTCTTGTGGTCGGTTACCACCCTAATCTCGTGTTCAGCTCCTAAGGCGTATTTTCTCCACGCCTTGAGAGCTTGAACTATTGCCAACAGTTCTTTGTCGTGAATGTCGTAATTGCATTCGGCCTTGGTCATTGTTTTGGATCGGAACGCCACTGGCCGCCATAATTTATCGTCCCATAATTGCGATAGGATTCCCGAACAGAGGTAATTGGATGCATCTGTTTCAATCATGATCGGAAGTTTCAGGTCGAAATGTCGGAGTATTGGTGCGGTGGTAAGTCTGATCCTTAATCCATCGAATCCTGTTTGTTGTCGGTCCGTCCAATTCCATTTGATGTCTTTCTTGGTTGTTTCGTATAGTGGTTTCGCCACTCTGCTGAGTCCTTCGATGAATCTGCGATAAAAGTTACCGAAGCCTAGGAAGCTCTGTACTCCTTTTACGCGTTTCGGGGGTTCCCATTCTTCGATTGCCTCTGTCTTTACTGGGTCGGTCCTTGTTCCCTCAGGGTCGATGATAAACCCCAAGTATTCCGTTTCTTGCTGATGGAATTCGCATTTAGTGGGTTTTAGCTTGACTATTGCTTCCCTTACGGCTTGCATAACGTTTCGGATGTCTTTTCGATGTTGTTTCATAGTTTTTGAATATATGAGAATATCGTCTAAATAGACAATACAACATATATCCAGAAATTTGCTGAGTTTGATGTTGATCCATCGTTGGAAGGTCGCCGGTACGTTAGACAATCCGAATGGCATTACCAGCTATTCGTATAACCCGTATCTTGTCCGGAATGCTGTTTTCCATTCGTCCCCCCTGGCTATCCTGATGTTGTGATCGGCATCTTTGATGTCTAATTTCGTGTAATATTGAGCCTTTCCCAATCTATCCAATGCTTCGTCGATCAGCGGTAGCGGATATCGATCTTTCTTGGTGACTGCGTTCAGTCCCCTGAAATCCACGCATAGTCTGAGCCTTCCGTCCTTCTTTTTGACGAATAATATCGGTGCTCCTGCTGATGATGAGGATGGCCGTATCCATCCTCTTTCCAGGTTTTGTTGGAGGTTATCTCTTAGAGCCTTCAACTCTTCTTCTCTCAAGGAGTAGAGCTTCATGAACGGTGCTCTTTCTACCAGGTCGATCTTGTGGTCTTCCTCTCGGTGCTCTGGTAGGTCCGTCCTCTCTCCTTCTTCGAACATGTCTAAGAAGTCCTGGTATTCGCTTAGTACCCGCTGTCTTAGTGTTGTTTTCTTCTTTGTTGCTTTTTGTCGTACTGCCAATCTGGTACTGATTGTTGAGGCTTTGGCCATTGTCGTGCCTCTTTCTCCTTGATCCCATTTGAGAACACTGGTTTGTTCTCCCTTCCGATACATTTTTCCCAAGGTTCTTGCTGATATAAAGTTGATATCGACGCGTCATTCCTTGCATTCGTTAGGTGTACTTTTTTCCCGTGCTTCCAAATCCCTGGTGTTGTCTTTTCGTTTCCTCGAGGACGTCTACTTCTCGTAGTCCTCGGTTGTCGATCCTTTCGACAATCAATTGCGCTATTCGGTCGCCTTTCTGGACTTCATAGTCTCCTTCTTTCAGGTTTATCAGTAGGACCTAGATTTCTCCACGGTAGTCTGCGTCTATTACTCACGCACCTGTGGTTAGGCCATGTCTGGTTGCTAATCCACTGCGTGGGGCAATTCGTCCGTAGGTACTATCGGGTAGTCCTATTGCTATTCCTCTCTTGATCATCCCTTGCCCTTTGGCCAAGATGATTTCTTCTTGGATGCTGTACAGGTCGTGTCCAGCCGCTCCCTTCGACTCTTTGGTCAGTATCTTTGCTTCGGGATCCAATCGTTGGATCCGGATTTCTTCCGCTTCGCTTCGAGTTTCGGTGATTCGACTGTATTCGTTCTCCCATTGAGCCAGTCGCGATGGAACCGTATCGACTCTTGGTGATTCATTAAGGCATACCCGTGTACACCTCTCGCTTCCAAAACTGATTTGTCTTTTCTCCCAATCGATATTGGGATTGTGTCTTCTCAGCCATGGTATTCCTAGGATGGCAGTATGTTTGACCATATTTGTCAGCTGAAATATTATTCTTTCCTGGTGTGGTCCTATTTGCATGACTATTTCTGCGATGTGGGTAATGTGGCCCGCCTTGCTTTTTTCCCCATTAACCACATAGATGTCTCTTGGTTTGGTGATCTTTCTCAGGGATATCAAGTCGGTGTTGCAGAATCTTCTGTCGATAAAGTCCTCCGTTGCTCCAGAGTCGACCATCGCGTTGATTTCCGCAATTCCGTTTTTTGTGAGTATTTTGATTTTTATCATCATCTGGTCCAAGTCGTCTTTGTTGTTGTCCGTGGTGTTGATTTGTGCTGTATAGTCTGTTGCCGTCAATATGTGTGTGATCCTAGTGGTTTTGCCGTGTTGGTCGTCCCTTAGACCACTACTTACTGGGGACTGTTGTCCTTTAAAGTCTCCTCTGTTTCAGCCGCTTCCTGGCTTTGTATCTCTCTGATCTTGGCGTTCTTTTCCTGACATTCGGCCGCTCGATGTCCCTCTTTTCCGCAGTTGAAGCATAGATTGCTATCTCTGCGTTTTCTGAATTCTTCCGGTGTCAACCTCCGTAGGTTTAACCTGAACTGTCTGACGGTTTGCCTAAATCTCTGTCCTGGTCTTTGGAATCTTTGCCTCGACTCCCTGATCGCATCCACGTCCATTGCTTCTCCTCCCTGTGTTGTCGTCTTTGCTCCGAATATTCCATTCTGCTGATTCGTCGGTCTCGTTCTGCTGTGTCGTCCTTGCTTCTTTCTGTTTTCGAGTTCTGCGAACCACTGGGCGAGGTCTTCAGTAGTGTTGAATGTACGATCTGAGTTGGTCCATGCCTCATGCAATTCCTCGTGAATTCCTCTCAGGAGCTGTCTTTGCAAGGTGTATGCATCGTACTCGGCATCTGGGGCCAACAGCTGCATGTGGTGCCAGAACTCGATGACTGTGTTCTTTCCTTGAACCATCTTTTCGATTTCGTTTCTCGCTCGTTGCCGTTTGTCTTTGTCTGCGAACTGAGCTCTGAGGTCTCTCTCAAACTCTTCCCATTCGTGCCAGACCTTAGGTTTCGTTCCTTCCACAATTGGAGTGATACATTTTCCTGCCCTTCCCCTTAACAGGGTTTTTGAATATCTGATTTTTTTGTCATCGTGTTCGTCGGTCCATTCTTTGGCTTCGTAGTATAACTTGAGCTGTACGACGAAGCCTCTTAGCTTGGTCGGTTCTCCGTCGAAAGTGTCTGGGTTTCTGAGCCGAAGTTTTTCTGTGGTTGGTGCTGGCCTAAGTCCTGCTACCATGTATTCCAGCTGTTCCCCTGTCATGCTCAGCACATTCAATGGTGCTGGCGGGACTGCTGGGGCCGCTCCTGCCCCCTCGCCTGCTTGTTCTGCTTCCATGTTGTTGGGTGTCGCTGGTGAGACGCAACCAAATGTTAGATATCCTACCCATCTCTTGTATCTTAGAGTACCGCTGCGACAGGCCACAATCTTTAGTTAGTTGTTCGAGTAAAATGTAATACTTCCCTTGTATCGTATATATCCTTGACCGATTCTGGTTCTCAATCGAGACTCAGATTATTATTCTTAGACCCGTATCTACGTTCCTTACTTGAACGCTAATAAGCAAATCGTATCTTGATAGAACTCGCGAGGTGGTACAATAGATTCTATTCTTAATAGTATAGGTAAGAAAGTATAATAGGTGGTTGCGTGAAGAACTAACTACCAGGCTCTACCGGCCTCCTTTTATAGTCCNAATAGTATAGGTAAGAAAGTATAATAGGTGGTTGCGTGAAGAACTAACTACCAGGCTCTACCGGCCTCCTTTTATAGTCCTTCACTCAACCTGCTTATAAATCAAAGCAACTATGAGTCATAACCGTGACTCATGAAAAACATCATATGACTGCATCATTGGTCATGTGCGTAAACTACATGATCTCTAAACAGATCATGTGCGTGAAAGTAAACTAAACTGCGCAGCCCCCTTGGCCTCGTGCGCTGCCCCGATGACCTCTTAATAGGTCATGTGCGTGAAAGTAAACTATAACAAATGAAACCCCCTGACGAATATCCTCGTCATGGTGCAGAACCATCTCCTTCCACTACCTGCTGGAAACGTCGCCTTCCACTACCTGCCGGAGACGTCTTCTTCCACTATCTGCCACAGAACTGTGACAAGAATACTGGAATGAGAGCAGGCTCGGGCAAAGAGAATCATAGTTGGACGATGCAACGGCATAGCAATAACTATACGCTGGCATGTCGGAAAAGCTACAGCAAGAATTTGTGTATTACGACTCTAGAACCAATACCCTTGAAGGACTGGCTGCCTGGGCAATCCAGAGGAAAACTTGGCTGGCAATCCTGAAGAACCTAAAAGGGAAAAGCAGGGCAAAGTGAAGAAAACTTCCAATCCATGGAACATAGACGGAATATTCAGATCCTTACAGCCAGCCTGTAATCAGTACAGGTTACTGGTTTAGGATTTTCAAGTTTCAGTTGATACTGATTGTGTTTTGAATTTGTTTCAAGATATGAGGTGTGCCTCTAGCCTGAGAATATAGGGTTTGATACTCTATATGTTTTACATTTGGTTTCAAGTATCGGTTTGATATTCTATATGTTTTATGATTGGTTTTGAGTATCGGTTGGATACTCTATATGTTTTATGTTTGGTTTCAGGGCTACCAGTTTGGAGTCTTATATGTTATGAGAACAACGCTCTCGGTAGCATAAGAAATGTATTCAAGAACTGCTATTCTTCACATTAGAAGAGGTAGACTTCAACAAACCAGAGTTTTCAATATAATTGGCTGAACAGTTACCTTCTTCAGTTCGCTGCGACAATCTTTAGTAGAGATCTGCCAAACATCTCTGGGACTTCGGGAGTCGCGATATCGTCAGTTGACTATTCAGCAACCTCTGTTAAAGCCTCCGAA
This sequence comes from Tuber brumale, assembly GCA_014065205.1. Classification (NCBI taxonomy): domain Eukaryota; kingdom Fungi; phylum Ascomycota; class Pezizomycetes; order Pezizales; family Tuberaceae; genus Tuber; species Tuber brumale. The sequence goes on from JACCEG010000526.1 coordinate 52,783, forward strand.
CTTTGCTTCACTAGTTACCACCTTTGGTAAGTAAAACAGTCTGCTAACACTACTTTTGCCACATCTCTTGAGAGGCAGTTAGATTTTTTTAACTGTAACAAGTTATCACAATAGAAGGCGATACAGGACCAAGAAAGGGCAAGGCCCCTGAGAAAGGTTCCCTGCTACGCACCAGAGATTCAAAAGGACAGTTCATGAAAACTCCCACAAAAGAGAAGGCAGTAAGCTACGCTGCTGCTCAGCAGTTAGCCAGAGACACTGCTGAACAATCAGCGGAAGAGTCATCACAACAGCGATTACAACCGCCAACCACTACCCCCGGAGAGTATCCAGAATCCCCTAGAAAGCCTACAGGTACACAGGTACCCACAGCACCACCAAGCAAAGATCCAGATAGCTCTGACAGCAATGAAGGATCAGACGAAATGGGCTCAGAAGCAGGTCCAGTGGGACCAGAAACCCCAGGACCCAGGGTTCCAAGACCACCAACTCCTAGACCTAACCGAGTTGTTACGGCTTAACTCAGCATTAAGGTACCTTCACTTAGCAAGTTTACAGGTGAAGGTGATAACCTCAAACAAGAAGCATTCGATAGATGGTATAACTCAGGACAGTTATATCCACGCCTAAATGGGCTACAAACAAGGGAGGCTGGAGGAGGAAACTATTGGATCCTTTATACTGAAGGGCGAGCTCCAGAAGCAGCTTCCCAAGTAGCTGAGCATTTCAGTGAAGACATGACCAGATAAGACCTTGTTGGAATTCTACGAGAAAGATTCCAATCTTCGAAACAGAAAGATGATACCTGTCGCAAGTTCCCTGAAATCAAGCAAGAGTATAATGCCAAGAGGAAGAGAATATCAACCATAGCAACCCATTTGCTGATGTTCCGATCACGCCTACCGCAAACACCACAAGCGATAATGCCTTCATTCAACTGTTCTTTAAAAGCATGTACCCTAGGTTACGACAAGAAGCGGAATTACAGTATGCTGAAACAGACACTGTTAATGAAGTTATACAAAATGCAGAGAGTATAGATCCTATTCTAAAAAGTACGGGCGCTTATGGGAAGGAAAGGTTCGAGAAACCAGAGAAAGAGTTTCCTTCCAAACAGGAAGGGCGGAAGGAAAATCGGCAAAGAAACAACAAGCCCCATTCCAAACCTAAGAAATGTAAGGAAAAGGGTCTTTGCTATACCTGCGCAGGTAAAGGACATCTTGCAAGAGACTGACCTAGCAAAGATGACAAGGGCAAAGGCAAGAGCAAGGCTAAGGTAAAGAAAGAAGTCACTTCCAACAGAATGGAACAGGAACAACTAGCGGAAGAGGTGTTTATCAATGGTATGAAAGTAGAGGAAGAGGAGCAAGACATTCTCACAATGGCCACAGGACCAACAAATGTTAAACCTCATGATACTCTTGAGAGAACGATGCATATCAATGGCGAAGAAGCCAGAGGCCTGTTTGATACCGGATCAACAGGACCAAATCTGATTAGCGCCATCTTGGTGACCACACATGGAATTGTGTGCCAGGATTTGAAGACACTGATCAGAATACACCTAGCTATGAGAGGATCATGATCTGAAGGTCACAAAGAATGTTCAGTTAACATATCAGCAGGAAAGCTGCGCGCACCAGGAACCAGGATGTTGCTTAGCAACCTAGCAAAATACGATGCACTAATAGAAATGCCTTTTCTGGAACAACACCAAGCTCCAATTCAATGTGGCAAGCTCATAATCCTGTTTCCAAAATCAGAATGTTCAAATTGTCTGCACACCAACTAGTGGTATGATCTGAGCAGCACTGATTAGTATTAAATATGTCATGAACCAACACCCGGAAGTATTTCCCCAAGAAATACCGGAAAACCTACTGCCCCTAAGGAAGCTCAATCATAAGATAGATCTACAACCAGGAAAATAGTAGCGCTCATTACCTACCTACTCAATACTGGAATGATAAGCAACTGACATGAGCTTATAGCTGCGAGAAAAGGAGAAAGCACGAATAATCGCACAATAAGCAGTTTCATTGGCACCTCCAATATTTGCTCTGGAAATGAAAGATAAGAAGCGCATGAGACCACAGGTTGACCTCAGAGACAGGAATGAGATAACGATTAAGGATCTTAAAACCATTCCTTACCAAATAATGATCCTGAACGTCCTAGGAAGAACCATATACCGTAGCAAAATCGATCTTAGTGATGCCTACTTCCAAACCAGAGTGGAACCAGAAGAGGTGAGCAAGAACGCTTTTAAGACACCATTTGGATGTTACGTTAGTAAAGTGATGCTACAAGGAGATATGAATACTCCATGAACGTTCATGCGCATAATGTCTGATTTATTCGCCGACTACTTAGGACATCTTGTGTGGGTATACATTGATGATATACTCATCTTTTACGATACAGAGTCAAAACATTTGCAACATATATCCCTGATTTGCGACTAGCTTAAGAATGCCCAATTATATGCAAGGAGGAAGAAATCAGAATTCTTCGCCACTAGTATAGAGGTATTAGGCCATATTATCAATGATGAAGGACTCTCGCCAGTACCGGAAGTGATAGTGCAGGTCGCGGAATGGACTACGCTAAGATTAAGAAACAGTTACAGGAATTGATAGGAACTGTTAACTACATCAGTCAGTTTTTGCCACACATGGCAACCATGATATCACTATTAGCGGAACTTACCGGAATGGTAGAATTTGTTTGGACTGCCACATAAAGACCAAGCCATGGATAATGTTAAGCGAGTTGTTTCGAAATACAAGGTTATGAAGCCACTACAGTATGATTCATCACTTCCAATATAGCTCATAACTGATGCATCCAACATAGTTGTAGGAGCATGAGTAGGACAAGGAAAAATCCCAGAGAATGCTAGACCTACTTCGCTTCATAGCAGGAAATTCTCTAATACTCAAATGAATTATGGCACAACCGACATGGAAGCACTAGTAATAGTTGATACACTAACAGCATTTCACCGGATACCTGCAGGAAGCAAGTTTACTATCATCACAGATCATCTACCTTTGACGTACCTCAAGACAACCAGAATACCGGACAAGAAACAGCTACGTCGGAGAGTATTCATTTGGAAAATCCGATACCGAAATCGTATACCGACCAGGAAAATGGAACTCTTTATCAGATGCATTATCCCATCTTTATGATGAGAATAATGATGACCGATGCACTGCAAACGATCCCACACAAGAAGACGATTCGCCTACTACTTCACCTATTTCATCTTTTATTTTTGGCTAAGAACCTACCATCGAACACGAAATGTCTCGATTTGAAGCACTCACAGTTGAGCATATTGGTACTCATTCAGAATGTGGAAGGGACTGCAGCCTGGAGCAAGTACAGCTAGATGCAAACGATTACACAAATGCTGAACCACTAAATGATTGGTGAGATCATCGAAGTTATGCCAGTGGTAGGAGCAAGGAGGAACTTGAACATGTCTCAATGCATTGGGCATTCTACGACATTCCTTTCGGTCCTGACCCTGAAGAACTGAAACCTGAGATGAAGACATACGCCGGCTCCGCATGCAGTAGTCCGCTTGTTATCCAAACTCCACCTCATAACAATGATGATCAAATCGATAAAGATATCCATTCCCCAAGCCCCCACCTCGACATCTGCGCCATCAGGGAGTGCGTCAAAAAGGCATTAGAACGTATCTCTCACACTACTAAATATCACGATTCCAAAGCTTCAGAGTATGCCCACAATGAACCCATCTATGGAGGACCTCGTGCATACCTGAACGAGGTTCCGGTAGTAGAACCACCCTCACTACCTCATGAGAAACACGAGCTCTACAAAGTTTATAAAACACCTGGTGGAGAGGAGGAAATAATGGTATTAGAAAGAGTAGTGGATGAAAGGGATATCATTCAAGGAGTGGATGATATGAAAAATATTTGCAGGGAACAGATCATCAAAGGATATATGGATGACTCTATCTACCAGCTAGTAAACGATACCAACCACACTTCACGTAACTGAATGATGTAACATTATAGCATACATAATGGACTACTCTATGCTACCACAAGAGGAGGCGAAGATTGTCTATGCATTCCGCAAGGTCAAGGAGTAAACAGAGAAACGCTAAGAGAGCTGACAATAGGAAGATACACAATAAAGAACACCATAATGCCCATCGAAACCTCCGGTACGCAACGGAATATATCTACTGGCCGGAGATGAGAAAGGATTTCAAAGACTACGTACCGCAGTGTGACATCTGTCAACTGAACTGGGAAAGGACTACATTACCAACTAGTAACACCCTTTCGCTTTCCTTTCCCTCCGAGATATTCTCGCGCTATCCTATTGATTTCATAGAGCCTTTCACTAAACTCAGAGGACATGATTCAGTATTGGTGGTAGTGGATAGTGCGGTTGGTTTCAGCTGGCTGATACCAACATCAGTGAATGCTACTGTGATATCAACCATGGACATACTCCGGCACCATATCTTTACACCTCATGAAGTACCGACATCGATTCTCACTGATGCTGACCCACGATTCACCTCCCAGTTTGGGAAACAAACCTTGAAGACGATGGGAGTTGAACAAATTATAGCTATGCCTGGTCACCACTAGACCAATGGACAGGTGGAAAGAAAGATCAGAGAACTAAAAACAGCATTAAGGAATGTTGTTAACGCATGACAGACCAACTAGCTTACCTCCCTCGCTGAAGTGACAGCTTACTCGAATGCCGGTCACTCTGATACTATTTGAATATTCCCATACAAAGCCATGTATGGACGAGAATACCAGCTACTCGATAGCGATAAAGTCAACTCTACAACTGTACTCACATCTGATGACTACTACAATCGACACCAGGAGATCTGCAATGTGGTGTACCAAGTGTTACGGTTAGCTAGAGCAAGATCAAACAGTGTGGCAGCCAAGAGGAGGAACCCACACAAACCTGTGGAGAGTGGGGAAAGGATTATGGTTTTTGGAGATGAGTTTGCAATGGAATCCGGTAGATCTCGGAAATTACAACAACATTGGCATAGTCCTTTTACAGTACTCCAATTCGATGAACACACCTAGAACTATACTGTCAGCATGGATCCAAGGATGTACCAGAGAAAGAAAGGAGTATTCCACTGTTTGGTAGTCAAACCTTGCCACTCTAATGATGATTTCCGGATCCCAGGCCAAGCAATTATGAAACCGACACCTATCCTTATCAATGAAGAACCGGAATGGGAGGTTCAATCAGTCCACGATTACAGGGAGCGATAGGGCAAACGACAATTCTTAGTTAGCTGGAAAGGATATCTGGCAAGTGAGAATAGTTGGGAGCTAGCAGAAGAGTTGGAACATGCAATGTATTTGATTCAGGCATGGTGGACTGATAACATGCCAGGAGATGAGTTTCCTACAGTATTTTCTGGATTTATTTCTATGTATGATTCTCACGCCAAGGATGGCTTTAAGAGCTATTCAGATGCACCCGCAGTTGATAAATGTTTTTTGGGATCCTCATTTGAATTCTGATTATGATAGCGAGGATTAGGGATTTTCTCGTTATATTTTGAAATACAGGTTTTAATTTGTTTTCGGAGTATAACAGGTACAGGTTACTGGTTTAGGATTTTCAAGTATCAGTTGATACTGATTGTATTTTGAATTTGTTTCAGGAAATGAGGTGTGCCTCTAGCCTGAGAATATAGGGTTTGATAATCTATATGTTTGATGTTTGGGTTCGAGTATCGGTTTGATACTCTATATATTTTATGTTTTGTTTCGAGTATCAGTTTGATACTGAATATATTTTATGTTTGGTTTTCAGTATCCGTTTGATACTCTAAATCTTTTATATCTGGTTTTGAGTATGCGTTTGATACTCTATATGTTTTATGTTTGCTTTCGAGTATCAGTTTGATACTCTATATGTTTTATGTTTGGTTTTAAGGCTACCATTTTGGAGTCTTCTATGTTATGCAAAGAAGGCTCTCGGTAGCATAAGAAATTTATTTAAGAACTGCTATTCTTCACATTAGAAGAGGCAGACTTTGACAGACTAGAGTTTTCAATATACTTGATTGAACAGTTACCTTTTTCAGTTCGCTTGGAGAATCTTTAGTAGACATCCGCCAAATATCTCTGACACTTCAATTGTCGCGATATAGTAAGAAGACTGGTCAGCATCTTCAGTTAAAGCCTCCGGACTTTGCTTTGCTAGTTACTACCTTTGGTAAGGAACAAAGCCCGTTAACCCTATGTTTACCACATCTCTTGAGAGGCGCTTACACAGCCTACGAAAGCAATATCAGACCCACTATTGACCGAGAGGTGGAAATGAATAAGGCTCTACCACGACGGCCACTTAACTGGTCCAATGAAGAATACCAAAAGAGAATGGATCAGAATCTGCACTTGAGATGTAGAGGAAAAGGACCTTGAATCCGGAAATGCTGAAACAGACCAGACGGTGGGCAAAAACCGGTTACACCTGCCCCTGGCAATAACTGAATCAGACAATAGAACAGGACCAACCAGAGAGAGATGACTGCGGGGGAGGATCAACCAGAAAAGGATGACAGTTCCCAGTAAGAGATGATCTGAAGGACAAGAAGAAGAGGAAAACTAGCGAAAATGATCTGACAGATGACAAAGAAACAAGGAATATCACTATGGCAAACTACTACACGACACTACAGGAAGAAGAAAGAGATAATATTATGATCAAGATGATACAATATGACACGAAAAAGAAAGGCACTATGGTACATGTGATGTTTGACGCAGGGGTAGCGGAAGATTTCCTTGATAAGGAAATCTGCGACAAATACAACTACTCCCTGATACCGACATGAAAGAGGTGACAAGTCTACCTAGCAAATGGTAGTCCCAGCACTATGGGACCAATAACATATATCGTGCAAGTACCTATAGTCATAGGAAGCCACAGAGAAGAGGCAACCTTCCATGTAGTGAACCTGAAGAACCACGAGCTTGTCCTAGGGATGCCCTGATTATGACAACCCAACCCTACAATCGACTGGGACAACAACAAGATTACATGCGCTAGAGATGGTTGCATGACGACATGTCTCAACAGTTCGCCAGTGGTGTATATGATACCAGAAAGAGAGGCACAAGAGGATAACCTGAAGGCACAATTCGACAAACTCAGAGAAGAACCGGATCAGAGAATCAGATTCAAGAAGTTGCACCAGAAGGCGCTGAGACCAACAAAGGTCTCTAGACAAGTGGCAGGACATGACCAATATGCTGATTAAGACCAGATGATCCAATCAAGAGGTCAAGAAAGGATATCAACTGGAAAAGCGATAGGATTACCTCCAGGTACCTATGCACGAATAGTGCTACGCAGTGGACTAGTATTCAAGAGAAGACTCATTACCAAAGTGCAGTTTATCGACACCGACTATACCGGGGAGGTTAAGGTGGTTCTGCCCAACCTGGGAGATATTGACCAAGAAATCCGACAGGGAGATCGGATAGTAAAGTTGATCATTATGAAGATCAAGAACAGAGGAGGTGCATGAAGTACGTCAACTTTATAGCACCAAAAGAGTAACAAACAGCTTTGGTAGCATGGGTAGTATAAAAACCAAGAAGGAAGAGACAGCGCAGATTTGAGAAATATCAGCCCACGCGTTTAGCAGATATTACAAGAGAGCTGACCTCACGTGGATCCTCAAATGGTATCTGTAAGAAGACAAGTGGGAATGGGGTCAGATCAATATCAGAACCGAGTTAGCAATACGACAAAAGCAACCACGAAAGGAGAAGGAATGGTACGACATAATACCACGCGAATACCATTGATTCATGAATCTATTCCTAGAGAAGGAGGCTGCTTGACCACCACTATGGAGACCAGTAGTGGACTATGAGATCCACATCGAAAAGAAGTAAAAGTGAAAACAAAGAAGGAGTTTCCATACCAACTACTTTATCTTCTAGGGGAAAAGGAATTGGAAGAATTATAAGAATATATTCTGCAGAATATAAAGAGAGGATTGATATGACACTCATTCGCATCAGCAGGATCGCCTATCCTATTCTTCAAGAAAATGGACGGAAAGAAAAGATTATGCGTAGACTACCGAGCGCTCTACTCAGTAACAAAGAAGGACCGATACCCGCTACTATGGAGTCGGGAAGCACTGGATCAATTATGAACCGCCAAATATTTCCACAAACTGGACATTAAGGACACCTACCACAATATAAGAATAAAGGAAGGAGACGAATAGAAGATGACCATCACAATAAAATAAAGAATGTATGAGTATTTGGCCATGCCATTTGGCCTGACTGATGCACTGGCATCATTCCAACGATGAATTAACCAGGTACTCAACAAGTTCCCAGATATAAGCTGCATAGTCTACCGAGACGATGTACTCATATATTCGGAAAACCTGGAACAATAGAGAAAGGATGTCAGCAATATTATGAAAGAAATTCAGAAATCGGGGATAAAGATCAAACCATCCAAATACGAATTCCGCAAGACAGAAACGCAATACCTCGTATTCATCATCAATGAAATGGAAGTCCAAGTGGACCCAGTCAAAACTGCAGCTATATGGGACTGGGCAAAACCAAACAACAAAACAGACATCTTATGCTTTGTGGGATTCCGCAATTTCTACCGAAGGTTCATTGAGGGGTTCAGCCAGATAGCAAAACCTCTATACAACCTTACAAAGAGGGATGTCAAATGGGAATGAGGAGAAAAGAAGCAGAAGGCCTACAACTTCATCCGGACCAAACTTACAACAGGACCAATACTAGTACACTTCGACCAACGAAGAGAAATGACCATCAAGACTGACACATCAAAATATGTCTGTGCGGGAATTCTATCACAGATATTGGAAGATGGAAAATGGCGCCTAGTATGCCATTGATCAAAGACAATGACGCCGGCTGAATGCAACTGAGATGTTACCAACAAAGAACTATTAGCGATAGTTCATGTACTCAAGGAATGGAAAAGATACATACAGAACAATGACCACTAGGTCACATTTCGAACAGATTACAGGAATCTGGTTCCCTTCATGATGACAAAGGAACTTAATGACAGGCAAATCTGATGGATGGAGAGTCTGAGCAAATACAACTTCAAAATCGAATACCGACCTGGAAAAGAAGGAGGAAAACCAGATGCTTGGATAAGGATCACAAGCAGCAAACCCCAAGACAATAAGGACGTAAGGATCAAGCTGAAAAATCGAGTACTGCGGCCAAAAGAATACTTGCAAGCCATGGAGTTGATAGAAAACCACGGCGAGAACGACAAAGATCTATGAAAAGCAATCAAAGAAGAAAAGGAGTTTCGAGAAATAAGGGAGAGCCGGGAAAGAGGAGACAAGGAAAGAAAAGGGGTAGCCTTAAGCCTATGCAAATGGAGGGACCACTACCTTTGGTACGGCAGAAAGATATGGATATCTGAAGATGAGAAGATAAGAACCAACCTTGTCACAAAACACTATGATGACAAACTGGCAGGACGGGGAGGGACAGCTAAGACTACGGAGCTGCACATAAGGCAATACTACTGGCCGGGACTGAGGGAATTAGGCAAAAGATATGTCAACAACTGCGACACATGCCGAAGGAGAAAGATGGTACAACACGCACCATATGGGCTATTAAAACCTAGTGAGGTACCGGAGAAACTATGGGTAACAATATCCATGGATTTCATAACGGATTTACCTAAGGTCAATGGGTATGACGAAATCTTAGTCGTGGTGGATCTCCTGACGAAAATGAGCCATTTTATACCAACAGGAATCAATATTATGGCATGGCGGTTCGCAACCATGTTCATCAATGAAATCTTTCCACTACAGGGATTACCAAAAGACATCATCACGGATCGAGGATCCATATTCTCTTCAGGAATGTGGAAAGAGATAATGCAAGAACTTGGAATCATGAGGAAGCTATCTACCGCCTTCCAGCCAGAAACCGATGTACAAATAGAGTGACCGAATATTATATTGGAACAATATCGACAGGCCTACATCAACTGGCAGCCGGACTATTGGGATGAGTTACTGAGGATGGGAGAGTTTACATACAATAACAGAAAACAAAAAACAATTAAGGCGACACCCTTTTAAGCAAACTAAGGTCTTGACCCAGATTATCAGGCCAGAGGTCATACGACCAAAGGACTGGTAACGGAAAATGAAGATCTGAGTCAATTACATGACACACTACGAGTGGAGATGACGGCCGCGCAATTGTGTGAAAAAGAGAACTACGATCAACAAAGAAAACCCAATCCGCACCTGCAGAGAGGAGACAGGATGAGGTTACTATCAAGGAAGATATGGATGACAAGACTATCCAGGAAATTGCACTACAAGAAAATGTGAGTATTTGAGATATTGTAAATGATAGGGAAATGAGCATATAAACTCGACCTTCCCCCATCGATGAAAGTACACAACACATTCCACATCTGGTTTTACGAACTCTATCAGAACAACAAGCTGTCATCACAAATAGTGGCACATCCTCCGCCTATCGAACTAGATGGAGAACCCAAATACGAACTCTACGAAATAATTGACTCACCCTTGGACTACGGCAACCTGCAATACTACACTAAGTGGAATGGTTATTCAGGGAAACACGATCAAGAGTGGTACTCAGCCGCCAACTTCACAAGTGCTTAAGAAGCCCTCATCCTCTTCCACCAACGCTACCCGCAGAAGGCATCACCTGAGCGTTGAGGATCCTCCAGAAGGCTTCAAGCTTGTAGGTAGCCCCACCAGCGCTCCACCTGATGCAGCCAAGTGTCACAATTCTAGACTGACTTAGCGAGGCAAATTACAAGAGAGATTGGTTTCGTACTATGACTCATGGTTACGAGTCACAGGGTTTCATTTGTTATATTGGTTTGATTTACTTTCACGCACATGACCTATTAAGAGGTCATGGGGGCAGCGCACGAGGCCAAGGGGGCTGCGCAGTTTGGTTTACTTTCACGCACATGACCTATTAAGAGGTCGGGTGGTTTACGCAGATGACCAATAATATGGTCATATGATGTTTTTCATGAGTCACGATTATGACTCATAGTTGTTTTGATTTATAAGCGGGTTGAGTGAAGGACTATAAATAGAGGCTGGTAGAGCCTGGTAGTTAGTTCTTCACGCAACCATTTATTATACTTTCTTACCTATACTATTAAGAATAGAATCTATTCTACCACTTTGAGAATTCTACTATGATACGACTTGATTATTGGCGTTCAAAAGAGGAACGTAGACAACGGTCTAAGAATAATAAGCAAGGTCTTAGTAGAACGAAACGGTGAAGTAACGGCACACTAAGGAAGAGAAGTATTACACTATTATGAAAAGACTAACAGAGAGCTGTTGCCAGTCGTAGGATATATATTAACGTCAGCGGATAGGTAGGATACCTAATATTGGGTTGCGTCTCAACAGCGACACCCAACAGCAACATGTAGGCAGAACAGGCAGGAGAAGAGATGGGGACGACCCCGGCCCCACCAGTACCATTGAATGTGCTGAGCATGATGGGAGACCTACTGGAATACATGGTAGCAGGACTCAGACCTGCACGGACTTCAGAAGAACTCAAATTGAGGAATCCCGACATCTTGGACGGAGAACCGACCAGGCTCAGAGGATTGATGGTACAGCTTAAACTGTACTTTGAAGCCAAAGAGTGGACAAGAGAACAGGGCGACAAGAAAATCAGATTCGCAAAGACGCTACTCAGGGGAACAGCAGAGAAGTGGATCACTCCAATCATCGAAGGAACCACTCCCAAGGAGTGGCACGAATGGGAAGAGTGCGAGAGAGACCTCTGAGCTCAGTTCGAGGATAAGGGCAAATGACAGGGAGCAAGGAACAAAATCGAAAAAATGGTACAAGGAAAGAATATGGTTATCGAATTCTAGCACAACATAGAACTGTTAGCCCCAGATACCGAGTACGATACACATACCCTACGGTGACAACTCTTGGGAGGGTTCCACAAAGAACTAAGCGAAGCATGGACCAACTCGGATCCAGGATTCAACGTGACCAAAGAATTAGCCCAGTTGTTCGCCGAACTGGAGAATAGGAAAAACAAAGGACAGAGCACGGGAGAGAGACCGGCTCGACAACAAAATGGACCACGGAGGATCCTAATGACCAATAAGGGGGGAGAGGTGATGGACCTTGACGCAATAAGAGGAGCAACCCAACGATTCCAGAGACCAGGACAGAGGTTTAGACCAGCCTGGAGGCCAATAAGGACGAACCTTGCGAGGATAACACCTGAAGAATTTCGGAAGTACAGGGACAGCAATTTATGCTTCCGCTGCGGAAAGGCAGGGCATCGAGCAAGCGAGTGCCCAGACAAGAATACCAAGATTCGGGAAATGGGGGGCCAGAAATTGGAAGAAATGGATGAGGCTTTAAACGATAACAGTCCCCAGTAAAGAGTGGTCTGAGGGATGACCAGCTCGAAAAACCCACTAGGACTATAACAATATCGACGGCAACGGACTACAAGGCACAAATCAACACCACGCACAACAACAATGACGAATGGGATCTGCTGATATTGAAAATCAAAATACTCCCAAAAAGCGGGATCACTGAAACCAACGCAATGGTCGATTCGGGACCAACGGAGGACTTTATCGCCTGAAAATTCTGCGATACCCACCAGATACCCCTCACGAAAATCGACAAACCGAGAAACATCTCTTTGGTTAATAGGGAAAAGAGCAAGGCGGGCCTCATTACCCACACAACCGAAATAGCCATGAAAACAGGGTTGCATCGGGAACTGATAGTATTACAGGTAGCAAATATGGTCAAACATACTGCTATCCTGGGAATACCATGGCTAAGGAAACACAACCCAAATATCGATTGGGAACGAAGACAGATCGATTGTGGAAGCGAGAGGTATACCCAAGGATGCCTAAACGAATCCCCATGGATTGAGTCAGTACTGACAGGACTGGCCTGGTGGGAAAATGAATAAAGTTGAATTACGGAGACGAGGAGTGAAGAAGAAGACATTCGGATCCAACGTTTGCATCCCGTAGCAAATATACTGATTAAAGGGTCGAAGGGAGTGGCTGGACATGACCTTTACAGCATCCAAGAGGAAATCATCTCGGCCAAAGGGCAAGCGGTGATGAAGACAGGAATATCGATCGGATTACCAGATAGCACCTATGGACAACTTGCCCCACGAAGTGGATTACCTACCAGGCATCGCCTAACCACGGGAGCAGATGTGATAGACACAGCCTATCGCGGAGAAATCAAGGTTCTCTTAATGAAGCTGAAAGAAGAAGACTACGAAGTCAAGAAAGGCAATCGGATTGCACAGTTGATTGTCGAAAGGATCGACAATAGAGGACTACGAGAAGTAGACGGCCGCGACAAAACAGGAAGACTGGATAGTCCATTTGGAAGCACCGGACAAAACACCCTCCAAGAACCCGAAGAACGCTTCCTCGATATCGACTTCATATTAGCTCAGACCTTCGGAAAACTATATCAGAAAGGAGAACAAACCAGGGTTCTGAAATGGGGTCAAGAAAAAAAGGAAACGACAATAGCAGAGACCTCAATGATCAGCACCAGAATAGTGGTACGACAAGAAGCAACAAAACAGAAATTGATTCTAAGACAGCTGGTACCAAGTGAATACCACGACTTCTTAGACATGTTCGAAGAAGGAGAAAGGAAGGGCTTGCCCGAACACAGAGAAGAGGACCACTGGATCGACCTAGTGGGCAGGGCCCCATTCATGAAACTTTACTCCTTGAGAGAAGAAGAGTTGCAGGCTCTACAAGATTACCTCCAGCAGAATCTGGAGAAAGGATGGATACGGCCATCATCATCAGCAGCAGGAGCATCGATATTATTCGTCAAGAAGAAGGACAGAAAGCTCAGATTATGCGTGGATTTTCGAGGCCTGAATGGGGTCACTAAGGAGGACCGATATCCACTTCCGCTGATCGAGGAAGCATTGGATAGATAGGGAAAAGTCCAATACTACACAAAGCTAGACATCAAGGATGCCTACCACAATATCAGAATATTCGATGGAAACGAACGGAAAACGCCATTTCGAACACGATACAGGCTGTACGAATACCTGGTAATGCCGTTCGGACTGTCCAACGCACCGGCAACATTCCAAAGATGGATCAACACCAAACTCAGCAAGTTTTTGGATATATGCTGTACTGTCTACTTAGACGATATCCTCATCTATTCAAAGATAATGGAACAACACTGGAAGGACATTCAAAATGTTATGCAGGCCCCAAGAGAAGCAAAGATCAAACTAAAGCCAACGAAATGCGAATTCCATCAACAGTAAACCGAATATTTGGGGTTTGTCATCTACCCTGATGGAGTACAAACTGACCAGGTCAAGACAGCAGCGATCGACGAATGGAAACTACCAAGGAGCGTGAAAGGAGTACAAAGCTTGGTGGGCTTTTGCAACTTTTATCGCCCATTCATCGAAGGATTCAGCAGAGTGGCGTAACCACCATACCAAACAACGAAAAAAGACACCAAATAGAACTGGATGGACAAGCAGCAAACAGCATTCGGTACATTAAGGAACTAACTCACTACGGCACCGATACTGCAACACTTGGATCGGAAATTGCCAATCATGATCGAAACTGATGTGTCGAATTAGGTCGGCTTGGGGAATCTATCACAGTTAGGCCACGATAAACTATGGCACCCAGGGGTATTCCGATCGAAGACAATGACCAAAGCCCAATGCAATTACGACATCCACGATGAAGAACTATTAGGTATAGTTCCAGCACTTAAGGGGTGGAGGAAATACGCACTGGGAAACGAACACGATATTAGGGTGGTAACCTACCACAAAAATCTCCTCGCCTTCACCACCACCAAAGAACTCAAGCAATGACAAACAAGATGGAGTGGAACCCTATCTGAATATCACATCAAAATTGTGTACCGACCTGGAAAACAAGGAGGACAACCGGACGCGCTTACCAGGAGACAAGAAGACCTACCGACCAAAGAGGACGAAAGAATCCAACAGAGAAAAACGATTCTCATACCAAAGGAAAGATACTTCAAAGACGAGAAAGAAAACGGAAGAGACGAATCCATTCATGAGATGGAAACAACAATATTATCCAGTGACGACCACACAGAAGGGATATGGAGTACGATGGAAAAGGATATGGAAATATGAGCAATTAGGAAGGCCTTAAACTAAAAACAAAAACAAATGAAGGCGATAGCACTCGCGCTATACAGAGAAAAAGAAGGATACCTTTGGTACGACAACAAGATAAGGATCCCGGATGACGAACTCCTCCGAACCGGAACGATAGGAGAAATCATGACATACCACAAGCGGGACATGGCGGAACAGCCAAAACCATGGAACTGAGCTTGAGATCATACTACTGGCCGACCATAAGAGAAGACGTCAAAAGATATGTCCAAAACTGCGCGATATGCCAGAGGATGAAGGCAGTACGTCACGCGCCATACGTATTGCTAAAACCTATCGAACCTCCTGGAAGACGATGGCAATCTATTGCTATGGATTTTATAACTGGACCTCCGGAATCGAAAGGTTATAACGCAATATGGGTCATTATTGATTGTCTGACCAAAATGGCCCACTTTATACCCCGCAGAACGCACATGAACACACAAAGATTCATTCACCTCTTCAAAGATCAGGTGTTCAGAATCTGTGGACTACCGAAAGATATCATATCAGACAATGGATCACTATTCAAGGCAAATATCAGGAAAGAAATCACAAGACAAAGGCACATCAAAAGGAAACTCAGTACGGCATTCCATCGGTGGACAGATGGACAGACAGAAAGGACAAACACCATATTGGAACAATATCTACGGGCATACAGCAGTTATCAACGGGACGACTGGTCCGACATGCTAACAACTGCCGAGTTCGCATACAACAACGGAAAACAAGAAACGACCAAAACAACACCCTTCTTTGCGAACTATGGATACCATCCAATATACGAACTGGCAAAATACGACCTACCCGCGCCATCAATCGAAACAAAAAACATGCAAGAGTTGCATGACATATTACGAGAGGAAATATGTCTCGCACAAGAAAAACGGGAAGAATACGCTGATCGACACCGGAAACCCGATCCCAACCTCTCAGTCAATGACAAGGTCTAGTTGATACCAAGGAATATACGGACCACCCGACAATCAAGGAAACTGGATTACAAGAAATTAGGACCATTCAGAATCATCGAACGCATCAGACTAAGAGCATATAAACTCGACCTCCCACGCTCGATGAACAACACTCATCCTACATTTCACATCAGTCTCTGTGAACCCTATCAAGACAACGCCTTCGCATCGTAAAAGAAACTTCCTCCGCCATCCATCGAGATCAAGGGCGAAGACGAATACGAACTTGAGAAAATTATCGACTAAAGACGATACCGCAACAGACTTCAGTACCGAGCCAAGTGGGTCGGATACTCAGTAGAACAAGATCAAGAGAGGTACGCGGTCACTAATTTCAACAATGCAAGCGATGCAATCTGAGAATTCCACCAACGTTATCCGGGGAAACCTGTTTCCCCTGACCAGCCTAGACCTCTGCTCGCTGGACGCTACAGTGGAAGAATCCATCGTACCAGAGGACTGGGTCCAACTCGTGGACCTCCTGTTGCTGAAACTATCTGCAGAGACAGACCATGCGTCCATGTCATGGACAGCACGCAGCAACGATGGGTGCCTAGTACACCAAAACAGCAAGAAGGATTCGGGGTGGTTCCCCACTGAAAAAACCAAAACAACATACTCCCCCCCACGATCGACATCACCGACCAGCGAATGGAGCTGGACTCCGGAGAGACACCAACCACCTCCGTTACCACTATCACCCAAGACGACGAAGGTTCCTGGGACGGGAACCAGAGGCTGGGGGGCCAAAAAACCAAATACCTGGCCCAAGATCAAGAAAAAAAAACAGTTAAAGCCTCCACACTTTGCTTCGCTAGTTACCACTTTCGGTAAAGAACAAAGCCTGTTAACCCTAGGTTTACCGCATCTCCACAGAGGCGCTTACAGGTAGTGACAGTTGCACTGGAGAATGAGGCCATTATGTTGAGAAACGCTTATATTTTCTCCTCTCAATGTAAGATCTAGAGAGCATACTCGGCTAACCCCCTCACTCAATGCCGTAATTGCTGGTAATACAGACACCACTCAGCTAGATGCAAGATTGACCATCCAGTCTGTCCCATCTGCACCCTCTGCCACAGAAAACAGGCAGACCACTGCGAGAACTCCATCTGCCCTAGGGGTGGGATCATCAGAGCAGTGGTTGACTGCTGCCCGACCTCTCCCCCAATGTGTGTGGTCTGCAAAGGCCAACACCCGGCTTTCACAGGAAAATGCCCATCAAGACCTCCCCCCTCCTCCCCTTGAGGAGTCACCTGTTCCGCAGAATGAAGAAGCTACGGACACGACGAACGACCCCAATGCGGGTCCTTCAACTGGTGCAAGACCCCTCCTATCCCCCTTTGATCCTCAAACCCCCCGCCCTAGGCGTGCTAATGCCCCCCCTATATGTCCTCCCATCCCTGCCCCAAAACCCCAAGCAGGTGCCCTGCCAAACCGTGCATGGCAGGAATCTCCCACTCCTTTCCTCCCACCTGAGACACTGGATGGCATGTAATGGTTAGTCACACCTCCCCTGTGAGCTCTGCTCTGCAGGCGGGCTCCCATAACCCTATATCCATTCTGCAACACAACTTCTTGGGAAGCTGGGATGTGTTTCTTTCCCTCTTTAATTCCTTTTCTCTTTTGGATTTCCCCCCTACTCTAGTTGCTCTTCAAGACCCCCCCCTCTACAGGAAAAGACCTCCGACATTTGCTGGCTTCAAAGCCTTTTTGCCCCCCTGCCCCAATGGTGGCAAGCCAAGAGTGGCCTGCTACCTGCATCTTTCCACACCACAGCAGTTCTTAGTCCTCCTAGTCTTCTCTGAGCCAAGGGACCAGATGGCGGTTGACTTTTACTTGTCTGTTGGTTTCTTTGCTTCATTTATCACCAAATTTAGTGTTGCAAACCTCTACAGTATATGGGCTGGCTGCTACTTCTGTCGAACCATCCCACCAGATGTTGCCTTCCATCATACCACTATGCCCACACTGGTCGTTGGGGACTTTAACATACGCAATCCCTGAGGAGACCCAGGTCACCTTTTCTCAGTTTCAAACCTCGCAGCCTCTTCCCCCTTCTTTGTGAGGGCTGCGCAGGAAGGCTCCTTGCTCTTGAACACCCCTAGCACCCTCACTAACTTCTCCCTCAATACTGATTTGCACCCTTCGGCGGTAGACTTAGCGTTTGCCAAAGCCCCTTTGTCCCATAACGTTTGATCGTGGGACACGCCGCGCCCCCTAATGGGATCTGTCCACATCCCGATCCTTGTCACCCTTTCGGCGCCTCTAGCTCGCACGCCCCCTCCTGCCCCCACATGGATGAAGATTGACTGGCTTCCTCTTGAGGAAGCACTTAAAGTGATGAGGTTTGACCCCCCTCCTGCTCTCCCAACACCCCACATGTTCTCAACCGGGTTCGACATTGCACTTGGCAGACTAAGAGCAGTCCTCAGGCTCCATACAAAGGAAAGGGGGCCCTCTAACAGGGCCAACTCTTGGTGGACCCCTGACCTTAGGGTGCAAAGAGTCGCATTCTACTCTACAGTCCGATCGGTACGTCGGGACCCTCTCCCATCATCGCAGCCACAGTCTAGGGAGGCACAGCTTCTGTACTTCAAAGCTATAAAAAAGGCCCAAACCGAATATTGGAATAATTTCCTGAAAACACCTACCCCCTTGACACTCTGGACTGTGAAGCACTACGCCTTCAGCAGACCTCCTGACCGGTTCCCGCAGATACTCGCGGCTGACAACTGCACAGCAATCAACCATGCTCTCCTTTCACATAACCTTCCACAGAAACAGTCCTCGTGCCCGCTGGCTATCCTGCGTCAGTTCATGGATATCCCTGTGCTTTTAGCAGAGGAAATAACTGTTGTCTTCCAGAACTCCTCCTCATCCTCTGCCCCAGGCCCAGACAAGATACCTCACTCGATTTGGAAAAAGGTATATTCTGTGAACCCCAATATTCTCATATCCCTTTTTGGACCACTTGTCCGCTATGGACACCATCCCGCTTCCCTGCAGGGAGCTAACGGCATAGTGCTGGACAAGCTAGAGAGACCCTCCTATGACACGCCACCCTCATTCCGGATCATAGTCCTACTGCAGACTGCCTCAAAGATTCTTGAAAAGACTGTGGCGACCCGCCTATCCACACTTGCCCGCTTCTTAGGTCTTTTGTCCCCTCTCCAGAATGGGTCCCTTCAGGGCCTTAGCACTGTCGACGCAGCAGCAACCCTCTCCAGTGAGCTGCAACCTTTTACGCACCCTGAACTCAAGGTCGCAACCCTCTTCCTTGACATCAAGGACGGTTTCGACAATATCGCCATCCCCTTACTTCGTGACTGGCTCGCCACCAAGGTGGTCGAACCTTACATGGTCTCATGGATAAGGTCTTTCCTCTACGGACGCTCTTGTTACCTGGTCTTCCAGGCGGCCCTCCAGTTTTTCTTCTCAGTTTCTGTCAGCACCCAGCAGGGTTTTCCGATTTCGCCACTCCTCTTCATCATATATGTCTCGTCCCTCCATTTCCCAGTTTCTTGGGGCCTCATCCTTCTCTAAGTAGACGACTTTGCAGTTACCGTCGCCTCCGGTTCGTATTGGAGAAATGTCCGGAGACTACTAGGCATCACCAACGCTCTCCACGTGAAGGTGGAGACACTCTGTGTATCTTCTCAATCTCAAAAACAGAACTCATGCACTTAGTGACTTCTGCGCAGAGGGTCCCACCACCCGCAATCTCAGTCCTATTAGATGGCCCCCTCTTTTACTCCTCCAAACTGCTCCGCTGGCTTGGATCCTGGTTCGAGCCCTGCACCACCTCATGCTCCAAAGGGACAACCTTATACTTCATGAGAAGACTTGCCCTGGCCCAAGGAGCCTTCGCAACCATTCTGAGACTCTCCAGGCCCGGCAAGGGCCTCTACCTCTTCCTCTGCTACCAGCTGGCATCCTCCCTCATCTCCCCGATCCTTCTCTATGGAGTGGACATCTTCTCACCAAGCTTCACCCTCCTGGACAGGATGTCTGTCTTTTGGAGAACTGTCCAGCTGTTGGTGACAAACTGCTTCTCTTCAACCCCGGTTGGCATCCTGGTCTGTGAATTGGTTCTTCCTCCCCTCTCACTATTACTCCTCCACCGACAGAGGCTGGAAACCTTCCGTCTTGTATGCCTCCCCCCAGAGGCCAACCTGGCAATGGCGAGACTTCACCC
The DNA here is from genome assembly GCA_014065205.1 of Tuber brumale. Lineage (NCBI taxonomy): Eukaryota > Fungi > Ascomycota > Pezizomycetes > Pezizales > Tuberaceae > Tuber > Tuber brumale. The sequence goes on from JACCEG010000526.1 coordinate 73,284, forward strand.
TACCTTTCCCATGTCCTCCCCCTTCAGGACCTTGGAGGACTACTGTCACTTCACCAGGGGCCTGACATCAGTCTATGCCCCTCGCCTTTCGAAAACCCGCCCCCCTTGCTCCCCTATAAGGCAACACCTACCATTGGATATGATAGCATACCGCACTCTACCTTTCATCAACACTTCAGGCCCTATTCCAGTAGCCTCGCCCGGCCTTCTCCCACCTCACCAGTTCTCTTTGAAGGAGGGGGTCCAATCCTACCAGTCAATCAAGGCGCACATGAAAATTGCCCTCGCCAAGAATTGGGCTACCCAGTTCCCTCCCCCACTCAGATAACAGTATGCCCCAACCCTCTCCCCTCACCCATTTATGGGCCTGTGGAGGTTCATTGTGGGCAGGATACACCAGATGCGCTCAGGCAAGAGCTATCTCACTGGCCACCCCTCCTGGTTCACAGACAACCCCTCTTCGCTCTGCTCCCAAAGTGAGGAGGATGAGGAGGACTACGATCAATCCATCCTGTACTACGAGTCCCACAAGGAGCCTCATCAGCGCCACCTCTGGGGGCTCTCGAGCATTGGCAGAGATACCTCATTACGGACCGATATTAACACTCTCCAATTTCTGGCATGGTACCTTAACATTACTGCCACAGGCCTTCCCCCTGGCATGCCGCCTGCCTCCTGGGACCCACTGCCCGAGCCCTCCCCCCGCTGCATGGAGCTTCTGATCCATAGTTTCAGGACCTGTGTCCAGGCGCCCGCTTCTTGTTTTAATCCAACTTTGGATTGTTTTTTCTTTTTGGTTCAGTACTTGTTGTTATGATTTCCGCACTTGGTTGCTTTAGTTGCTTGAGATTTCGTGTCGGCTATCGGACACTGCTAGGAGGATTTTACTTAGAGCAATTTATTTCCTTTGTGCTCGCGGGTTTTGATATTGAGGTTTTGTTTATGCTATAGCTAGCGCTGCATACAAGTTCTTATACCATAAACAATGAACACATGATTATAAAAAAAAAAGAGACAAAGGCCCAGTAGATAGGCTCTTCACGCTTCATTTTAAGTTACGTTCTTACTTATTACTTTATGCTTATACGAATATAAAACCCTTATGCTCTTTATGAATATCTACATATGAGATGTGGACTCTATCATGAGAGTGCAGTTGAAGAAAGAGTGCGATAGGTGATAAGTATCAGAGACACGTGAGTCTCTTTCACCTTACCTTAGGAATAGGCCTAAGAGCTATTGTCGAGAGAGAACAAGAGAAGTATCGTCTACCCATTACTGGGATCTAATACCGGTTAGAGATCGTAACAGCCAGTGCAGTGTTCTTCAGGGGGCGTGGACTTGGAAAAAAGCTGTTTTTTACATTGTGTGATGTTTCATGATTTGACTAGATGTCATTATTAACTCAAAGTGTGAGTGGTCATATGGGATGTCCGAAATTATCGCAGGATGGGCCTGGTACAGGTGGTGGACAGTCACACCATTCGCTTCATATGTGCTATTCTGAATGCTTTGCCGCTTGAGAAATAGGCAGGGGGGCAGTGCAGTATGCCAACCCTGGATTTTTCTTCTACTGCCATATCTGATCTTCTTTTTCTTTTTTTCCCCTTCTTTTTCATGGAGGGTCTTTCGGGCGTGGCATGTACAGCCTTGCCTGCCACTACGCAGTACATTTAAAATGGGTAGCTTGGTTTACACCGCCGAATACTGTAGTAACACAGCATTGGCTGTAATGGAGCTATATCGTCTCGTTCCGAGAAGAAAGAAAAAGCCCTTTCATTCTATTTTTCCTCCAATTCACGCGCAGATGGAGCGCATACCACGGTGGAGCTCTTTTCTGCAGTGGTGAGGGCATCACTACCGGAGTCGCATGATTTCCCTAGCTGGTTTCAAATAGTGAGTGGGGAGGGCTTTGTTTGTCATTTTTGAGTTGCCTTTCAGCGGGACTTCCCGTGGAGCTCTTTTCAACCTATCTTGTAATGTGTACTATTGGGGGTGGTGGCTAAAGATTTCTGCTAAATATGATATGATATCATGCCCCTTGTGGAGCCACGTCATGAAGTATTTACATAGTTGCACACAATTGTCTCAATAATCTTTGCGCTATCATTCACCACTTTTCTTCTATCTGAATATCACCCTATAGCATTACATTTATCTATCATCCCGGGGAGAAAAAAACTCCTGGGGCAAGAATGTACGGCTGGGAAAAAAACTAATAGGATTGGATGAAAATTGCAAGGTGTATACTAGAATTTGTCGCAGTTGTAGAGCTGGTTCCAAACTCTACTGTACTCAGGAAAAAGAGAAACTCACAAACCCACGCTGGATGCTACCAGTAGAAGCAAGAGCCCAGGGAAGTTCACGTCGGCAAGGTGACATATAAATGCATTCTGGACTCATCTTATGGGATCCCAAGGGGGGGATATCCAAGGACAACTTCCGGCGGAATACGTGAGCGGTGGTCGGCCAAGAGCGCCCGGCCCGCCGGAACTGACATCTTCTCGCCCAAGCGGTATTCCCAGAATTTCCTCACTGCCAAACCAAGCAGTGAGCGCAAACGGTCCCGTCAGTCATTGTCCGGCCAGTCGGGATTCGCCTCATCCTGCACAACTAGTATTTCTCATTTTTTTCCAACACTCCTTCATGTCCACTGGTGGCAGCATGTGAGAGTGCTGTTTGGCCACGATCATCCAGCACATTGGGATCGACCTTCTGCAGACTGAACAGCATTTCCACCACTTCCTGATGTCCATTATGAGCAGTCCATGCATCTGGCCTATACACCAAACAATCTCCTTCGTCGATACCCCATCTCTATTAAAGTAGCCACAAACTCGAGGACTCCCAAGAACCATGCACAGTGCAGCCCACAGAATACAGGCCAGGTATCATGCCACTCAGGACCTCGATTCACCACTTGGGCCAAAAGATATTCGGTAGGTATGTAACCATCAAACCCTAGCAACCGGCTCTGTGCAAGCGATGTCTGGCTGTCCTAGAGTTCCCTTTTCCAATGGACTCAGTGACATACAGAATAATAGTCAAGAAAGGGTGTATCTCGGGTGTGAATAGATGGATTCATCAAAAGGGCCTTGACTTGTCACAAATTCAAGTAGGTTAAGCTTCTGGAGAAGGCGATGGGGGAGAAGGAAGAAATGGTTCTGATACATAGAGAGTGGAAGGTCACTTGAGGAAAATGGTGGGGGTGCAAGTGGTGAAAACGCAGTAGGAGGCGACGAGAGGGTGGGAGGTGCAATCGCAGCTTAGCTTTGCACTAGTAACGTACCCTATTTCATATCACCTCCTTTTGCTTTGCGCAAATGTCTGCTCATTGCCAAACCCAACATAAGACCCCAAAGGCATTTTCGGGAGACAAGTTTCTCTTACTCACCCAGCGGTCTGTCATCCACCTTAGATTAGCCCGCAGATTAGGTAAGCTGCACACCAGGCTTCACCATCAGGCAGGCCAACTTTGATCACTAGCAGCCCCTCAGCACTGGTACTGCCCCCCACTCTATCATTCGTCACATCCGCTTCCCAACAAAGACGCTCATCTCCACACACCCACACATCATACCACATATAACAACTCTACCAGCGATCAAATGATTCTCATAAAGAGAAGTTTCTTGGGTCTTGGCCAGTGCAGTCCTTCGGCGTCTTGGACAAATCTTTGTCAAATAGCTAGTTTTCAACATCTCCAGTGTCAGTCTTTACCATGTGCACCACTCTTCTCTCTCTGTTCTCACACCTCCTTATTCTTTTATCTTACACTTGCAAACATCGCATGGCAAGCTAACCTCTGTCTGCCCTAGGCACGGTGTTGCTAATAGCCAAAGTGCAGAGCCTATCCAGGTCCCATTTACCTCTCCGCAAATAGGAAAAATCCTCACTTTGCATAAAAGATGACACAATCGAAGCCTTTCCATGGTGTAGCGTGAGCAATTTTTCCAAATAGCATGCCAACAAATGCTTTGCCTACTTTGACAGAACAAGATATGTTTCTGTCTCAGATTCAATTGATGCGGATGCAATACGCTTCCTTCAACCCCGTCAGTCTAGAAAATCACTTACTCTGAGCATGCTTGAGTACTTCCATGGTATACAATACGGAGCTTAATATGATCAACTCTTTAAGGTTTGCTGATCTTATTTCAAACTCCATTTGCAGTTAGTAGCTTACTTTGTAAAATATAGAATCTTGATATTGATAAGGATGTGGAGGAGAAGAAAGTTACACCAGGCCAATACCTGATCTGGAAATTTAATTTTTCGTAAATGAGGCACACGCTAAATTTAGATGTAGCAGCTCCGGGACAGGCTTCCAATATGATTAGGAGCTTAAAGGAATTCGATCGGACTGACCATCTTCCACTTGGGGGACCACCGGGGCAACTGATATCCGAAAACATCAACCTAGTAGACACGATTGACAGTTTGGCAAATCTTGTCTTGATTGTCAACCATACACTGCATGAGATTAATAATAGAGCAGACACAAAACATCCTCTTGCCAATGTCAAGGGGGTAAGTCATAAATAGATCCTACAAGTTACCAGTACAAAGAACCTGAATACTTGTGCCTGAATTCAGGATACGTACTCAGATATGTACACTCGTATCAACAAAGTTCTTATGCCTAATTTATCACGAAGTCTTGACAGCTATATACTGGGGGATTGCAGAAGCAATTTATAGGGAAAAACATTTGAACATTGTCTATGGGATCTACCATTTCTGGATTAAAAAGATTTCTTGGAATGGATTTTTTGTTGTCTTGCTATTTGAGTCCTTATTGATGTGGATACCAGACATGTTATGAGAACTTTGTGGATGCAAGTGTATGGATAATTTGCCATACAAATTCTTGATACCTGTGTTTAGGTTCTTAACACTGGTAACATGTTTCTAGGTTGGGTTGGGGTGCTAACTATCTAAAGATTTACCTGCTAGCCGACAAATACAATACCTTCTCAAACCATTATATGGATCCCCACAATCTACAAGACTGAAAAGAATCTGATGCATCGTCACTTGTCAAAGATTTCTGGACCCCTGCGAAAGGTATGGTGGGCCTACCCTATGGTATCCGCAAATGCTTTATCTGGCATCTCTCAGCTCTTCTTGGCCAATAGTACCAGTGGGTTCAACATCATGGTGAACTTGTCCTTTAAGGAAGATATAGCTGGACTTTGTGGGTTGACCAGAGCGGAGGTTGAAGAAGCATTGGATAGAATTCGCGAATCCAAAACTGATGTTAAGGAGCATGTTACATTGTTAATGAAATATGTGAATGGGTATCACTTCTGTCACTATAGGAGTTCCGAACCCGTCTTCAACACTGATACCAGCTTGAAATATCTTCAGGCTAGTTTCTAGAGACCGATGCCTTGAACCCTTTGTTTGCTACCATTTCTCCTTGAGCTAACTGTCATTGATTGGCGGTCTTGACAGGAGATGAATTCGACATTGCAAGTCCTTTAAACTCTCAAGTGTCTGCGCAGTTCTTAGGGTTCTGTGCATCTTCACCAAGTACTGTTGTATAAATTCTGAATGCTCTCAAACCCGCACCCAACTAGACAACACCCTGTCCCCTCGTTCGATATTCTACGCTGGTTGACAGATTCAGCCTTCCGGATCTCCAGAGCAGGGCACTCGGTGGTGACAATGAGGTTGCATGGCATACCTTACTGGTGTACTTTGGAGCCTTTACCTTCGACAAGGAGAATCCATCCAAATTTGTCACCATCCCAAACCACATCACAGCAGCACACTTTGGTACCACTATTCTCTGCCGCTTTGGCTTGCTGGGCTCTATGCGGATGCCATTAGGTTTTTGGCATTACGTGGCAACATCATTGGTACCCTAAGTGACTATCGGAAACTGATAGCGGTATGTGATATCCAACCCAGCAGATATACGATGATGGAGTGGCAGCACTGAGACAGCTTTCATATAGTTATTCTTGAGAACCCAGGTTTGGACTTCCATGTTGAGTATGAGGTCACTAAGGTATGTAGCCCACCAGTTTCATCTCATGTGCCTTCTCATTTCTAATAAAGTGTCATGATATATAGCAGGGTGGCAGTCCCGGTGTGGTTGATATTGTCATCCTATCGGCTAGCCACTGTGTAGTTACAGAATGGAAGACGTTTGGAATTGACGTTCTAGATCTTGGAGACTCTCTCAGTTGGGACAAGAAGGCAGAAGCTCTAAGTCAACTTGATGTTAACAGGGTTTTTGGTACTCAAATTTCACTGGCGGGAGAAATACAAGAAGGGAAAAATCCTTGATTGGATTGAAAAAGATGTTGCCTCTCAATTGAACAGCTATATATTGAGCCCTGAGATTAGAGGGCAGGCTGGATCCTGTGAGTTTCATGTTCACCTTGTCCTGATTGTCGGGTCTCAAAAGATTTTAGTCGGGGAAATGGACGAGAAAGGCGATTGAGTTGGCCAGCCTGTTTTGGCCTAGCAGGTGCAGTACACTGTTTTTGCGCCTCCCAGTTCTTAGTGTATTCCTATGGTAATATAGAATTCTAAATTCATTTCCCTTGACACATCTTTCATTTTACCTATCATATATTATGGGCTGCCTCCCAATATGATAGGCCAATACTTGATCTCACACTGTGACTTCTACAAACCTGTGTGGAGGGGGGTGGGTGCTCTACTATTAGACGCCTAAAGATTGAGAATCCCGGTAGGCAAGCGACAAGAGTTAAGAGCACCTTATTCTAAGTGTGATACTAGGCCAGATCTGGATTGTAGGATGACTAACTGGGCTTGGCATTCGTCAGATGAGTATCGTGGTCTAATATACTCACCCAACAGTCTTTCATCCACTATCAGTTAGTACCCAGATCACCTAAGCGCTTATACTCATCCTGCCATTTATTATCCTCTCTCGCTTAGAGCACAGATCAGATAAGCATGACAATGATTTAATATACTCACCCAGCAGTCTATATTCCGAATTTGGTTAGCTCAACGTTGCCTGATGAAGGAGGATTGATTCAGGAGGAACACCAAGGGCGGACATCACTGTGGAATCATGCGGGAATCTCATTGTACGGTGGGTCAGGGTTTGTATCATAAATCGAGACCTGGTGTCCCACTCCGCTGGGATCGTCATCTCGGTTTCAATGTCTATTGAGAGCTAGGATAAGCGGTGTGGTGAGCTAATGCCTATACTTGGTACTCTTCGGATTACGGGGAGTGGACACTACAGCTATATTGGCTCTGGGCTAATATATCATAGGCTCTGGGGGTGGATTCGTATTGTGAGCCAGTCAGGCTGGAATTGTGACCGATCACAGTATATCACCCGGTATCACAAAAAGGTACTACACAATGCACAATGACCTCACTGGGTGAGGATAGTACCTCCATGTCAAACCTAAGGTATAGCCTATCATGAGAGTGGTAACACCTCTAAAGAAAATAAGGTAGAAAGTACAACCCACCACCGCAGTAGCTAACCCTCCCACCTCTCATTTCAAAACCTCCCACCATTCTCCAAACTCAACTCCCTATATTTGTGACAACTCCTGCATCACTCCAACTCCCGTGGTCTAAAATGCCCTATCCCAGATTAGCCTTGGTCGGGTGGAAGGGCTCCCGTGGGTGAAAACATACCTTTCGGGTTGCTGAGAATCCCTGTATTGTTTCAGGAGTGTTAGGCATATGGAAATCCGAGACAGGTGCACAGACCCACCGTAGGGTAACTGCGCACAGACCCTCGATTAACAGGAGCCAACACCCCCCTCTGGCACCCTTACAGGGCCCGCACGTCATTAGCGAGATTTCGCGAGTTGCATCCCATAACTAAAATGTCATATTAATGAAGCCCACTTCATAACACCATATATGTCGCCGCCGTCCGTCCGGCCGCCTGCTGTTCGCAGGTTATATAAGAGGGGACCTTTGGCAGCATCTGAGAAGTGGAACGGAGGAAATCCGTCAGAGGCGCATTGAGATAGTAGGCTTCAAAGTTAGGCTTCCTACACTATGAGACGAAGGTGATGGGACGTTTTCGGCGAAATACTCTAAGAGGATATCCCAGTAGTGGAAGCTATTAGGGGGATACCGAATCCACCCATACCCTTCCGAGATCAGCTGTAGGTTGGTTGATCCTAGAAATAAGACCCCTCTACAGAGGCCAGCGGCGGACCAAGGGGAAGCACGCTCAGAATGGGAGACCTAGATAAGTTGGAGCCGCTTAAGACGTTGACACGTTAGACTCAGACTTGCGATTGGCACTAGGTGGCCCGGCACGAACCCAATCACTTCATGACCGAAGAGACGACTGGTACGATAGTCAACAAGACTAAAGTCATATAAAACTCTATGCGGACATCTAAGTTGGAGTCGGCTGTTTAGTATAACAAATAGCGCAGTCATCTCAACGGAGAAATACTATTCCTAGTCCGTGAAAGGGTGTGATAAGTTTCAGAGTCAAACCGTGTTCACACTTATAAGATTCTGGACGTTTGCGAATTAAAACCAGGGTGGTACTTCACAGGCATAGTAGTTAGAAGTAGTCCACGAACACTCAGACACGGGATACAAATATCGAAGTGCCTCCCGAGCTTTACAGACATCATCAAGCAATGGAGAAGAGATCTTATCAATATAATATTGTTTTACGCTTTGAATCTTTACCTTACCTATTATCGAGACGAGCCTTCCTTGACAGATTCTTCAATCNTCCGGCATGAACCTGATCACTTCATGACCGAAGGAGACGACTGGACAATAGTCAACAAGACTAAAGTCATATAAAAGTCTATGCGGACATCTAAGTTGGAGGCGACTGTTTGGCATAATAAATGGCGCAGTCATCTCAACGGAGGAATACTATTCCGAGTTCGCGAAAGGGTGTGATAAGTTTCGGGGTCAAACGGTGTTCGCACTTATAAGATTCTGGACGTTTGCGAATTAAAACCAGAGTTGTACTTCGGAGGCATAGTAGTTAGAAGTAGTCCGCAAACACTCAGATGTGGGATATAAATATCGGAGTATCTCATGAGCTTTACAGACTTCATTATAATATTGTTTTACGCTTTGAATCTTTACCTTACCTATTATCGAGACGAGCCTTCCTTGACAGATTCTTCAATCAAAGATTTCTTGCCTACGTCCCTCAGTTATATACTTGAGTTCGGCGTCCGCCTAACAAGGAGTAGTGGAAGCTTGGTTATTTGAGAGGGTATCATCTTTGCCACCTGTCACACACGATTTCCCAGGTGGTTGATTGCTGTTGCTTTGTTCTGAATGAGCTCCATTTAGTATGGGCCCAGAATGAGCCCATTCACAAAAGGGACAGGCCTTTATTTCTCTCGCAACCCTTTCTTCATGCTAATAATTTCCAGGCTCATGCCATTCTCCAGCTTACATATTTTCCGGATACGAACTATGAATATCTTGTTTCAATCCCCGTGTTGAGTTCATCTTCTGCAGGCTTCTTGATTTCCTCTGGGGCCCGATTGTATGTATGATCCTGTCAGCCCAGATTATGCTTTTCGTAGAGGATCCTTGCCGCTACCTATACCCAGCCTACCTGGGAAGGGGTTAATCGGCCATATGTAACTATTCAATGGAGATATTTCCCAATAGTTTTCCCCTCTTTCCGGTCCCACTAGGCCCTCCCTTTTACTCTCAACAGCTCTACCTCTCTTACCTTTATCTCACCCCCAGTTCTCTTACCAATTCTCCTGGCTTCGTCAACATCCTGAAGCTTTTCCGAATGTTTTGCGAGTATCCTCTCAACCTGATGCGATATTCCACTCATGGGCTATCAGTTTCAGTATGCAAATTCACAGGAGCTTCAGATGACCCTGGATAAGTTATAAAAAATGTGGCTTGGTGGGTCTGGCTGATAGAAACATGGTCTATCGTGCCATAGGCAGTCGGTGGTGCAATAGGTATTTATAAATACCCGTTGATGAGCACCTTTAGTGGAAGGTGCATCCTCTCAGTGATCGGGGTGCCTGGCTCCGTGTTAAGTTCAAGTGTTTCAACTTTATTGAAATACATCTCAGCCAGCTTGTTGCATTTCTACTTGAGATTTGCTCGTAGGTGACTTATTGCTCCAGGCATTAATCCTCGGTGCAGCACACCCCGAGATTTGGCTAGAACGCCTTAATCATAGACTGAGTCTGTCCAACGCCTTACAGTCATTGGCTCTCCATGGGTGATTATTAGGAAAACTCTTATTACAATACTCCAATAATTGGGCTTTGTGCTGTAAGATGTCTAGAAGGGGGCAGCCGCTCCCCACGCACAATGGTCATATGCGGATCTGGCTCCACCTTTGAAGAGATCCTCAGGGTATTGTAAGCCCATGGCGCCTTTACCGGGGAGGTCTGGCTTTAGGAGCTAGGTTACCTGAACCTTCCTGCCATGTCTATAATTCTATCCAATCATGACTTCACCTTGCCCTCTTCATGATGGAGTAGCAACCCCATCGTGGGTTTAGGACATACTAGAGAGAAGGGTTGTGGGACCAGTCACCCCCGATGGTGACTGGCATATCCAGTGATTGTGCACTGTGTGGTCCACACTAGGTGACCACGACAGATCTGTATCTAGTCTCAGTACGTTTCCTTTCCTCTACATGCTCATGCCATGACACGTACATCGACATAGTCATCATCAGTTAGTCCGAATACGAATACCATTTTCCTTTCACCTTAGTTCTGGTTTTGTCACTTGATGCTAACCTCATGGCAGTGATCCGACATCGCTGGTATCAGCAGCTTCCCTGTACAGTACGAAACCTTCATCGCTTCAAAGCTGACATGCTATTACCCATCTAGCGGCTTGGGGGGCTGATGACCTATTGGGGCTAATCAGATGTCTTTAGGTAGAAGAGGGGTCAATAATGAATCAAGGGACCATCGAGATACCCCCCAGCAGTCAATGCAGTAGGATAGCAGGCTCAGGGCCTCTGAAAGAGGCGGACATCAAGAGACTACTTCTGGAATTCCTCGACCGGAATGGTAGTATTGGATGAGGGTGGGTGGTGGAATCCATAGTCCTTGCGTATTTGCTTTCCTTTACTAGTACTGTACATCTATGGAATATAGTAGGAACTCGGGCGTGGCACTGATATTTGAGTGGTAAGGCAATAGTTTTATCATCGAAAGATGTGTTGAGCGTATAGGAAGGTACCAAAAATAACCGAGCTCCCTAACGTAGCAACAGGAATATATCCTCGCCGCTACTATTGTAAACGGCAGAGGTTACTGGTTTAGGATTTTTATATATTAGTTGATACTTTTTAAGTTTTGAATTTGTTTCAGGAAACGAGGTGTGCCTCTAGCCTGATAGTATAGGGTTTGATACTCTATATGTTTTATGTTTGGTTTCGAGTATCAGTTTAATACGCTATATGTTTTATGTTTGGTTTCGAGTATCGGTTTGATACTCGATATGTTTTATGTTTGGTTTCGAGTATCGGTATGATACTCTATATGTTTTATGTTTGGTTTCAAAACTACTGTTTTGGAGTCCATTATGTTATGAGAACAAGGCTCCGGGTAGCCTAGGAAGTGTGTTTAAGAACTGCTATTCTTCTCGTTAGATGGAGCAGACGTCGGCAGACAGAGTTTTCAATATCCTTGGTTGAACAGTTATTCTCTTCAGTTCGCTTCAAGAATCTTTAGTTTAAGACCTACCAAACATCTCGGAGACTTCAGTAGTGCGATACAGTAAGAAGTCTATTCAACAACCTTGGCTAAAGCCTCCGCACTTTGATTTGCTAGCTACCACCTCGGTACAGAACAAAGCCCGTTAACCCTATGATTACCGCATCTCCCGAGAGGCGGTTACACTTTTTTTAACTTCAGTAAGTTATCAAGATAGAAGGTGTTTCAGGACCAAGTAAGGGCAAGGCCCCTGAGAAAGGTTCTCAACAGCGCACCAGGGATTCTAAAGGACGGTTCACAAAGACTCCAGCTTTGGAGCAGGCAGCAAGCGAAGCAGCTGCTAGGCAGTTAGCCAGACACGCTGCTGAACAATCGACAGGAGAATTATCACAACAACCACTGGAACCGCCAGCCACTACCCCCAGAGAATACCCAGAATCACCAAAAAGCCTACAGGTACACAAGTACCCCCAGCACCACCAAGTAACGATCCAGATAGCTCAGATAGCGATAAAGGATCAGACGACACGGCTTCAGGAGTAGGACCCTCAGGGTCTGGAGCCCCAGCACCAGAAGTCCCAAGACCACCGACACCTTGGCCTAACCCAGCTGTTACCGCTAAACTCAGCATCAATGTACCTACACCCAGTATGTTTGCTGGTGAAGGAGATGACCTCAAACTGGAAGCGTTCGATAGATGGTATAATTCAGTACAGTTATACCTACGGATTAATGGACTGCGGACTAGCGAGGCTGGAGGAGGAAACTATTGGATCCCCTATACTGAAGGACGAGCTCAAGAAGCAGCCTTCCCAGCAGCAGAGTATTTCGCTGAAGACATGACCAGAGAAGACCTGGTTGGATTCCTGCTAGAAAGATTCCCATCTTTGAAACAGAACGATGATACCTATCTTAAGTTCCATGAAATCACGCACGTGTATAATGGCAAGATACAGAGAATATCAACCATAGCAACCGACATGCTAATATTCCGATCACGCCTACCTGCAAATTCCATAAGCGACTATGCCTTCATTCAACCGTTCTGCAAGAGCATGCACCCTCGACTACAGCAAGAAGAGGAATTACAGCCTGCTGAAACTGACACTGTTATGGAAGTTATACAAAATGCGGAGAGCATAGATGCTAACCTAAAAAGCACTGGTGCTTATGGGAAAGAAAGGTTTGAAAAACCAGTGCAAGAATTCATTTCCAAACAAGAAGGATGGAAGGACAAGTGGAAAACTAGCAACAAGTCCCACTCCAAACCTAAGGAATGAAAAGAAAAAGGTCTTTGCTATACCTGCGGAGGTAAAGGACATCTAGCAAGAGACTGTCCTACCAAATATAACAAGGGCAAAGGAAATGGCAAGACTAAGGTGAGGAAAGAAGTTACCTCCAACTGAATGGAACAAGAACAACTAGCGGAAGAGGTGTTTATCAATGGTATGGCAATGGAGGAAGAAGAGGAAGAGGTTATCACAATGGCCGCTAGACCAACAAACATCAAACTCCATGACGCTCGCGAAGGAACGATGCACGTCAATGCCAAAGAAGCCAGAGTCCTGTTTGATACCAGATCAATAGGAGCAAACTTAATTATCGCTACCTTTGTGACAACGCACGGAATTCCATGTTAGGAATTGAAAACACCAATCAGAATACACCTAGCTATGAAAGGATCAGGATCCAAAGGTCATAAAGAATGTTCAGTCAACATATCAGCAGGAAAGCTGAGCATACCAGGGACTAGGATGTTGGTCGGAAACCTGGCAAAATACGATGGACTAATAGGAATGCCTTTCCTAGAACAACACCAAGCTCAAATTGAATGTGGCAAATTAGGTAACCTGTTTCCCAAACAGAATGTTCGCATTATTTGCACACGCACTAGTGTTATGATCCGAGCAGCAGTGATCAGTACCGAAGATGTCGTGAGCCAACACCGGAAAGTATTTCCCGATGAAATACTGGAAAACTTACCACCCCTAAGAAAGATCAATCATAAAATAGATCTACAATCAGGGAAAGAGTAGCGCTCATCACCTGCTTACTCGATACCAGAACGATGGGCAACCGACTTGAGCATATGGTTAAGAGAAAAGGGGAAAGCTGGAATTATCAAGAGACAAGCAGTTTCATCAGCAGCACCCATGTTTGCACAAGAAAAAAAGGACAAGAAGCGTATGAGGCCATTAGTGGAGCTCACAGCAAGCAATGAAATTACAATCAAAGATGTCGTGACCATTCCAGACCAAAACATGATCCTGAATCCCCTAGCTAGGGCAAGATACTGCAGGAAAATCGATCTTAGCAATGCCTACTTTCAAACCAGAGTGGAACCAGAGGATGTAAGGAAAAACGCTTTTAAAACACCATGTGGATGTTTCGTTAGCAAAGTAATACTATAGAGAGAGATGAACGCTCCAGGAACATTCATACGCATAATGTTCGATCTATTCGCCGACTACCCAGGATGATTCATGTGGGTATATATTGATGATATACTCATTTTTTCCAATACAGAGTCTGAACATTTGAAACACATATCTCTGATTTGCGACAAGCTCAAGGAGGCACGATTCTATGCAAGCAGGAAGAAATCAGAATTCTTCGCCACAAGTATAGAAGTGTTTGGCCATGTCATCAATGATGAAGGACTCTCACCAGCACCAGAAAAGATAGCGAAGATCGAAGAATAGACTACGCTACAGACTAAGAAACAATTACAGGAATTTCTAGGAACGGTCAATTACATCAGCCAGTTTTTGCCACATATTGCAACCATTACATCACCCCTAACAGAACTCACTGGAGTTGCAGAATTTGTATGGACCGCCACGCAAGACCAAGCCATGGATAATGTTAAGCGACTTGTTTCAAAATACGAGGTTATGAAACCACTACAATATGATTCGCCACTTTCAATATGGTTGATAACCGATGCATCCAACACAGGTATAGGAGCATGAGTAGGACAAGGAGAAACACCAGAAAATGCCAGACCTACTTCGCTTCATAGCAGGAAATTCTCTAATGCTCAAATGAATTATGGCACAACTGACAAGTAAGCTCTAGCGATAGTCGATGCACTGACCGCATTTCATCGCATACTTGCAGGAAGCAAGTTTACTGTCGTCACAGATCACCTACCTTTGACGTACCTCAAGACAAGCAGAGCACCCACCAAAAAATACTTACGATGGCGAAGGTTTATTGGAAAGTGCGATACTGAAATTGTATACAGACCAGGAAAATGGAACTATTTAGCAGATGCTTTATCCCGCCTTTATGATGAGAACGATGATTACCCACATACCGCAAACGATCCTACATCAGAAGACGATTTACCTAGTTCCTCACCTATTTCATAGCTTCTTTCTTACAAAGAACCTACTATTGAATACGAAATGTCTCGATTCGAAGCCCTCATAGTTGTGCACATCGGTGCACATTCAGAATGTGGAAGCAATTGCAGCCTGGAGCAAGCACAACTAGATGCAGACAATTACAAAAATAGCGAACCCCTAAACGATTGGGGAGATCATCGAATTTTTACCAGTGGTAGGAGTGAGGAGGAACTTGAACATGCATTAATGCATTGGGCATTCTGCAACATACCCTTCTGCCCTGACCACGAGGAAGTGAAACTTAAGAGTAAGATCTACGCCAGTTCCCCCTGCAGCAGCCCACCAGTTATCAAAACTCCACCTAACACCAATGATGATCACAATGATAGAGATACCCATTCACCACACCCCGGCCTCGATATCCGAGCCATCAAAGAATGTGTCAAGAAAGCTCTAGGCTGTGGCACGCTCTCTACCGAACGTCAGGCCTCCGAGTACCCTGAACACCACCACAATGAGCCCTTCTATGGAGGGCCCCTCGCATACCTGAATGAGGTTCCGGTAGTGGAACGACCCTCCCTACCTCACGAGAAACGCGAGCTCTGCAAAGTATATGAAACACCGGAAGAGCAGGAGGAGGTAACGGTATTAGAAAGAGTGGTGGACGAAAGGGATATTATCCAAGGAGTGGATGATATGAAGAACATTTGGAGGCAACAGATGGTTAAAGGATATAGAAACGACCCTATCTATCAGTTAGCAAATGATTGCAACCTTACTACACGAAACGGAATGATGCAACATTACTAAATACACAACAGGCTACTCTACACTACTATAAGAAGAGGAGAAGATTGCCTTTATATTTCGAAGGGCCATGGAGTGAATGGAGAAACACTAAGGGAACTGATGATCGGGGAGATACATAATAAAGGACACTATAGCACTGATCGAAACCTCCCGTATGCAACAGAATACATCTACCGGCTGGAGATGAGGAAGGACTTCAAAAACTATGTCCTGCAATGTGACATATGTCAACTGAATCGGGAAAGGACTACATTACCTACTGGCAACACCCTCATGCTTCCTTTGCCATCTGAGATATTTTCGAGCTAGGCTATCGACTTTGTGGGTCCCTTTACGAAGCTGAAAGGATATGATTCAGTATTGGTAGTAGTAGATAAAGCAGTTGGGTTCAGCTGGCTGATACCAACATCAGTAAACGCTACTGCTATTTTGACTATGGAGTTACTCCATCACCATATTTTCACCCCTCATGGAATACCTGCGTCGATTGTTAGCGATGCTCACTCTCAATTCACCTCCTGGTTTTGAAAACAAACTTTAAAGACAATAGGAGTCGAACACATTATGGCTACGCCTGGCCACCACCAGACCAATGGACAAGCAGAAAGGAAGATTCGAGAACTTAAAACAGCATTGAGAAATATTGTGAATGCCCGCCCGACCAACTGGCTTCCCTCCCTCCATGAAGTAACAGCTTGCTCCAATGCAGGTCACTCTGATACTATTGGAATGTCACCATATAAGGCTGTGTATGGACGAGAATACCAACCACTCAATACCTATAAAGCCAATGCTACCACAGGACCTGCATCCGATGGTTACTACAATCGACACCAGGAGATCACAAATGCTGCATACTCAGCATTACGGTAGGCTAGAGCAAGATCGAACAGATTTGCAATTAAGAGGAGGAACTCACACAAACCTGTCGAAATTGGGGAAAGGATTATGGTTTTTGGAGACCAGTTTGCAGCAGAATCTGGAAGATCTCAGAAATTGCAGCCACGCTGGCGAGGCCCTTTTACAGTACTCGAATTAGACAAACACACCCAGAACTATACAGTTAGCATGGATGCTAGAATGTACCGAAGGACGAAAGGAGTTTTCCACTGCTCAGTAGTCAAACCTTACCATCCTGACGACGATTTCCGATTTCCAGGACGAGCATTTGCAAAGCCGGCACCCATTCTCATCAACGAAGAACAGGAATAAGAAGTTCAATCAGTCATCGATTACAGATAACGATATGGAAAGGGACAATTTTTGGTTAGTCTGGAAGGATACCCTGCAAGCGAGAATAGTTGGGAACTGGTGGAAGGATTAGAACATGCGATGGAATTGGTTCAGGTATGGTGGACAGATAACATGCCAGGAGATGAGTTTCCTACTGTATTTTCTAGGTTTATTCCTATGTGTTATTCTCCTACTAAAGATGGTTTTGAGAGCTATCAAAATGTGCCCGCGGTTGATAGAGGGTTTTGGGATCCTTATTTGAATTCTGATTATGATAGCGAGGATTAGGAATTTTGTTGTTATGTTTTGAAATAAGGGTTTTATTTTGTTTTCGGGGTGTAACTGGTACTGGTTACTGGTTTAGGATTTTTATGTATTAGTTGATGCTGTTTGAGTTTTGAATTTGTTTCAGAAAATGAGGTGTGCCTCTAGCCTGATAGTATAGGGTTTGATACTCTATATGTTTTATGTTTGGTTTCGAGTATCGGTTTGATACTCTATATGTTTTATGTTTGCTGATAGTATAGGGTTTGATACTCTATATGTTTTATGTTTGGTTTCGAGTATCGGTTTGATACTCTATATGTTTTATGTTTGGTTTCAAGTATCACTTTGATACTCTATATGTTTTATGTTTGGTTTCGAGTATCAGTTTGATACTCTATATGTTTTATGTTTGGTTTCAAGGCTACCATTTTGGAGTCCATTATGTTATGAGAACAAGGCTCCCGGTGTCACGATTCTAGACTGACTTAGCAAGGCAAATGGCAAGGCAGATTGGTTTCGCACTATGACTCACGGTTATGAGTCATAGGGTTTCATTTGTTATATGATTGTTATATGGCGATTGATTTACTTTCATACACATGACCTATTGAGAGGTCATGGGGGCAGCGCACATGACCAAGGGGGCTGTGCAGGAGGATATGTATCTCACACACATGACCTATTTAGAGGTCATGTGGCTTTTCGCACATGACCTTGCTTGAAGGTCATGGGTTTCGCTCATATGACCACTAGGTCATATGACTACTTCGCGTGACAAGAGGTATGAGTCACGATGGGCGAAGAAGAGGACTATATAAGGAGGACGAGAGGACATTGTAGTTAGCTCTTCACGCAATCACTTAAGTAACTCTGCTACGCTTAAGGGATGGGCCTTCGGGCCCAAGACTATTCTACCAATACCAAGACGGTACGCCAGAGAGGATCCACTATCAGACGAAGAACGACCAACCACAGACTTAGCGAATACCGGGACGATCGGTATCCGAGACTCTACGACATATGGATGATGACCTGTCATTCCCCATTCAGAGGATCCGAAGGTAGAACCTTACACCCGGTAGCCTAGGAAGTGTATTTAAGAACTGCTATTCTTCTTGTTAGAAGGAGCAGACTTCGGCAGACTGAGTTTTCAATATACTTGGTTGAACAGTTATTCTCTTCAGTTTCCTTCAAGAATCTTTAGTTTGAGACCTACCAAACATCTCGGAGACTTCAGTAGTGCGATACAGTAAGAGGTCTATTCAACAACTGTGGCTAAAGCCTCCGGACTTTGATTTGCTAGCTACCGCCTCGGTATAGAACAAGGCCTGTTAACCCTACGATTACTGCATCTCTCGAGAGGCGGGTACAACTGTCATACCTTTCAGCCTTCGATTATTTTTATCAGCTAACTATACAGGGAATTGATAGCCGCCCTCAGGACCCATCAAGTGATTCAAAATTCCCTGTGCAAAGACTACTCACTATCAATACTTTGAACCTATTGTTACTAGACTCTCCACACAACCTCCAATGTCCCATATCCACTGCACAGACCCTGGGTCGCAGCCCAATAGACTTGCATCTCCTCCCCTATTCATCCCACAATCTCCACTCCAAGTCTCCATTTCAGGATATCAACTAGATGTCTCGCTCCCTTGGTCTCCACTCATGGTTTCTATTCCAGGATCTGGTATTGAGATAGAGTGCAGGGTAACTGGCTTTGCTACTATTCATAATCAATGTGTATGCTGTTGTCCTTGGCCCCGTTTATTCCATTTTTCTAATCAGTTCTTTTTACATTTTCTCAGTGACTGCCTTTTTGGGGGTTACTCCATTCAAGGGTATTACATTGGCGTATTATTTCTCTTTTCCTACTCAATGGGTTTTTGTTGGCCTGTGTTAATGATGGGTGTGTACTTGCATGATCATGGTAGGGGTGATGGGAATTGATGATAGACGTGAGTAATTATACCATTTTCTGTGGTATTGGGAGAAGGTGTAACTTCGGCATAGATGATGTGGTAAATATAGGATTATGGGACTTTGTTCTTTACCAAAGATAGTAACTAGTGAAGCAAAGGCTGTAGACCTTAACCAAGGTTGTTGAAGAGACTTCTTACTGTATCGCCACTACTGAAGTCTTTAAGACATTTGGTGGATCTCAAACTAAAGATTCTCAAAGTGAACTAAAGAGAATCACTGTTCGACTAAGTATATTGAAAAACTCTGTCTGTTGAAGTCTTCCTCTTCTAACTCAAAAGATAGCAAACTTAAATACACTTCTTAGACTACCTTGAGCCTTGTAGCACAAAACATATAAGGCTCTGAAAGTGGTAGTCTTGAAACCAAATATAAAACATATAAAGTATCAAACCAATACTTGAAACCAAACATAAAACATATAGAGTATCAAACCAATACTCGAAACCAAATATAACACATATAGAGTATCTAACCAATACTAGAAAGTAAACACCAAACATATAGAGTATCAAACCAATACTCGAAACCAAACATAAACTATATAGAGTATTAAACCCTATACTATCAGGCTAAAGGCACACCTAGTTTCCTGAAACAAGTTCAAAACTCAAACAATATCAACTGATGCCTGAAAATCCTAAACCAGTAACCAGTACCGGTTACAATAGGGCTACATGAAGGAATATACAAAAGAATTGCTACAAGAAGCAAATTAGTAGTTCGAAGTGGGATTTCTCCTAGAGTAGGAGTGATTGATGCTGATTATACCAGGGAAATCAAAGTCATACTATTCAACCATGAGGATATAGATTGCTAAATAAGAATAGATGATCGCATAGCCCAACTGGTAGTAGAAATAATCAATACCTCAGACATGACAGAGGTAAATAACTCAGAGAAAACTGAACGCAGTACCGAAGAATTTGAACGCACTGATATAGTAACAAGATTGTTGATCATCAAAGAACAAGAACCTAGTGTCACGAATGTGGCTTAGCAAGGAAAGGTTTTCACATGACTCGTAGTTATGAGTCATAGGTATGTTATGTTTCACACATGACCTCATTTAGAGGTCATGGGTTTCGCGCATATGACCACTTCGGTCATATGATATGGTTATGATGATATGTTATGTTTCGCAAATGACCTCATTTAGAGGTCATGGGTTTTGCGCATATGACCACTGCGGTCATATGACTAGTTTATGATGTTTTGATATGACTCACGAGTTGTGAGTCATATGTGGCCTGTGACTTGGGATGAGTCACAAGGGCGTGAAGGGCAACTATATAAGGGGGACATTAGGTCCGAGTAGATAGGCCATCCTCCGTCTCCTCTACACACCCGGCGATTGAAATGAACCCTACGGGCTTGATCTTCACGAACCACCATCCACCCCCCCCTCTCCTCCCACGATGGCTTCGGCCTAGGAGTGACGGCCATCCCCCCCTCACTGCCCTTCTTCGCTTTTATCACGCGTCGGGCTTTCCTTCCCCTGAGTTCCGGCACTGCTTTCTGCTGCCCGTTCTCGCCCCT